>VZSZ01003428.1:844539-937731 GCA_013398815.1 Ibidorhyncha struthersii
AGGGGGGCAGAAAGTATGGCTCAGGTATTCCACATAGGCCTCAGGCAGTGGGAAAAACGTGATAATTTAAAGGTGCTGCAAATTTCCTACACCTCGTCTGGATGAGTGAAATTAACTAGCACTAAAAGCTGTCAAATTAAAGGTTGACTTCCAGATATTAGCACCTTAAATGTCACTGAATATTCTCCGTCTCTCCCCTCCCCATCCTCCCTCCTTTCTCTCCCTTGGCCTCTTCTCCCCCCAGCCCCATCCTCTCCATCCTCCCCCCCCCCCCTTTTTTTTTTTTTTTTTTTTTTTCTTCTCTTCCCCTCCCCACCCCACACACNACCTGCACATGCACACAAACATTATCCTACTGCTGTTCCCGCTAACTGCCTGTGCGTGCTCAGGCCAGAGTCGCTCGGCATAAATCTCGGATGTAACCATGGCTACAGAACAACTGGCAATTACAAAATTTCCTCCATTTTTAATGTTACACTAATTATGTTTGAATGTGTTTTAATGGAGAAAGGAATCGAGGAGATGAAACAGTGTTCTGTACGCAAAGAGCGGGGAGTGGGGGGGGAGACCCTGCGTCTCCCATCTTCGACAGCTTGAAATCCAAGCCCAGGAGAGGCACAAAGCATCTTGAAATGAGCCTGGGAGAATAGGATATACACACCAACACGTGAAATGTGTGGATTAAAGTTTGGAGTCAGGATGGTACCACCAAAACAAGCCCACACCCGCTCATAAGTTGGGAAAACAAAGTCACCGCTTAATTTGAACTTCATTTCAAGATGAAATGATGGCACCTTGTACTGCAGTGCCATTGCTTTGGATGTCCTGCTTGGCCAAATGTGGGCCTTCAAATCCGATGCTGGTTTTGTGGCTTTTGTTCCACCTGTGCTTTTGAGTTAGAAACTGTTTTTTTTTTCTGTTCTGCATGGTGTAAAATACAGCAGGGTGGAGGGTGGTTTCCAGGCTTGTACAATGCGTAAAGTGGCATGTACGGTCTGCAGAAACTTTTATGGGCTCAAAAGAGCCAAACCATTTTGTTACCAGTCATACTCTCAGCCCCTAGGTCTGACATGTCTACTTGTGTTTCATCACAAGTTGCTCTGTGTCATCCAAATGCATATGTCATGTCAAGGCATTTTAAATGAAGCTTCTTAGTCCTTGCAAGTGAGTGCCTCCTCCTCCAACTGAGGTGTGGGTGGCATGGTCCCAATGCCCCGTTTTGATTTTAATGGCATGCTGGAGGGACATGTCCTGCCACCCAAATTGTTCTGAGGCTGCGTATCAGCCTCAGAGCTTTTAATCAGCAGTACCTCGTGGGTACCCCACCAAGGTGTGGTTACAGCTGGATCCTGCGCTGGCGTTGGCAGAACATCGTCAAACAGGGCAAGATGAGACAAATAGAAGTTAGTAAAAGAGTAGCATATCATTCTGGCATTTTGAGCTGGGGTCACAGGGATATTTGAAGAGTTGTTCGTTGTGGGTTTGTTTTTTTTTTTTTTTTTTTTTTTAANNNNACCTTGATTTAGTTAGATTTTACTGGGATAGGGCAAGAAAAAGAAACAGCAAACAACATTTTGCATCATACCACTCCATCTTCTCCCTTAACCTGGTAATTTAGCATTCACTCACACCCACTGCTGAAGGTGGGGTGTGGATACTGTTACAAGTTTCCTCACAGCAGTGAGCTCTCGATCCCAGCTGTGTCTTCAGCGGCATGAGCCAGCTTGATTATGCTAAAGCACCCCTGGATCCCTTCCTCTTTTGTTTCATTCTACCCAGGGTTTTAAAGCTTAAACATTTGACATGCTTGGGTAGTTTCTTCTCTAATTTTATCCCAGCTGACTGTGCAATGAGTTTAACTCAGAGCCCTTAGGTGCAAGCTACTTTCCACAATGTATATTAAACCTTATAAAACTAGCCGGTATGTCATTACCCGGAATATAATTACCTATATTGGAATTTGGCCAGGATACTGGGGCTAATATTGTTAGCCTTGCAAAAATTGGCGTGGGACTTTTTAATGACCACATGTGGTCAGTGCCATATGTTTCTAGCTCATCTAAAGGATGGTACCTCTCACACAGCCATGCCCCCTTGAAATCACTTCAGGGTAGGAAAGCAAAAGCTCAGAGGCCAGACAGGACAGACAGTTGCTAGTTCAGAGGTTACTGATGACATGCTTGATGCGGGGCGGGAGAGAGCTCTGTAGCAAACCCCAGCACTGCACAGCCAGGAGCTCTTACTGACCCAAGCTTTGCACGTTCCTTCCCTCTCTTTTCTCAGCCCTAATGCCTTCACAACCTAGCGTGATAAGAAAGGTCACTGCCTTTTCTGGAGATGATGTATTTTATGTAAAGCTAAATTTTTTATCGCTTGTCATGCACGTGATTCCATCCACTGAAGATTTTGGTTTAGACAAGATTGGCTTAAACCACAAACGCAATTGGAAATGTTCTATAAAGCCCTTCTGTTTTTTAAGTTCCGTGTGTTGTGTGCCAGACAGCCATAACATGGACTCACCAAGGATGACTATACTTTAAAGTGATTAAGCAAACTGTAATATTCACATTAAAAGGAAATCCCAGTTAAATATTCGGTGCAATATTTCAATGTTTGCTCCATGTGTCACTATGAAGTTTGGGATAGAAGCTTTCTCAGAGAACACACATGTAGTTTACCACTGCTCTGGTCAGTCTGATGAGACTAATCTACATCTCTTTCTTCAAAATGTTCATAAAAACATACAAGGCATTAAGCATTGTTTTTTTCAGCCCCTCTGGTAGAATATCATTACAAGGTTCAAAATGAAGCTTGCACTACTCCATTTTTCCTTCTTACCCTGACGAGAAGCAGTATTTGGTGTCCTTGTCCTTTCTCAGTTTCTTCTTTGCGATTCTCCTGAGTCTCTTCTCAAAGAGACCAAGTCACTGACTCTCTTGTGCTGCCTATGTGCCCGGGGTTCTCTCCCCACTCTTTTCCTTCCCACTTTCATTTGAACCACTAAGCCACGTTCTCTTTAAATTGTACAATGAAAACCTCCATTTACTTTAGCCTGCAATAAAATAGAATTTCATTATAAGACTTTTGATGGTACTGCATTACTTCTGGCCTATGTGGCTTGTTAAGGCACTAGTGGTGGCAGAAAAGTGATGACCTACCACCTCTGTTTTAAACCTAATTCTCTCCAGATTGTCAAAAGTTGTGAAGAAGAAATCAAATCTATTATTGGACAAGGTTATCATTAAGGAGGTTAGCAAGCCTTGGTTTTTACAGCCTGCAACTTTACAACTATCCTTTGCTTGAGAGATCATCGTTTGGCTTTAACGATCTGTCTTGCCACAGGTAGTGTTTAATCTTCCCTTTTTGATTAAACTAATAGAGATGGTTTTGCCAAGTCATCTCCAAGGCTCTGTTTGCTTCAGATGTCCTGGACTTTTGACTTTGCTACAGCTTTTATCCCTGAATATAAACCAAGGCTGGTATTTGTGACTTTGGTTGTTGATCTCTTCCTAATAATGACTAATGGTCAATTCATATAACTGTGGCTCCATCTACATGTAGTGAAGATATGGCAGATGAGCAGAAAGAAAGGAATAGATGTTATCAACAGTCATTATTGTCACAGGGGTTAAGAAGCTCATAATTTCAGCATCTAGCTAGACCAGCCACTGTGTTTAGATAATTAAATGCTAGTTGTGACAAGGCAGGCCTTTTCCAGATGTGTGTGTTGAGAAGGTACAAACTCTTCTTGCTTCCTGATTACAGCGCAGCGACATGTTGTCTTAGAGGCACCTCAGACCTGCTGTATTTTTTGAAGCCAGGAATAAGCTCACGCTTTGGGCCTCATCACAGGTGGAGAGGCGTGGGCTGGCTCTAAACAACTTCATCCTCCGGCGTTAGGAGCGTGTCTGGGCAAGGATTTTGTGAGCTCAGAGGGCGCTTGGCTGGAGAGCTCTGTGGGGCTGGAGGGGACTCTCCGACTCCTCTGCGTGTGGCTTGGCAACTGTCAAAGTGACTTGCCAGTAGCAACTTCATCCACTCTTACCGAGATCTCTGCTTCTTCAGGACTAGCCCACTTTGGGACTTACACTTTATAACCTGCGTTGGTTACCACTGCATAAAATTTCAGAGAGGGATGCTAAGCTCTAAAAAACTAAATGACCTAAACCCAATCTAACTTGAGGAGGGGAGGAGTTTTTAGCATTATATCCTTGTGATATTCCAACCAGGAGTATTTCAGTCAGTCTGGCAGAGGAGGGCTCTGACAGAAGTAGGTTTTTGCTGCAGACTCCAGAGCTTTGAAATTTATTCCTTTGAGAGGGACACTAAAATGAAGGCAGCAAGGGGTGGGATGGCTAGACAAATTGTGATTTACTGGGAAAATTTTGATCTTTTAGGGGAGAAAGGGCTGCCTGCATTCAATATAACTGGGTGTATATCTAATTAATGGCAGAATGTCCAGTGCTTTTGTAAAGCAATTATGGACCCAAAGAAATAATTCATTGTAGGGTGGATCCCTAGCAAAGAACCAGACTGCGATCCCTGCCAGGACCGCTCTGTAGCTTGGTTTCTCCCTGCATTTTATGTCGTGATGTGTATTTGCAGCCCTTCTGAAGCCAAGATCAGTGGGTTAAAAGCCTGTTTTGTAGGAGAACTGTGTCCAGTTATACTTATTCCATCTTAAGCCCATAAAATTTATTCTTTGCTGTTGTGTGCCATTGTTTTGGGATGTTCTAGGTCTATTTACTAGGAGCTTATGCACATCCCATATCTCTGGTACAATGAGGTGGTAGAGATGCGCAGCAAATATTATAAAGGCCCTCTATGCCTTCAAAATACATTTTGAAGTTGATGATTAACTCTGCATAATATGTCGACTACTTCTACAGCAAGGTGGTGTGACAGACTGGAAAATCTATTCATTTGTTTTCCTATTTAAAAGAAAAATAAGTGCAGAACCACAAATAAGGAGGTGAAGCATAACCACTTAGCACACAAATGTATATTAAGCAGCACTTGATGGGAACGTTTTACAATTTGTTCCTGAAACCATTGCTGACCTGTGTAATTTTGAGTGTGCAGTAAAACGGAGGTCTTACTAGATGGATCCGGCAATATCTGCTCACAGGATGCTCTGTAGAACACCTGGACAATTGCAAAGGCAACTGTAATTAATTCCAAAGGTCGCTTTTCATGTGTATTTTCTGAAGGTTCAAGGTTTTATTTCCACAAAGAGGACATCTTGGTATCTGAGGAAAATTATATTTTATCAGAAGTTTGAAAACACATTTTGGTTTGTTTGGGTTTTTTCAATTTGTTTTTTTTTTTTTTTTTTCCAGAACGATGGTAGGATTTTCTCAAGGGATTTCTGAGAGCTGCTGAGCAAAAATGTAGCTTCGGTGAACTTTACTGGTATTGTAATTGTTGTCATGTAATCGTCACTTTTTAAGTGCTCTTCTACTCTACCTCTGACTGGTCTTCTAAGGGTTTTCTTTTTCAGAATGTAGATCCCTTCTACGTATTCCATTAAATCTTACTAATTTATAATGATGTTTAAGTGTCTTCTAAGAAAGAGGCAAGGGAGGCAGTGTCTTAAAAATTATGAAATGCTTACTTTAAAAGACAACTTTCCCGTGCTAGTATGATGCCCCACCATTTATTTATTTTTCGTTTGTTCTACTCTGAATTAATTATTCAGTAATGTTGGGTTTATTACCAAAGCTATTATTTGCCTTTCAGATAGTTAGGCTTGGAAAAGGCAATCTGAGGCCATTGGCCCCCCCACCAAGTTAAAAGGACCAGAGCTCCTGCTGAAACATCCTCACTCCCAGCCACGATGAACAGTAAGGGACTATTCTCTCTTTTTTTTTTTGCCCTTTTTTTTTTTAAGCTTTCAGTATTTCTGATGATACCTAAATAGGGATTGCTGACTTTTTGGTATTTCTGAAAATGTCTGTCTTGTCTTAGCATCCTCAGCAAATGGGAGCTCAGCTCTAGCGAAAATTTGGCTCCAGGTCTGTATACTTATGGCAACTTCCTCTGTGAATAGCAAGCTCTGTTGTTAATTAATGCAAGCTGTGTTATCATTTTATCTACTGTTGTTCCTTCTGTTAGGCAAATTTTCTGTTTATTATAACTATCATGGTAGTGTTTATAGGCCTTAGTCAAGAACTTGGGCCTCATGGTATACGGAAATAATAATTACTACTAGTTTCCTTTTTTAGCTTGCTTTCTTAAGGAAACACAGGTTACACTGTCATGCTGTTTGTCTGGCGGCCTGCTCCAAATAACTTTGGAATCTTTTAATTAATTTCAACCAAAGTTTACTGTGGGAGTTCTACCAATTTTGTGGAAACTGGCCACCGGCAAGAGGAGAAGGTGATGCAAATTAGGATTCCTGCTGCAAGGAAGACTGTGTTGTGAGCTCGTGTTATTTTCTTTCTGGGAGCAGGCATGTGCCGGCTGGCCAAGCAGCATAAATATAGCTCTTGTGCTGCCTCTTCCCTGTTCAGTAATTAGGAAATCCGGGAGGGAGGTGGCTGCGCTGTGTCCTCATTTTGAACACGAATGCAAGAGTGGAGGCAGGTTGTAAGTAGCATAGAGGAGGACTTGGATATATTGAGTGGGGATTTGGGAAACAGTCTTCATTAGCTCTGCTGCTCTCAGATTAACTAGATTTATTTTTTAGTGTACTTTGGAGTGCAGATATTCACTAGGATTTTAATGGGAGTCTTCCTAAGGAGAACTGGGAAAATCCATGGGAAATCCTAGAAGTGATGATGATGATTTTCAGGACTAGTGATGGTAATATCATTTGCATACGATGTACAAGTAGATCATTCAAATTTGTGCACATTTTACAGTTATATATATTTGGCTGCACTAGATGTGTCTAACAACCATCAGTGTCCATTTGCATTAGTTTTGGAGATTTTTTTGTACACAGATTATCAGCTCCTTATTTTTATTCTGAGTTTCATTTAATCATTTATAAAGTCAGCTGAAGTTGTGTCAAAGCTAGATAATTTTTCCAAATCTGTAATAAAAATCATGAGTGTCATATGTTTAACTGGGAGATTATAATGAATAAATGCACCCCAGAGAACATTTAATGATCTTTTTTTCCCTTTTCTCTACCTTCAGGTCCCAGAGAAATTTTGAGTATCACAGATGCTCTGCACTGACCAGATAACAAGGTAATGTGATCAAGAAGTAACAAATTCTTTTCTGGTTTGGATACTGTTCAATTTTTTCGTTATTATTTTAATTTTATTTTATTTAGCATTTTAATGTTAAACTAGTGTCCTGGCTGAACTCCAGCTTCTGGACAAATTCCAGCTTAAGTAATTGCATCCTATCTAATGAATTTCCCTATCTGGCATTAATTGGAAGAGCTATTCTTCACTTCCTGTCCTAACCTGTTCTACAAAGTTGCTCTGTGCTATAGGTTACTATGATCAATCCTGGAAATGGCTGCATTTTAATAGATAAATACATAAGCACTGGGCAAGTTTAGGAACAAAGAAGCTAGACAGATATGTCCCACTGCCATCTTCTGTGATGAATCACCTGTGAAGCATGAATACTGCCCTCTTTCAAATAAAAATATTCCTATTGAAGCATTAGTAATCACACTCTTCCCCAGTAGCTGGAAACCTTTAAAAAAAAGGATATAAACTTTAATTCTACTTATAGGTATTAGAAAGGTTCTTTATAGCTGGAGTGGCAAAGATCCAGAGTTAAAGGTGTTGAATTTACTTCACAGTGTCACAGGGACCTTGCTCAGGTAAGGCCCGTACATGTGCAGCCGGCCATGCCTTTGTTTGTGTGGCTTTGGGGGCAAGGAGGAAACCTTACACAAAATAAATCAAGTGAGAATTCTTTACTACTGTTTTTGCAAAATTAAATTAAATTTCTCTAATCTCAAGTGGTATTTACAATATAAATTATCTATATATATTCAGCCTGTTAGCATCCAATATAATTAAAGCCAGAAAACCTGTTTCTATTATTGTTTACTGTTTACAAGCCCTCATAAATTCTTGGGAGTTTTTGGCCATGTTGCCTGCCTATTCTGAGTTTGCCTTCCTGGAATTGCATGCTGAATTTAAATATGCAGCCTTAACTATAGAGAATACTTACTTCAAGTTTCCTTTGTTTTGTAAGGCATGCTGAGACCTACATATGAAGACAAATTTGAAGAAAATTGGTTTAATAATGTTATGCACAATTAAAATGTGCAAGCTCTAGGACTGGTTTCCTGATGCATATGTATATACTTGGATACATAGAACATAAAGTTATTTTTTTTCAGCCTGCTCAATGTTAGCATTGCTGTGGGCCAGAAGGCTGGTCTGTGGCAACATAGCTGATTATTTTGTATATCTACATGTTAGGTTTCACCGACTTTTTGAGAACTCAAATGAGGTCATTTGATGACCATCTGATTTGTCTTGCCTATTACAAGCCATCAAGCCTCACTTGACATTCTGCCATCACAGTAATGTCGCTATGGGCTGGAGACCTTTACTACAATTCTGATATAGAGACTATGGATGATAAGAGAATTGACTACAGTCCTGCTGTACCATACCTTATTGTTTGGCATGTGCACTTTATTCCTGAGCTAGATTGGTGTACCTTCATATTTCAGCAATCATGTCTTATTACACCAAGGTCTTCGTACCCATCAAGAACATCTCGCACCAGGAATTTCTTTTGGGATGCAAAATCTGATTAATTCCTTTTTTACCCCCCATCAACGCTGCATCTGAGGTACGTGCTTCTTGTTAAAGAACTAGAAAATAGGGGTGAAAAAGTTTCTGTGTATTGTTAACTGAAATAAGAATTAATGATAGTTGACGGGATACTAGCCCACCTCCCATGACTACCTAAGTTAGCTGCCAAGAAAATCTAAATTAAAATTTTATTACACTGTAAAATAAACAAAAAACACTAGCCTTATTTTTTGTGTTCAGAAATATTTGCAAAGTTGCTATTGAGCCTTGAGTACAGGTTGTTACAGGCTATTAAATATATAATTAAAGCAGTCTTAAAATTTTGGTAAGTTTAACAATAAGACTGACCCTCAAACAGCCTAATCATGGCTTGTTTTGCAGGCAATATGTACTCTGATGTACAGGCTGGCTGGCTGTAGATCAAAACTGGAGGGTTTATTGATTAAAGTCTTCCTACAGTGGGGATTAAAAAAGTATGTCTTATCTCACTATCTATTTGAAAGATATGGATTCCTGTTATTTGCTGAAGTAAGGGAATGTTGGCGGTATCAAGCTCTTTATACGAGGACTGACATGACTAGATGCTCCTTTGAAGATTTACCTCACTATCTTGGAGGAACAGTCCAGCCACTCTAGGAACAAAACTACTGCGTCTGGGCAGCCCCTTTCCCAGCCGTCCGACAAGCATTGAGCTGGTTCTGCACCTGTGAGTAGGTTGTTTTGGGCTTTTCTTTTTGGTTGGGTTGTTTGTTGTTTGATTATATTTTTTTCCCCAACTACTGTTATGTTTTTTGTTCATTTGCAAATAAAATTGAGTTCAAATTGGTTTGCAGTTACAGTCTTTGCTTAAGCCACTGCTATCATCAAGAAGTCATTCAGAGACCTGCTTAGCCCAGAGTTTGGCCCCGTATCAGTGCAGCAGCAGGAGAACTGGGTGAAGCATTAGTATGTCCCATGTGAGAGTACTTAGGGGATGTCATGTGGAGCACGTTTTCTTAATTTTTAGACCTTATTCAGCAAGGACCAACTCAGTTAGAACTAATTAACGATCAGCTACTTAACAAAAGTAGCCCTTCATCTTTTCAAATGTGTCACGATTTTTTTTAACGAGTTGTTGGCAGGGCACAAGTGTTGGGCAAATAACGCATGCAAATAAATTACAGCCAGCAATTTTGTGACCAGTAGCATTAATTTCTCCTGAGAATAAACTTCAAATATTCTAAGCAAGGTACATCCAAGCCCCCTTTCAGGGTTAAAGGCTTATTAGGGGTTTCCATGAAATGGAAAGTTTAATGAGAATATGTGGAGTTACAGCCTAAGTCTTGTTGAGATCCTGCAATCCTGACTGATTTTTGGCAGAAGCTTATTAAACCCATCTTTGTTCCACAGGTATGTTTTGATGTCAACAAGTAAAACTTTTTCTCTTTTTCTAATTTGCTAATCTTCGTATTTATGTTTATATAAGTACTGGTACCATACCAAATAGTTAGCATCAGAACCCGATTACCGAGTTCACAGCAAGGGAGAAATGCACATCTTACTGGATTTTTTGATCTTTTGTAAGCTATTGGATTTTATGAACTATTCTTTTTGGCTTTCCTGTTTCTTATTCATGATTCTCCTCATATGAAAAGTCATATATATCTCAGGGTATTGTTTCTGCTTTCTTGTCTATCTTTAATTATTTAATTGAAAACTTATCCACTAACAGTGTGCTAACATGTGCTTTATGGAAATAAACTATGAAACCAGAATAGTGTTGTACCCATTGTGCTTTCATCCTTTAGCCTAGTTTAATTAAAGTCCAAACCACAATGACATGCAGATTTGGGGTGACCACCTTCTCTGTCCACACACAGACTGAACTCCAGAAAAGAGAACTTAGCACAGAAAAAGCACAGCTGCACTGAAACAGTGTTAAATTCTTCTCTCCGAGTTCTAAATTCCCCACGAAAAAAGATATTATCTTTTTTTTTCCTTGTCCATTTTACACATGGTCCATAAGAGGGTGCTCTGGATAACTAATAACATCCTTGTGTAGGTTATAAACAGTATAGACTATAGGCCATGGTTTTACCTCCACAATGTATAATCTACTAATCTCCCTATTTCAGAAAAGCTAGCCATGATATTCAGTGGGATGGGCTTTGGTTCCCTGAAGAACTTGAATTAAAGACTCAGTAACTCTTTCTGTATTAGTAAATTTGTGGTCTTAATTTAGCAGCATTACCTATGCTATGTTTTCCCCCACACTGTATTCTGCTCAGTCAACCACTGTCCAAAAGAGTTAAACCAGAAGACAAATGCAGTGTAAACATTCATTTTGAGTTCTTATGATTAATGTGATTGATTTGTGAGAGGATGAAATTATATTGTAAAGTTAATCATTAGAGAAAATAAATGCCTGAAGGATCTAAGCTTTACATATTGGGCTTTTCTTTTCCCTGAGTCAATATAGATTGACAAGCCATATTTTCCATTCAAAGAAGTGTTAAACATGTTTACAGATTTCGTGAAAGACTCTGAAAACAACATCACTTTAGCAATGTTTTCTGTCAAAGGCTACAATAATAACCCGATTTCTGCTCTCAGTCATGCTGGAGTAACTGTCAGAAAAGGTGGAGCACATTGGTTAAAAAGAGTAAATTTGGCCTAACCGTCTTATAATGCTGCAAAAAAATATAATTGTTTGGGGGGTTCTTTTTTTGTTTGTTTTTTGGTTTTAATCCTGCAGGTAGAGGTGACTGCGAGGTGAAGCAGACACGTTGTTCAGAGCTGCCAGTTCTCATAGCTTGTGCAGGAGGGCACACTCTGATGTGAACCAGTCACTAGCTTGAGTGGAAACATCACGAAAGTGATGTAAAAGGTGTTAATGTTTTTGGCACAGCATCACGTTACAGCAAATGCCATTGCGCCTCTGTGGTGTTGATGAGTGTCCTTGTGACACAGTAATGTTTCCCCTCATGTTGACATGTTGTGGATCTCTGTGGAAGTGCACAGTGTCCCTGTGAGCTGGGAGTGTCCCCTGTCCCTGTCCCACTCACTCCATGCCTTGCATTGTTCACTGTGTGTTTGCACAGCCGCTGGTCTGGGTAACTTGTCTCATCCCTCATGTCCCTCAGCTAACAGAAAGCTATGTGGCCCTTACCTTGTATAGCTAAAATATTCCTTTGTAAGATACTCCTGGTCTTTTTGTAAGTACTTTGCCTTTTTAAAAAACAAACTAAAATATTATATATTCAAGACCCTTACTTAAATTTTAGGAAAGAACAGGAGTTAGAAGTTCAAGCTTTTAGAAGTCCAGAATTGTCATGGTTAATGTTTCATTTGCTGTCCATGGGAGGTAATCATTCACTTTGGAATTTATATTTTGTTAACAGATGTTAACAAGCTAAACTTGCATGCTTGAGGCAACCCAGTAATCTGTTGGTAGTCCACAAGTTATTTAAGACTATACATGACTTTGAGGACATCTTTACTTCTCTTTGACTTTGATGTGACTAAAGATTTGAAGCCTTCAGGAGTCATTATGGAATCATATGCTATTTGTCAAATACTGAATGATAATAACATACAATTTTTCTTAGCGCTCTTGTGAGATATGCTGTATTGTATGACAAGCAGTGTATTATAAGTTCCTTTCATGCACTTCTGCATCATACAAGATCCAACACATGTAATTCTAAGACCGTCCCTGTATTTTGCATTGCGCTGACTCAGTACAGCCCGTAGTTTGAGTTTCATTAAGGAGAATTTGAGAACTAGGGACTAGTTCCAGCTCTGGCGTTAACTTTCTGTGTGAACTTTGTTTCTTTCTTCCACATGCAATGGAAAGACAGCGTTTCCTTTCTACTTGCAAGTATGATGTAAGGATTAATTAATTATTTGGAAAGTCCTTTGAGATTACTTACTACTGGAAAATGCAAATTATTAATATTTGATTATTAAATTCTGCTATTATAGGTAGTAACAATAATAGAGCATATCCTAAAGCAAACTAATGAGAGAGACTGATTTAAAAATACATGGACAATTTTAACTTCTATTTTTTCTGACCTTATAGTACACCTGTGCTCATTTATCAGGTCTTTGATGTTTTCTGGGGTGTTTCCTGTTTTGAGTAATGGGGAATTTTTTTGTTGTTTCTTATGCTTACTTTGGTTGTATGTTTTGCAGTTTCTAGTTTTGAGCAGAAACAGAAATACCATGTTGCAGAGAAGGATAATTTTCTACACATGCATTGCTTGGGTTTTGTTGTTGTTTTTGCATATGTAACCATTAGAAGAAAAAAAAAAAGTAAAAAAAAAAAAAAAACTCAATTAAAATACGTCTGTTGAGCTTTGAGTAATTAAATGAAGTCTGTAATACCTTGGCACTAGGGATTATTGTTTGCTTGTGTGCTTAGGGGGCAAGTTTGAATATGGAGAACAAACTTTATTGGTGATAGATTCAATTTGCTTAAAAGAAGGCACTGTATCTGACAAGAAGCATTTCTTCAGGCACTCTAGGTTTACTGCCAGGTAAATACAGCTGTCTGGAACAGCTCCATCTGGTGAGTCACAGCATATAGAAACCCCATTTCTCTGCTTACTCCTGTTAGTTCACTGACACTAACCTGGATCTGCTAAGAAGTCATCACCTCGTACTTCTCTTATGTGGAGATCTTATTCTAAAAATGTGTATTGCATGTGAAGACTGCACTGAGCTGTTTACGTTGCTTAAGCTTCTTTTTTTATTCATTCTTCTCCTTTCTCGGGGGCGGGGGGNGAAAAACAGAGAGGTTTTCCTTATTGTAATCCCAGATCAGAACAAATCAGAAATGTCAATGTCTTGAAATATATAATCTGATCTTTGAGACCCCAGAGCTTCTCTATAGGCGGCACTTCTAAGTGCTGATGCCACCCCAACCAATGAAGAAGTTTATTGATTTGGATTTGTCAATGTTTAATTATGCACCATTACAGAAATATATGATGTCAATGAAAAAGAGGAATGTATGAATAAAAAATTCTTTGCTGCAGAAGAACTATACGCAGAGCAAAGCTTTTAGCTCTGGCTTTTAAAGTTGAAGAGTTATCTTTTTCATGTAAACAATTTCACTTACAGAAAGGGTATAAATTTGTTTGGGAGGAAGACATTTAGGAGCACAGCTTCTTGCTTTGCATGTTCAGATGTCTGCTTGCATACAAAGAAATATTCACATGTCCACCTGTAAATACCATCAGTTCCATGTATAAGTATGATTAAAGACCTGAAATAGTTCTTAGACAAAGGAAAACATATTCAGAAAGAACTGGTGTTGCAGTGATGTGGCTTCCATCACGGTAACACAGCGGTGGTGACATAGGATTCCTCTGGAAACTAATGAACACTGAGAGCAGCCCCAAAAAATTGAGTTCTGCAGTCCTGACAGTATTAAGTGTTAAAAAAAACAACCAACCCCAAAGTAGAAGAGAGTCACAGTTTCTTATGTTAGTTTTCTGGCATAAACAGAATTTCTAATGACTTCACATGGACAACTGTGTATTCACGGGCATTAAAAACACATAGCCAACAGAGAAGACTGCCAAAGTCCATCTACATTTGGTTCACTTTTTCCCGAGTATATGCAATATCGCCTTTTCATTGAATTTCCTGGCTCTCACCTCAGTGCTATAAACACCATCTTTCAAAGAATTACTTCTGCCTTCAAGACATTGAATGGGTGCTAGAAGCTTCGAGAACTGCTTATGAAATGGCACTGTTAAGACTTGCAAACAGGGTCTCAGGAGACCGGGGCGGGGGGGGAGATGGCCTGGGGCGCTGGGTACAGGGGCAGCAGTTGTAGGACTGGCTGCGTGAGCCTGACCTGGCGGGTGCACGGGTGCTGCGCAGGATTTACAAAAGGGCTGAAAACTTCCCACACTGAGGATGTGGGCTACAGGCCTCCATTTCTCTGTGTCGCTACTTTCTCTCCTGGCTCTTCAGCGTGTAGGATTTTCTTAACATCCCAGATAAGCCGAAGCTGCAGTATCCAGAGCTGGAGACAAGTATCCTTAAATTATTAATGTATAATTTCTCTTTGTTTTTTTTATAATGGGGGAACAAGAAGGAGGGTAAAACTTTGAAAAGCCCTGTGAGATCTCCAGTTAGTCAGTTAACACTGTTGACTTGCTTCTTCTAAGCCATTATGAATTCAGTGTGTGAAATCTTTGAAAATTATCTAATTGGAGAAGATTGTCTTGCATTTGACCATTTTCTTTTTGCAAACCATTGATCTGCTGATATATTACAGTCAAGCAGCTCAATGCACCGTTGAGATATTTTATTGTAATACATTAACAAAGCAATGGTCATTGATTGATAACAGGGGAGCAAGGGAAGATTTCTGCTGTATTTTTTGCTTAAAATAAAATATATAAAAAAAAAATATGCTGGGCAATATTCTGTTCTCACTCCATTACAAATCCAATACCATTTCATTGACATCTGTGGGGTTCCTCCAGTGTTAAGGGGTATGGCTGAGAACTGAATTTGTCTTGCATGCACTAACATCCAATCAATATCCTCTTTACCAGGCACATATTCTAATCTCAGATGCTTTGTTTGTATTTAAATGGAAATCAGAGATGCAGTTATAATTTGGGTCTAGAATGGTCTTTGCTAGTTTTCAGTCAGTCTGTATTTAAACGTGTTTGTGTGTATTTCTTTGAATAATGAATGGGATGAATAAGGACACACTTTACCTCCTGGAAACAACCAGACTTTTTCTTATTCAAATTCATGTCTTAAGCCAGTTTTTGCCGCTTTTCTTTTTTTTAAGGAATTTTTATAAGGAATGGCTTTGTTTCACAGAGAACCACGTCCAAGCTAATTGTATCTCAGCTCTGATCTAAAGGGAGCTTTTCCACTGGAAAAAAAAGCATTGTTTAGTCTTTAGGTCAATTGAATCTTTGGCCTCTCTGCCAAGTCTGTCAGCAGTGGTGCCAGTTACCGAGCGTGGTGATTTTTATGATATCAACACTTGTCTTTTGGGGATTGGGCTGCGACCTTCATGATCATTTTATACAAACCGCTACAGGGCAGAGTCTTTCTAATCTGAACACACAGGGACTGTTTTACCATTCAGATTAGTGAAAGTTCATGCTACTGCAATGCTGATGGTGTGCATTCTTGAGATGTGCAGTTCAGGTTTTTTGCATGGAAATTAAATCTTTGGGCAAAAGGCAAGTTGAAGAAGCAGTGACATTAAAGCCCATGTAGTAAGAGCAGTGACACACATTGCAGCGCGAAGGCTGGAGTATGAGCGGTCATTTTTCTGACCAATGCATTTGAGACTGTGTGTTGGAGCCTGGCGTGCTGTCATACTGAATGCATTGGAAACCATGTTCAGCATTTATTTATTAATATGCAATTAAATGGGATTTTTTTTAGTGGTTTAGGAATCTAATTTTAAAATGTAAAAAAGATGAGATATTTACTATCTTAAGTGGCACTGAAATTCTAGGTTAGAATATGTAAATTGGAAATTGTAGATGAGTTAAAATTTTTTAATTGTTCCATGTAAAATAATGCTTTTGCTACAGTGCTTTGATTAGTGTAATAGCACAGAAATAATTTACCTATCCATGTTTCATCTTCTGTTATAAATATATGCATGGTTTCCCATTTTCTTTTTGCACTATTTCTTTTTTTTATTTTTGCTTTTAGACCTCATTATATATTAGAACCTCATGGTTGTGCTTGGATTTGTGGACCTAAAAAGAATGAACTGTATTAAAAATTCTTCACTGTAATTCAAAATAGGCTCAAAGGAAACATTTTTGTCCACATTACCATTCCAAGTCCTTCCCTGAAAATTTTGTAACCAGTATTTATATGCACAATTTCCCCCATATGTTTTTAAAAGCAAGAATGGCCTTTAGTCCGTATTACTGCAAAAAGCCATCCTTTGTATGACTTCACAACCTGCATGCAATTTCTTAAAAGGAACTTGAGTGGTAGTAGTGGAACCCTGATGCTGTCCTCTCTGACTTTTGCAACGATCCTGTGTTTTAAATAGTTAAATATGAAAATGTGATCTGAAAACACTTGCCAAATTTAGCTAGAATCAAAAATTCACAGAATCACAGGATGGTCACAGTTGGAAAGGACTCTCAGAGAACATCTAGTCCAATCCCTCTGCCAAAGCAGGTTCACCTAGAGCACAGGAACCCCTCCGGGTGGATTTTGAATATCTCCAGAGGAGACTCCACAACCTCTCTGGGCAGCCTCTTCCAGTGCTCTGCCACCCTCAAAGCAGAGTAGTTTTTCCTCATGTTGAGACAGAATTTCCTGTGTTCCAGTTTGTTCCTGTTGCCCCTCATCCTGTTGCTGGGCACCACTGAGAAGAGTCTGGCCCCATCCTCTTGACACCTGTCCTTTAGGTATTTACAAGCGTAGATAAGATCCCCTCTCAGTCTTCTCTTCTCCAGACTAAACAGGCCCAGGTGTCTCAGCCTTTCCTCATAAGAGAGATGCTCCAGTCCCCTGATAATCATCGTAGCCTTTTGTTTTCTCTATTTATTCGTGGGCAAAACATGGCAAACCAAAACACCTCAGCTGAAAAGGTTATAATCTAATTAGTTCCATATAGTCTCTAGAAGAATTATAGTTCTGATTCATCATACCTCAGTTTTTATGTGTTGTGTTCCTCTATCCATGGGACCTCATTTTACATGGTATATGATGATGCCTTTCCTTTGGAAGAGGATTATTAATGCTAATGAGTTTGGAAGATACAATCAGATACAGAGAGAATAACAAGTTAGAGAGGTGCTCAAAAGTCCTGTGTATAATGAATAATGAGTGGCATTATATTAAAATACAAATTCATGTATGTTTATGCGGCTGTATATATATGTGCTGCTTTTATTTTCTAATTTAAACCCAATTATTTTTCCATAGAAAATAGTGGTTTTCTGCACAGAGAACATTGCTTAGTTTAGAGTCATATTTTGGCCTTGTCTATGCCTGAACTGCAGTTGAAATTTGTGCTTTCAGACCTTTACTTGTGACATTCCATTTTATATTGCTTTAGTGTTTACAAAGAAAAGAAAGTTGTCCAGGTGTTGTTTTTTTTGAAGCAAACCATCACTTCCTAACTCACTAGTTCATGCTAAATTGGTTTCCATTTTAGCAGTATGGAGTTGTCTTAGTTCTTGGAAACATGCTTCACTGGATCATCAATCACTGTCTTCACTATGATGGTGGTTTTATTTATACAGCTGCATGAAATGTATACTGTGAAGTATTACACCATATTAAGGTATTGTGGTTTTGTGCTTTGCTTCAGACTCTGCTCTAATTTGCTGAAAAGTTACACTGTGGTTCCTAAGCCTTTAAGTAAACCTGGTCTTATTTTTGAGCTAACTTGGACTAGTTTAGGGAAGACAGAACTGTTTGTGTTACTAATACATTAATTAAATTGATTTAACTCTTCTTTGTTCATAGCTTGCTTGTAAATTACGTAGATTTTAAGGTTGTTTCCTACTCAGAATTATCTAGTAAATATTATCTATTGACAAATTCTTATCTCTGGACTGCCGTTACACACTTAAAGCATTATTTCTGAATTTACTTTTCAAGCCAATAGGGTCATTTTCTTTCCATATATTTAATCCTTGATGCGACGCAATACTTATTATAAAATGACTGAATGAAGAAAATGCTGAGACTTTTTTTTAGAAAGATATAAGTAAGGCTCAGGTAATTTAATTAGGATACATTAAGTTTTCTCTTCCTCAATTATCCATCTGCTCTCATATTCTGGCAATGCTCACAAACACCAGATTTCTTAAAACTTCTTATTTTCTTCTGACTGAGGGATCATGACCTAAATTGCTGAATGCTAGACTTTTTTGCTGCGTACAGCAAATGTTTACATTTAATTTTCTCTTGCTACATTGATACCACAGAATAATGCATGCAATACTACTTCTGAAGAATTCAGTGAAATCCTTGTATAGTTTCTGTTTCTGGGCTGAATGTAGCTAGGGCTGCATTAAGCAGTCTAAAAGTGCATTGATGTAATGCTACCCATTTACCCATTTCAAATTATTAAATGCATATTAGCGGCAGACATTTGTCCTGAGACTTTAGGGCAGGGCTATTTTTGTACATATACTGATTGCATAGGGGCTATTTACCATAGTAAATAGTTCAGATGTGAATATGCATCATTGTCCATCAATTTAAGCAAGTTCCCCAAATTTCTGCCATTACTGTTCACAGGGAAATGAATAATGAAAAGAACAAGAACAGAATCCAGCTTCAAAGTTGGTGTAATCCCTTGCTATTTGCACAGCTGCAATCATGAGACATTCATATTTTTGTTGTGAATATTTGAATCTGAATATCAAAGTGAAACTTACAGAATGCCACCCTGTTGACCAACATAATGGAAAATATTAGTACAAATCTCTCAAAGCCTAATTCATGGGCAGACATGAATAATGTCTTATTGAAAATAATGCTCCTTCAAAGCTACAATGATTTCTGAAATGTATAGAGCAATCAAATCAACGGAGCCGAGCCTGAATACACAGATAGAAATTTGACCCATAATGCAAAGAATTCTTTTATTATTAATTTTTAAAATGGAAAGTAATTTCCAAGCGTCTTCATTGCAGTAGCATGCTCAGGTCCCAGGACTGGGTGTATGTGTTTTTTTTCCTAATCAAACAAGGAAATATCCAAGCTTTTATTGCCATCCATTGTAAAAACAATGGTGTTGAAATAGCTGCCTTGATGTAAAATTCCCATGGAGAACAGCTACAAGTAATTTTGCAAAGCACAAGGGTTCCGACCAGCCTAATATACTTTACCTGCAGTCTGCTTTCTCTAGCTGCCTACAGTGAGGTTAAAAAAATATTCACCAAAAAATCCCAGGAACATTTTATCCCCTGATTCATGTTTCTAGCAAAGGAAATTTTTCTGTTTGCTTGTATGACGAAATGACGCTGATTAGCTCATGATTTTCTGTTTGGAAAATACAACCAGAAATACAGCAATACCAGAAAAATCATCTTTGACTCGAAGTGTTGGATGAAACCAATGTTTTATTCACCAAATATTTATGGCTGTAGTGCTTCAGTGTTTCAAGTAGAGATGAAATAGATATAAGCCATTAAATGAAGGAAATTGAGGAGGATGACCAGCTATATAGATTGTATTTAAAAATATTGAAAATAAAAAGGGAAAAATGCAATAAAATTATAATAATTTTTAAAACCTTAAAAATTAGGATTGGTCCTAAAGTTTTTTTCTAATTCATTCACCACGGGTTATGTTACCACGGGAAAAATTTATGTGTTTTTGGAATCTGGATATGAAAACCTCATAAACAAAGTGAAGAGGTAGGTGATTAAAATGTTAGGAGTATATAGGTTTTTCTAACACATGGCTAGATTCCAGATGGCAAGAACTGTTGGTCCTCTGCCCCAGTGGCACCATTCTTCATAGATTAGATCTTAAATTTGGAAGGATTGGAACAGTTTCCAGTATCTCAATGTATTTTGCTAACACTATTCGTCATATCTTGTAAATTTTACTTTCTTAACTGGAAACTATGGCAATTAAAAAGATATCTGGGATAATTAGAGCAAACAACTCAAGAAACATAGCTTAAGGACAATGGTATTGCCCAAGTGACTGTAAAATATATCTAAAATAAATTAAAACCTACAAATTAATCATTGTCTGTCTGTATACCACCCAATGCTAACAGAACCACAACCCCATGTATTTAAACCTACATTTTATAAAAGCTCACTGGCAAAAATCAATAGAAAGCTTTAGTGGGCAGTATGTGTGTAATAGTAACAAGTAGAAAGGTTAGTGTAGAAGTTAATGGTTCTATCAAGAATAAAACAGAGTTAAAGTCTGAAGGAAAGCTCTACCACAAGTGGTTCATTAACCTTTGAGAACTCCAGTGTATCTTCAAAGTAAAGATTACAACAAACCTGACTCAGTCGCTAGTAGCACTTGTTAGCTCTTGGCTTCAGAAATCAACAGCTTTTTCATTTACATTATGAAGCTATCACAAAGCTTTCATTCTACTAAGATGTACGACCCTGTAAACTAACTAGATTAGTTAATCCAAGGTCACGCAGAGCAGTGGGAATGATGGTGAACATCTCACCTAAACCCAGCAGTGTGCGCTCCCAAGTAGCTGGGAATTTTGTACCAAAATAATAATCCATAGTGAACAACATCCATAGTTAATTGGCATCTCCATAACAGGGAACTAGCATTGCACTGATGGGTCTGGAGATAATTTTGATTACCTATGCACCATTGCAGGCTTCCTAAAACAGCTAAGAAGTATCAGAGTTGTTCTGCCTGCAGCCTCATGGCGAGGTGGATGCTGGACAGGAGGCCCAACATATCAGTCTCCATCTGTCTTTTCCTCAGCAGCAATCACTGCTGATGGCGGCAGATCTTGGTCCTCTTCTTCCTACAGCTCTCCCATGTCTCTTTCAAGACCTTCACTTCCCACTTAGTTTTCCTGGCACAAATATTTGTGATGCTTCACAGTTAACTGGATTGTTGAAAGGGTCTGGAATAAATAGAAAACTTGAACATGCAGTGTGGTTGTTCAAACCTATTATTCAGGCCTCAGATACTTCTGTTGGTATCACATGAAAATGAACAGGAAGGCAGAACTCAGTAAGCCACTACTGTGTCCAAACTAACAAAAAAATTGGAGAGGTTAGTAATAGGCTACCACATGTAGTAGTAGTTTCCAATTCAATAAAAAAATTGTGCCATGTTGTACATTAGGTCTTAGAAGAGGTCAGCCCAGACAAATGCCCTTTGAAAATGCAACCAATGGAGTCCTGTTCAAATAGTAAGCACAAAAAATTTATTTTGGGATACATTTTTATTTTAGTTATATACGTTTATCAAGATGCATGCTTGTTTATATGTAATGTTTTACAATCAATATCTATGATCTAATATCACTATATTATAATAGTATGGTTGTATATTCTGCATAATTACAAATATTCCAACATACCTTTCAATATGAGAATGCGATCTTAGTTCTCCAAGGATTCTCAGTTGCAGTGGCCCGTATTCCCTCTTCTTGCTAGATTTCAATCTGCGCATCTGGCATTCAATATGAAATACATGACAAAATGAAATAAATATAAAAACCATACATACTTCTGGGGAAAAAAAAGTCTCATGTTAGTTAAAACATAATTTCACATGTGAAAAATTCAGGCAAGTAATGTCAATGGAAAATGTCTGAAAAATCCTGAACTGGAGTTTCCACTTTGCAAAGACTCTCTTGAAAATTGTGCTGACCATTTGGGTCACATTTTTACAGCTCAGCCTAAGCTGCTGCTGCAATTTATCTGCATTAAGGAACTCTCCAAAGTCAGTGCACTTAGTTTCAAATCTCACATCAAACTCTAATGGCACAGGTGTATGTAAAATCGAATTCGTTTTTGGCATGGCAATCAAGAACCTCCTGACACACAAAGTCAGTCAGTTTCAGAACTGGATTTTGGATAGACCTTTCCCAGGTAAACTATTTTCAGGATGAAGTGACAGGGAGTGCACCCTATCAAATACCTTTTTTCCACTTTCCAGTGTAATAGAATAACAATTCAGTTAAAGTATGACCATAGTTGCAAAATCGTAATTCAATTTGCTATGAAAGTACTACCAGGAAAGTTTGTAACTGTTAGATGTATTATGCTATAATGACCCAAAGATAAAAATGATGGCAGCCAAAGGGACAGTTGGGACCAAGAACCATTAGCTACACATTGACAATTCAAATGCATTTGTACAGTAGCCAGTTTATTTCAGTCTCCGGTCCTTCTACTATTTTTTTCCCATTTCACTCTTCCCGTCTTCCTCCACCTACTGCAGTAACTTTTCTTCCAGCAAGTTTTAGGGTGGAAGTTTAAATGAGCATCTGCCACAGCACCAATGCCAACGCTAGCTGGCCATCAACCAGCAGGACTACTCTTGCATGGGATGCCTGGCTCCCCTTCGGAGACTGCGCTTAACCTTTATGACATACTCAGATTTCACCAGCTTGGTGCCTCAAATCCCACGTTCCTGCTTCTCTCCAAATTTTCCAGTTGGTAACGTATCCCGATGGGGAGACTCACACCCCTGCCCTTCATTTTCCTTTATGTTTCTTTGCTAGTCAAAACAAAGAGTTTTTGTTTTATTTCACATTGTTTTACTACATTTATTTTTGCATTAAAAAAGAGAAAGGGGGCAGGGGGAGGGGGGGGATTCAGTTCATAATTAGGGGAGGAGTCGTTTTTGGACTCAATCCCCAACATGAAATCTGTTATAAATGGATTCTGCCAAATTGCTGAACAGAGTGCAAATTTGTAATGTGCCAGTTTTTTAATAGGTTTAGTTCTTTGGGCTCTTTCTGCAAGTCCAACCCTCGTGTCGTTTCACTGACATTTTGTCCTTGAAAATCTTGTTGTGCAACCTCCTTTTAAAACTACGTGATAGACATGCTTAAGCCTTCCCAGCTGTGACAGCTCAAGACAAAAAAGTCAGCCTGGGTTTTGGCACACCTAGGGTCTTCTTAAAGTAATCTCATTTGTGCTTGTCCTAGAACTGTTCTTATTAGTCAGCATCCTTATCTCATATCCACAGCCGAGGATGGCATTGTGGCTTCCCAAAGCATGGTTGCTACACTGGCTAAAGGGACATCCAGATCTTAGTTACAGCAGACACCATCTTTGGAATTGACTCTGATGAAAAAATTGCTGAAGCCCTTCATCTGTTTTATTTCCCTTGCTTGAATGATGGGTTAAACAGGCATACTTAAGAGTACAATAACTCCATCCATTTGAAATGCTAATTTTCATCTTGGCCACAATATGTTGAGCATATCAACCCCTTTTATACCTTATTGGTTGTAAAGATAATGAGAGCCTTTTAAAAGAACGGCATAAAATCCATGATATTCATTATTCAGATTCCCCTCAAATCTTGCTTATGCATGCAAGGACTGAAAGCAACTTCAGACATAAGAAAACATTGTTTGGGTTTATAGCATATTTATAGTTAAAACATTAGCACCTCTGAGAAGCATTTCTTCACACTAGATAGAGGTAACCGTTAAATGCTGAAATTTGTTCCTGTCTTAGTAGGTGTGTTGAACCTTCTAAAATGTTTTTCTTGGAACTGGATCTAGTGATTGGGCTATGTATACTCTTGTTATATTTTCACTTTATTTGAAGGCATGAAGATACCGCACAAGCACCTTAGCAAAAGACCAGTCAAACAATAAAAACAAACATGTTGTTCATCCAGATTGTCTGCTGTTGACCCAATCTGTGCTTTGTATTTTCCAAACTGTAGTGTAAATGTTTCCAGGGACAGATGTGAGAGAGCTCTGAAAACATCTGATGCTACTTCCAACAATTTCCAATGACACTTTTCAAAACAGCAATATATTGCACATATTTTTTTCATGCAAGTGTTTTGGTTCATATTATATTTACATAATATACTGACCAATACTTCAAAAAATATCTTTCTATATAAATAAACAATTGTAACACCAATACTAGAGAACCATGGTGAAGAGGCATGCAGCAGAAGAGAGTCCTAGATTTTCAGATATCTGTCCGTTTGCAAAAATATTGGTGGCTTTTAAGATTACAAAATCATTTGCAATAGAAGTGGGGGAGAAGGAAAAAACTTATCAGTGTAGAATATCAAATGCAATCAGTTAATCGTCATTTCTGCATTTTTAGACTTTAACCAGATACAGTGCATAACTTTGAGTGGATGTAAAGGGCAGCTTCTGACTTAAACTGGAATTTCAGATCTGAAGTTCAGCCCAGGTAGGTGGATATCAAACATTCCAGCAGAACAGTTAGAGATTTTAGATAGCAGAAAGACTTCAGAACTGTCCATGAGGATTTATCTTTGACAAGAAATGGCATTAAAATAAACAAAGACTTTTATTCATTTATTAAGAAAGTTTCAGACTTCTTCCTTTTGTCAAGAATTAAAATCTTTCTGAAAAATAATACTTTTTGGAAACAATATTTTTGTATTTTTAAAATAAAAATATTTTATGGTTAGGTAAAATCTTTAAAGAGAATTGCAGACAGATTTTTCGAATGTGTTTTTCATCCTAAGATTTTACTTACATCAGACCTCCCAGAGAACTACAAATTGTGGACATAAATTGCTTGAAGAAAAGCGTGTCTATATTGGAAATTAATTCATTGATACAGGAGAGGGTTTTTGTAAGTTCTTCCTTAAATTTCTTCCTGATTCCATCTGGTACAATACCCTGAAAAGCCGCAAGTTTCTCCAGTTGATAATATCAGATAATATTCCATTTGGAGCCTATAACAATCCAAACAAAATGGAGAAGAATTGGCAAATTCACAAAAGAAATTACAGTCATGTCCCAGTATCAACATAGTTAAAGGTACAACTCAATAGCTGAAGTTTTTAATTTAATGTCAAGTAATTATCTGGTTTTAGGCCTACGCTCCTGAATGGAAAGGAATCGATGAATCTCGAAAAGCATTTTCATAGTTCTGTTTGAAGGTTTCAGCTCACTGTATCTGATTGCAGGTGGGATGTTTAATGTTAGAGAGCTGAGGTAGTGATTACAGTCATTTTAGCGGGCAGAGTCTTTGCTATTGCTAACTCTGCTGTGGATGGAGAGGTGGAGCTGGAGAGCTGCCATTGGAAAGGTGCGGGAGTCTCTGTTTCTTTGAACAAGGATAATGGGCATCATGCCATCCTACCAGGCAGTGCTTGCTGTTGACTTTTATGTCTGAAGACAGGGATTAGGGCTTCTTTAATTTGCAAGCCATCCTTTTTTTATAGACCGATATCTTTTTCTTTTCTACCCCCACTCCCCCAACCCCAACCTGTTTGCGTGAAGGTCCCTAGACTCATGGAGCAGAGGATGGTAAGGCACGACAATGTGCCTATTCAGGTTCGCTGAGGTTCATTCTTAAAAGCTTTCACGTGTGACAGACTTGCCCAATCTGGCAGTGGGGGACTACTGTAGCAAATGGTAATAGCAAATAAAGATTTAAAATTGCATAGCTCTCCTTGGAAAAGTGACTTTGGAAAGGCATCTTTGGTACAACAGATCTGACTACTGCATTTAGCAAAACTAGTTCTTCAGTCTTATTCATCACTCAGATTTGTACTATTTTGTTTTTCCTGGAAATTCCAAGGCAAGGAGGAGGAGCGCTGGAGGAGGTTTTATGTAGCATCTCCAAACTATTAAATTGTAGTAGTGGGTACAAACTGTACCTCAGAGCACTTTTCAATGAGGAAATGACTATCAATGCTTCTATGAGGAAAGAGGCTTTTTGCAATAGTATAAAAACTTCCAGCAAAGATGCAGGATTTAGTAAGAACCATGTCTCTCAGATGTCAGGAGGAGTTTCTGGAGTTGACAGCGGAAGAAAAGGGGATAAAAGTCAGATTTTTTTTTTCTGTCCGATGCTGTGTTCTAGGAAACCAGTAATCCATGCCCTCACCTGCACTTCTGGGCTTCACAGAATATGCTTGTCATCACAAAGTAATGATTTTTTAAAATATTGATTGTTCTCTATTTGTATCACTACAGGACAGAGTTCAGGTTTTTGTTTTATTTTTAGTACTTTTTTTTTTCCTATAGATGAGGTCTCCACAGGAAACTTTAAGAAAATTTTACCCTATGCTATCTCACAGCGAGTTGAAAAAGAAACATCAAACTTAAGTTTTCTTTGTGTTAATCATTTAATTATTTATGGACATATTTGAACATGTACCTTAGCAGCCTTATGTCAGTCTGGAGCACTGTGAGGGAGCCAGAGTGAATTGGCCAGTTAAGCTGAATTTACAGATGCTTTGCATTGGCAGAGCAGTGCAAAGCAGCCGAGTTGTGTGCCTTGGTTTTCCCTCTACCTTCTGTCCTCCAGGTTCATGTTGTTGCTTTGACTTGCCTTCCGTTCCCTTGTCTACATCTAGCACAATTTCCTGGTGTTTCCTTGCATTTGTGTATTCATGCATTTACCAGGGTTCTCTTTCTTTTCGTCTCATATTCCCCTTTTCCTACTCTCTGGTTATACATTTAGAAGAGAAATATTTTTAGGAATTGTGAATTTGGGCATGAATTTTCAAGAGCCAAGAGAAACTGTCCACTCCTCCAAGTTCACCTCTCTCAGAAGGGCTGATTACTTGCATGGTTATGAGCAGGATTAAATCTGCAACTTCTGTCTTCTTAAAAAAATCGCTGCATTAACCCGTTCTCAGCATCTTCTGAGAGCAGAGTCAATGGTGATGTTAGACAGAGGATTTCTACAACTGTAATTCAATGAGAAACAGTAGAGGATTCTTCCCCAAATGGCCACCCAAATGTCAGTAAACCAGGAGCTAATACAATCATGAATGATAGGAAATTAGTGATTTGTGGCAGACCTTCACATTTATCATAAAATCTCTCTGATTGTACCACTGACCTTCCAAAATCAATAAGCCAGGCCACTTGAAACAAGGAAGTTTTCTTTAAAACAAAGAAAAAATAACTTACATTTGGATCTTCTGTCTGTTGTTGTCTTCTGAAACAGTAAATCACATTTTTAGCTCTCTTTTATCAAGCCACAAGTGTTCAAAATATATTACTCACTAAATGAAAGATGATTTTCTTCTTAATTCAGTCATCTGATTTCAGGAGATTGAGTTGCATAGAAGGAAGTGCTTAAGCATATTTTTGAGGACACATTCTTTTTTTGTTCTTCCTGCAGCCGAGCTGCAACTCAGTTATAAATTTGAGTCAAACTCAGTATAAACTCAGTTACAGATCTAATGAGATTCTTTTTTAAATGATTGGAATGGCAGAGTCTTAATGGAAGGTAGGATTTTTCTTGTTTTGTTTTGGTGGAAAAAAACAGGGCGTGTGTTTCTTGCTGGTATAATGAAATCAAATGTTAAAAGTAGTAAAATTTATCAAAAAAAGAGTACTGAATTCCAGCTAAAGAAATTGTTAAAACTATTTCTAATCCATTTCTGTGTTTATTACCTAAAGAATGTTATTGAGCAGTTTGAAGCATTTATTTATTGAGCATCCCACTTTGGCGATACTTTGCCCTTATTTCTTCAATATGCAAAATTTAAATGAATAAATCTCTGTATACAAATGCTGAATATTATCTTTCTTTTTATGTATATATAAATTAATTTTGTCTATATAGTTCTTTTCATGTGTCAGTATACATTGACATGCTTCTCCCCCCCCCCAAGAAAATCTAATCAGAATCTCTTTGGCTACAAGAAGCAAAGGAGAAGAACTCAATGAGATTAGTTTTGTTTTGCAGGTTCTTTCTGTTTGTCTCTAACAGATGTCCTCAAACAGCAGGCAGAAGCCACTGCCTCTGACCTTGCTGTGGAGAGAGGGAGTCCCTTCCTCTGTGCCACACTACTCCGCTTCTACTGCAACCAAAGTCCCTTTTTGCTGGGGTGGGTCAGGAGGCTTGGACTAGAGAAAGAAGTCACGTCTGTCCTGGCAAGGAGAGGAAAGGTGCAGGTGCTAAGTTTCCAGGCTAGAATGACTTTAAATTTAATTTTAACTTGTGTATTTGTAAGTTCCTTAGAAAATTAATCACATGTCCAAAGATCAGATCTGATTTTGACAGTCCCCTGTATTCTTAGGACATATAGTGTCCAATTATCCATACTGTGCTCATATTAACCAGGGATCCATGAGTGACAGTAACATAATATGTATAATGTATGTAATGGAATGGAAATATCACTTAGTAATGTACACACTGAATTCAAACTTTTGGAAAAATAGCTTCAGGAAGCCTGGTGTTTGAAAACACAATATATTTAACCAAGTGTCAATGAGACAAAGGGACAAATTTCAAGATCTACACTAACACAAAGTCAATAAATGCATGTGCAGTCCAAAGATGTGACAGACAGATATATTTTACAAAAAGGATTTCTCGGACAGATTCTGTCAATATAAATATATTCTGTCGACATACATGTGCCTTGTCATGCTGCCTTGTCATAATTGCAGTCTCAAGAGCTTTAATTATCTCTTTAAACCATCGGTATTTACATTTGGTTTGTCTCATGGTCCTTCATTGCTAATGTGTCACAATCTTTTTTTTTCCCATGTGGGGGTGACAACTGGTCACTCTTCATTAATAAAATGACAAGTTTCTTATCCATGTTGTACTCGCAATAGGCTTTAGAAAGTTAGACTTCAAGAGATTAAATTCCCTCTGTGGTTACCCTACAGAACACACACTTCAACAGAAAATGCTTATACATCATTGTTTTTCTTCTGCCAAGACTAAATTCTGTTTTCCAAGACTAAGTAAAGTTAAGATGAAAACAGGAATATGACTCTCAGAATTCTGTAGTGAAACAGTGACACGTATGGTCAATCTTGATAAACTGTAATGTAGTAATGAAAAAGATATTCCTGTGAACAATATCAGTTACTTCACTAACAGGATAAGAATATAAAGAAAGACCTAACATTGTATTTTAGAGATGCCTCATGAAATCCAGTAAATTAAATTTTGTTTCTGAAATCCAGCATTACCCCTAGACTTCACAGAATCACAGAATAGTTGAGGTTGGAAGGGACTTTGGAAGTCATCTTGTCCAACCCCTGGCTCAAGCAGAGTCATCTACAGCAGGTTATCCAAGACCATGTCTAGACAGCTTTTAAAGTATCACCAAGGATGGAGATTCAATTTGATCAGACTTTCCTGTTTGTACGTGGAGGTCGGTGTCTTGGCCTTTCCATTAAAATTGGTGAGAGTTAAAGACAGGTAGCACTTAGAAATGAGGAATTTTTATGACAGCGTAAGTGAAGTAAAATTAAATGCAGTGTCAGTTTAGGGTTCCCTGATCTCTTTCTCATGGTTGTGTTTCTTTTCCCTTCTTAGGTGAAATCACTGAATTTGCTGTATGGTGAACCATGAACTACTGGTCCCAGTTTACCTTGAAAATGTGATTCTGGATACCTGACCTAACATCTAATAAGAGTGACAGCAATGATGGTGCTTCTAGGTGAGTTTCCATCTATCTAAAATTGCAAGCTGTCCTAAAGAGTGGCTATAATCTTGCTGAATGCAATATAAGAGTGTCTATATTCTTGCTGAACACGATATCATCAGAAGACTTTTACCAATGGGTAGAAAGACTGTCACTGATCTGCAAGTTGCAGTCTGTTAATTTAAACAGGAATCACAGAAATTGTCATTTCAGCAGATGATGTTTTCAAAGTGTGGAAACACAGACCTTTGTTCCCAGGTGTGCCTGGAACATGAGCGCACTTAAGCCCAAGTGACTTTGTCAAACAAGAGACGAAATGGGTATTACATGGACCAAGGTGAGAGAAGGCAGTGTATGTGTAGCTGTGGCACACGCAGCCTTTCCCTTGGAAGCCAAGTGGTGGCATATGCAGGTGGCACTAGCTGTGAACTTCACACCAGCACAGGTTATGCACCTATTCTCCAAAGTCCTGTTTTGGTGCCCTTGGCATGTTTAGCTTCATTCCAGCAAACAGAATAATAGATACAGTGAAGGTGCAACACTGGAAAGTCCAACCAGCCCTGCCAGGAACCCTGAGCACCTGGATCACAGAGTTTTCTCTGAATATGATTATGGGACTAGACAAATACTAACCAAGAGGTTTGGAGTTCCTTCATTTTGATGAGACCATAAGGGGAATATTTAGGCACGTGGCTCTCAAGCTGCTACATTGCCCATCAGATGTAAGACTTGGGATAGTACTGTCCTAAAATAAGACTGGTTTCAGCGTGTCATGCCTCTGACTGCCATGGACACATGGTCTTAGGATGTGATTTTTTTGTAGAAGTTCTATAGCTGTGCCGTCTCCTTCCATGGGCTGTCTTAGGAACCAGATGCAGCATCAAGCCCACATTGACCACTGCCAGGCAGCTCAGCCAGGCAGGTAGGAGACACAACCTGGCACTGAAGCCACAGCACTTGGGCTGTGCATTTACCAGGGCATGAGCTAGTTATTTACAGTGCTAGTTTGAGTTTGCCTGCCGTAGATTGCAGCGACTGCAAAGTAAGCGTTGCCCAAAGCAACGAAGCACTCCTGCAAATTTAATTCTTCTTAAATGGCTCTCATAAGAAAGGGGGTGCTTAGGCCTAAAAAGAGGCTATGTATGGAAGAAAACCACCACCTCTGTCCAATGGGACCACTTAGAATGAGGATTAGTCATAAAACTTAACAAATGCTGGAGACATTTACAACTCTCTTCTAACATAATGGCACCTATACCAAATACTTATATTAAATTGCAAATTTTATGTTCCATAATGCTATGCACAATAAATTAGCAAAGCCTGTATCAGTCTCAATCTGAATATGAAGACAAACCAGAAAAATCATGTTTATTGTTAAGGATAAATAAAGTAAAACAATTTATTGCTCAGTGACAAAAGATTATAAAATACCTTACAAAAACAGAGCACATGCTATAGTCCATCAGAACAAAAGGATTGTCTGATTATGGAAAAGACCTAAAATTCAGGAGGGAAGGAAAAGATGGTGTTTAATGGTATTATTTGGTATTAAATATTAGCTTAGTCCAGTGAGAATTAAATAAAAAAAAATAAGGAAATCAATTCCTAGATTAAAAATAAAAAAGTTTTTTTGAAGGTTAGTACTGCTGTAGTGAAAATCAGTGGCTTATTTTGTAGGAAAATGTTTAGGTTTCTGTATGCATTCAAGTTTGTTTTCACAAACGGTGAGATAATAAATCTGGCTTTCTGTTCTCAGCTTTCACTTAAGTCATGACTAGAAACCAATCTTTACTATTGGAAGAAAGGAAATAAGAAACAAATTACTTTACAATTACATAAAGTTTTTCATCCTGATTAAGCACAAAATGGGGTTTTACAAAATGTAGGAAAAAATAATTTAGATTTGGCTGTGCTGCCTCCAGGCAGCGTGGCAATGCAAGAGACTATGTACAGTGAAGCCAGTTGTACAAAAGCATGATAGGTATACCTTGCTGGGACTTACCATATCTACCACTGATTTGGCCTTGGGCAAGCATTTTGTTGCTCAGGCTTTCATCTCTAAACCGAGATATGACAAAGCCAAATATATGTGCTTAAGAAAGAACCCCACCAGAGAATACAGTAGCTCTTACTATGTTTTATGATACTTCTTCAGGAACAAGGGGGCCTAAGTCTCCTTTACAGTTTCTAGGAACTGCTATTGCAAAGTAATGGGAAATATTCTTTTTGCATTTTGAACTTGATTTCATCATTTTGGACTACAGCCATAATTTAAAGATATCTGTATTTGCATCTGTCTATAAACACTCTTTTTAACTACAGGGGAAAAAAGTCAGATTTTAAATCCCCAAAACTGAATGTTAAGTTTCTACAACGCAAATAGAAGACATCTGGATATCTTTCCTTTTTTTTTTTTTTTTGAGCAGTTTCTAATGCCACAGATGTGAGTAAATATGGGTATAATTAATTTTCATAACCTTTTAAACATGTAGTAATTTTCTACTTAAAAAAAAAAAGGAAACAGGGAAATTGTGCTTTAGAAACTTACATAATTCAATATTGTAAAGATTAACCAACCCTGAAATAGTATAATAAATAGGAGACGAGAGATGTTCAGGATACAAATGCATGACCTTTGGAAATAAATAAATAAATAAACAAAGCACAGGATTGTCATTTGTAGTTGACCGTGGTTAGATTTTCATTGGAGGTAGCAGAACATTGATTCAATAAAACATCATTCAGCAAACTGTCCTTTTTCAGCAAAACACATAAATATTTGTCTAACTTGTTTAAATCCCATGGAGTTTAATTCTATGCTGAATCAGGTAATGGGAAAAATGATGCTTAAAGGCAAGGTACAAATTTCAGCCTTCTGATCTTCTTATTAGTTCCTTGTTTCCTCTCTCAGCCTTTGCTACTCTCTTAAATTCCTCCCCAGTTCCTAGCTGTTATATAAAAAACAAGCGGCATTCAGTTGATAAGAAAAAGTATTTCAGTCCTCTGAAACAACAGGTATAGCAGTATTTGGGGAGGTACATATCTGCACACCTGGACCCTCTGCTAGGTTGGAACTCTTTGTGCCTGACAGAGGGGAGGAAAGGGAAAAGCCAACTCAAAAGAGTTAAATCAAATTGCTTAGTACTGATTACCCATAGTTGCTTCACTCATATCAGTTCTGTAGCATTAATTCAGTTTTGTTTCTTTTTTGACCCTGCGGATGATAGTTGCTTTTTTTTTAGTACCCATGAAAGTGTACAGAAGTACAGTTAGAGTGAAGACTTGTCTTTGCACCCAAACACTTGGTCTCACTATTTGACCAAAGCTAAAGGTCAGCAGAAGAGGATGACAACTCCTTTTGGATGACTAGAAATTTTGCTGTAAGGAGTATCAGTTTGCTCCAGCTTCTCCTTTGGTAAGTCTTTGATCTATAGGCATAGTGTCATGGGGACTGGAACTAATGTCATTGCTTCACAGGCAACTTCACAGCAAAACCTAGCTGGATTTGCTCCTTGAGAAGCAAGGTAAAGCAAAACAGGATTGACCTTAGCATCCAGCAGGCCAACAAAAGCAGAGATGATATCCCAGATCTGCGCTGGTTAGAAGCAGTTCTGTCTCAATTAGTGACATTTGGTTAGATGAAAGCCAAATGGATACCAGCAGCACGAAGTGGATTTTAAGACTATAACTATAGGAGGGCTGTAGCAGACCTAAGGCTTGCAGAGAGGATAGTCATGCTGTGGTGAGTCACGGTATGCATGACTCCTGTCCTGGTGCACATCTGTATGAGAAAAATACAGTGACTACTTCAGCTTTATTTTTATTTCCAAGAAACAGTCTCAAAACACTCTTTTGTTTCTGCCCCTAACTTCCTATCACTTTCATTGTCATCTGGCAACTAAAATATTGACAATCCTTGGAAAAATATAACCTAAGCCATTTACCTGTCTTCATAGGACAACCATGACTGGTGATTAGATTATATTAGATCCAGACTTTGTTCTCAGAGTTAGTTCACTGTTTGGTGACTGGCTATCTTCTGGAAACTGCATAGTTTGTATAAAGCACTTGAGAAACCTTCCAATAGCAGTCAAAATTTTCTAAAAAGGAAAAGCACTAGAAATTAATAACTCTTTTTTTTAATAACAGAGAAGGATAAAAAGACAGAGAGGAATGTGACAAAGGTGCAAAGTTAAACAGTTTTTTCGAGAAAATTAAGATTGCTTGTAAAAATGGAAATTTATTCTTAATGGAGATAGTATATAAATAATGATAACTACTGTATTTCAAATAGTGATCCAGAAAACTACTGCTGCCTACCAGAGAAAACAGTAGAAGCTGTTTCAATGTGTACAAAAAAAGTTCCTCATGACAGTGCCCTTTATCAAAAGACTACACAAACTTCCATGAGTAAGGAAGGAAATACTTCTTGTAGGTTAAAAACTGACTGGGGGAAAAAACCAAAAACACCACCAACAACAAAAAAAAAAATAGGATTAGTGAGTTTTTCAAGTCCTACAATAACAAAGGTGAAAGAAGAAAAAGATTTTGAAACTTGATTTGAAGACGTCCCAATAACAGGAGCTCATGAACTTGCAGCAACCACTGTAACCAAATCAGTAAAAAAGCTTCTGACATATTAATGCAATTTGTTGCATGTCCTCTTTAAGTAAAAGCAGAATCTCCACAGCACAGGGTTTTATGGTAATGGAGGCTGAATAATGGGAAATGGAGAGTTGTCATCTGTTCATGAAGATCCCTCCCCTTTGAACATAAAATGTATAAAATATCTGAAATATTAATATAATTGTACAAGGTCCTGAAAATCACAATGAAAATATTTTATGAGTATCCTTAGTGTGCCTGTGACCTATAGAGATCATTAATTTGAAGCCTAATAGCCTACCTGATACTGTACAACTTCCACAACCTGATTTGGCAGAATTGTATTATATGTATAATATTGTTAATAATGTAAAACATAATAGAATGCCACATGGTATTATAAAAAACAGGAGAAGCAGATAATTATCAGTATTACAATATGCCAGTAAGAGATCAAAGAATATAAATGTTATATAGACAAATGAAGGTCTGATGATCCAGTAATTTCCTTTTCAAGGAAAGATTACACCACTGGAAAAAATGGACACAATTCCCATAGCTTTTGTCTTTAATAAAAAAAAAAAAAAAAAGAGAAAGTGCGTGGAAAATTAGAGACTCAGTGCAGTAGATTTTTCTCACTTAAAAATATAATTTAAATGATTAGAAAGCACTGTAATTTTTTGCAGATCAAGGATACTTGATTGTCCTTATCATCTGTACTTTTTCTGCATCCCTGCCTGATATACCTCCTTATCACTTAACTAGCTAATCAATCACTACACTTTTCCCTACATTTTAAGCACTGCAGAGGAATGTCTTTCTAGAGTAAGAAAGGTGGCAATGTGTTGCCCTTACTTTGAATCACATCTGTTCACTTTATCGCCTACATCCCAAAGCTTAAAATAAAGCGATTATATATTAGAATTCAACAGGGCCTTTAAGAATTGCACGAGTAATATTTATTAAATGTTCGCTTTATTAGGATTAAGATCGCCTGTAGTTGTAGAAATCTTCTGGAGAAAAAAAAGTAATTAAAAAGAATGAACTGAAAATGATATATTATAGCGGTCTGCCCAGGCGAGGCATGCCTCTAGTGGATCAGGGCTTCGCTTACACTGCACGAAGTACAAGCGCAGAGAAGAGCATGGAAATCCTTACCAGACTCGCTTCTGGGAAACCAAGCATGCCCAGCTTAGCCTGCCAGTACATTATTATACTGCTGAATGAGACACAGTGTTGTGACATCAAGTATTTCAAAAGGTACAAATGACTCCAATTTTTCAACGTCCTCACCCACTTACTTTTCTCTTTTTTCTGCTCGGTGGATCAGAAGCACGTTATTAAGCACAATGGGCCAAATGGGGCGCTGCCCTCCCTCTCTTTGTTGCCCTCTCAAGTTGTGGCTTGCATATCTTAGAGAGAAAAGGTGGTAGTATAAGAAGAACAAACAATATGGTGAATCCATCAGGGCCTTTTTTTTCTTCTTTTTCTACCAGAAGATCCTGTTTTAAAATGAAATGGTGCATATGGCAGGATTTCATGGGGAAAAACACGGCTGCTTTCTTTAGATTTCTATTGACATTCAGGGAAACTGGTGAGTTTGCTTTAGATTGAACAATAGACAAAAAAAAAAAACATGGAACTTTGCATTTTCATGATAGATTTTTATGGCTAAATGGATGCCTCAGTATGAGTACAGTGATATTTGAATGTAGAGGAGGTTATTTGGTGGTGCTGAAAGGGCATTGCTGAAAATTTTGCGTGAGCAAAATGAGGAGTCCCAGTTACAGACTCACGGCTGGCTAATGGCTGAAAGGTGATCAAAGCATTTAGTCTGAAAAATCCACATATTATTTCAGAAAGGTAACAAGTATAAGGTATTTGGCATATTTCTTAAGAACTTCCATGTCTTTCCTTTCTCACTACATACTTGTGATGATGAAGTTATGAAAATCTTATCAGAAGAAAATAAAAAATATCCACACTCTATTCTGCTTGTACCCTTTGCTTCACAGACCTCAGACCCTGCTGCTGAAGTTTGTGTGATTCTGACCTTTGTAAAATGTTCTGTGAAATTACCCAAGTTAAATCTCTGTGAATGACTATACGCCCTTAAGGAAACTTCTTACCTCTCACTTTGTGGCTGCTGCTGCTGACAAACAAGAGTATCTGAAAGGACAGAAAATATTTCATGACTTTGGGATAATAGAAAGAAACTGTATTTTTGATATCAAACTATTAAACATGTTTGTGTTCACATTCATACACATTCTCAAAGAGTAAAGCCTTTGATGTCACACAAAAAAACAATCCCCAAAACATGTACTATGAAACTAATTTATTTGGTATCACAGGTTTCTGAAGAGTAAAGTTAGCAGGCACAGACTTTCTTTATCATCTGTGTAGGCACAATGCTTGGCATAGTAGAGCCCTCGCTTCTCCTTCTATGACAATAATATAAATAAATAAATGCTGCTGATATTACGACAACATCTATAAGTCCGGGTGAAAACGATGAAGCATTTTGCTATGCGTGATACAAATACCTGGTGAGAGAGAGTCCTGGCTTGGAAGGGCTTAGAATTTAAACGAACAGAACAGAGCTGGTGTGAAAGAGGAGGCAGAGAGATGTACTTGCCTAAAATCACAAACAAAATCGCTGGCTGAAAATAGATCCCTATTTGCTGAACTACGTTGCCTCCCTCAGCGGTGCTTGTGTACAGGTACTCTTTCCCTGCAGTGCATGTGGATATTCAAATCTGACCCAAACAAAAAATAGTAGTGGAAATGTGTGCTAAGCCCTCTCTGTAAAAGGCTGAGCTGACTTTCAGGCTTCAGGGAACTGCAATGGTTATCAAAGTGAGCATCTCTTCGGCCATTTGTAACAGAAAGACTAACATGAGAACGGAAATAACAAATGTGTTTTGCACGTACCATTTTGGGAAGTGATTTCTGTACCTGTTAATATATTCTAGCTTATAGGTGAAAGTTATTTGTGGTTCCACTTGATTGGTATTTCATCAGACACATAATTTGATATGCTTTAGAGTCTGATTTAGTTTCCTTCTAGGTCTGTGCCCCAAGGCTGAAACGACTAGTTCTCGTATCCATTTCTAGCTGTTATCCTGAATTTTAAAGCCAGAAATAGTAAAAGTATTTTCCTCTTTTCTTGTCACAGTTTCTTCATGTTAGCTGAGTGATTTTCAAAATGAGGTTCTGTCTCTAGACTCATTACCTGATTATTTCTAAACTGATCAGTCTTAAATATTTTTTGCTATATATATCTATCTCTCTATTTTGGAAAAGCACACCTTCTCAGGTGTGGTCTCCACTGTGAAGATATGGAGCTATGAAGTTTTTAGAGGACATGTGAGAAAGGTCCTCTGTAGAGGATTTATCTCTATAAGAAAGCAAGCTCTATATGCAGTTTCAACAAGATCAGTTCCCCACCATCAAAACAGAAGAGAACATCTTGGCTGCTCTTTGGTAAGTGCTAATTAAGAAAGGATTCTGCTCCCTCAGATAGATCAGTGCTGAGCTACTTCCAGTGACATTGATTGTGCATTTGTAATCAAGACTCAAAGGCTACCATAGGATTAGGTACAAAATCAAAAAGTGTTACTGAAAAAGAAAATCTGCTGAATCTAGCAACTATAAAGTACTCTAATCTACAACATGTAAATTTAAGGAAGACTTAAATGACAACAGAATAAGAGAGAAATCAGGGGAACTTTAAGAGCTCCAAAGAGATGCACGTATCTGTATTTAGACGACATGCATGTTTTCATACGCTCCTATACTGGATACGTAAGCCATTACGACAAGTTACAATTTCTGATTTTGCAAATGTAATCTACCAATAACCTACACATTTGAACACCATTCTTAATCATAACATTTTATCTACAGAGATTAATATTAGGAGGTCATAATTTGACAACTATTTACCTTCATGCTATTGGCAGCTAAATAGAAAACACTGTATTTGATGTTCCAACATTTTCTATTTTCAGTTCAGATTCAGCCTTTCACTAATACTGATTCCTGTATAGCAAAATATGCATGTACTTTTATGATATTTTGAAACTCTGCTAGTCCTCCTTTATGTCCAATTATAACATAGTAAACAGAAAAATTACTTAATGTTGAGGGAGAACGCAAAATGGAGACAGATTTAAATTTCTCAGTTCTGCAAAACCTTGTCTTGGCAAACCGATTCATTTTAAGATCTGCCCAGCCAACAGCTTGTTCGTTCTATTTTTTTTTCTTTCTCTAATTGCTTAATATTTTATGTTCAAATTCTGCAAATGAATATATTTATGGTTAGTTTTAATCAGCAGGATTCCCTTCATTCTTAGCTTTAAATACAGGTAAAGATTTCCTGGAAGAAGGCTTTTAATTGTTGTCTTTTAATTGCATTTTCAAGAGTATTACCTCCTCCTTTATGCTTCTTATAAGGATTACAAAGAACCATTATTACTTCTTTCTCCATATTCTGAAATTTTCGCTTAGGATGTGTATAAAAAACATGTCTTACACTCCTTCTTCTAGCATTGACTTCTTATATACTCCCAGGTGCTGCTATTTCCATTTAATTCAAGAAAAAGAATAGTTGCTAAACAAATCTTATCATCCCTATACTGTAAATATACAAGTGAACATTTTCTACAATAGTATCCGGTTTTGTAGTCCCAAACTGGAAGCTTAAATACTTATGAGTGCAAGATTCCATCAATCATATTGTTGAAAAGAATTTCGTTTATATATCCTTTCAAGTAAGTATAGATCTATCTGTCTGAATGGAGCGACGCACATATACAAGTTGTCAAAAATGCAGCACCATGCCCACAAAAATGGGGTCACTGATTATGACTGAATTGAAAATGTCCTCTATGGGGTAATTTCTGTACTCACTAATATCGTACATCACATTTTGCATACACTTGCATGATTTGATCCAAGGGTAGAATTTTCCTCCAAATTTTCTCTCTTACATCATTGCAGTATTTGTGCCCACAGCCACCTCACACCAGCTACAGACTGGACCTCTTGACTTGTAGAAGTTAGAGATGGAAAAGATCTATTATGTCCTTTACTCCATTCCTCTGCTCATGTGAAATTGTTCTGTGCAATCTTTTTGAGAAGATACTGCAAAGTATAATCCTGCCTAGGCAGGGGGATGGACAGATGACCTAACAGGTCCTTCCCATCTAAAATATCTCTCATGTTATGACTAACTTCACTGTCCTTGTTATCTCCCACTTACAAAATTCAGGGACCAGACATCTTCATGGGAACTGCTCATGGCACAGGCTCCTGCTGCTGCAGTTGTCGCACTCCCTTTCAAGCTTCCTCCCCACTATAAGCTGTCATGCGTGAATTTCTTTTTTCCACAATATGTTGAAGCTTCTATCTGTTGTAGGTGCATGGTGAAGTGTGACTTGTATTGCTGGGCTGATATATTTTGCTAGTTATAGCCATTTCTGTTTGGTAAGGACTTCCTTTTTGCTTCTGCTATCATATACTGTAAGAGCTGTAGCAAAGCAATGCATGATAACTTTCATCCTGAAACATACCGATAACATCAATGAAAGGATGTTAAGTCATCTACATAATTAAATAGCAATTGGCCTTAGCCATTACTCATTATAGTGTAGCTTTTTGTCATTCTGTTTGATGCTAAAGGATGTTCAGCTGCTTGTAATTGATAGAGAGGTTTAATCTGCAGTGGTTTCACTGTAATGAGCCAAGCATGAAACTATTTTTTATTTTAAAAAGGCTAAAAGACCCTTGTTTGGGTGTAGGCACAGGGACAATGCTTGGGGTTCCTCAAATTCCCCAGGTATAGAAATAAGCTTTTCTTCTATATTAGTTGATTTTCATAGTGTTAGTTGAGGAAAGATTGCTTTTGCTTCAGATGTAGAAATGCAGACCTATTCACAGCAATTGAATCACACTGAAGCTATCAGAATAATGTGTTTCTAATCTGGGGACTCAGAATAGCAGAAGAGTAGAAAGAAGCACTGAGCATTTTGCCAGAAATGAACCAGGAGTTTTCCTTACTTCTAATGATTCTAAAATCTCTAATGAGGCTTCTAAAATTTGTAAAAGAAAATGGATGCATTTGAATAGCGATAAATGGATTATATTATGCAATTGTTTTTTGTGAAATTCTAAGAAATATTCATAGATATCACCTTTGAGGGGAAGTCAACAAGAGGGCTTTGACAATGGCTCTTTATTTTTTTTATTTATTATATAATAGTATTTCTAACATATTAATGATCATGGTTGGAAACAGTGTTATAATTCACATTACCTTAGCTCAGTCAGCAGAAGAAATATCCAGCTGACTGTACTGAAGGGGTCTAATCCATTGTCTTTGAATAAATGTTTGCAACGGTTTAATATACTACCCAGCTGTTTGTCACAGCTGTCTTACTGACAATTTTTGCCTCCATCTCAGGAGCAGCAGAAATGGGCAATATTTACTTACAACTCAGACGTTCCACTTCACTATCCAGAGTGTAAGTGTGAATTCATCTTTATCTGTTGTTTAATCTCGTACTCTGGGTTGCAGTAGCTGAGGCACAGGGAAACCTTTTGTTTTGCCAGCTCCAGAACTGTGGCAGCAGAGCAAATATGACAGCTGGGGCATAGCTATAGCAGTAAGAGCTAGTCAATGAGCCCTCAACCTGATGAAAGACAGAAGAACTTTTAATGCAATGTTAATGATCATCAGCTATCCAGTGTCAATAAAAAACTAAAGGCACTCCTTTTTATCCTTTCCAAATTAACCCTGTACCAATAGTGAAGAATTCCTTTGAGAGAAATATGTCAAGACATTGGGAGACTCAGAAATTATAAGAAATACTAGAAAAAAGAGAAAAACAACAATAAACCAAACTTCAAAAGAAACCAAAGGAAAAAAGCACACACAAAAACCCCAGTCTGCTTGTTCCTGAGCAATGAGATTGATCAGGAAAACATCCCATAGAAACTGTCACAAAACATTTAGGTGAAATCATAGACAATTTTAGTTGGAAAAGACTTTTTACCAGAGCATGCAGTGAGAATATGAAGGGTAATGGCTTCAAACTGGAAGAGGTTAGATTTAGACTAGATATCAGGAAGATATTTTTCACTCTGAGGGTGGTGAGGCACTGGAAGAGGTTGCCCAGAGAAGCTGTGGATGCCCCATCCCTGGAGGTGTTCAAGGCCAGGCTGGATGGGGCTTTGAGCAGCCTGGTCTAGTGGGACATGTCCCTGCCCAGGGCAGGGGGTTGGAACTCGATGATCTTTAAGGTCCCTCCAACCCAAACCATTTTATGATTCTATGAACAGAGGTGACACAACCTCTCTGACAACCTGCTCTAGTCTTTGGCTGCCCTTATTGCCATGTAGTTCTGAAGATGGTGGAGAGAAAGGAGAAAAGCAATCAAGAAAAGGAGACTATAAATTCTATGTAGGACCCATGCTTTGCTTCTTATAAAGATATGACATGGGGGAAATCATATCCTTTGTGCCTTTGAAAAGAATTTGGCTGAAACATAGAAGACGCATTCTTAAGCATAGGAGTTGTGTTTGATGGCTGAGAAGTAGTGAGCTGCATAGTGCAAAAGACAAGGGAGAAATATACTTTTGTGACAGTTATTTTGTTTTCTGCATCAAATCAATATGAATCTGCCTTGCTTGTGGTGGTAAAATTTTTGAATTGTTCACCAAGAGATGATGACTAATACTTTTTATATTGAAGAGAATTTGCTATACAAAGACATTTTTTAAAGTTCTAGAATTGTGTAGACCTTCACATGGCCATAAAAGCAATAAAAGAATGTAAAGATCCAGGGAAAAATACAGCAAGATTTACTATTTTTTAGGTTTCTTTGGTTTTGTTTATTTTTTTCTTAGAGAAAAGATCAAAACAGCAATGCATTCATATTAAAAAGGAAAGAACAACACTGCTTCCTCATCAACACAAAGGGGAAAACATTATTGTTGTTTTACACATTACCTAAAGGTGTGCTTTAATCTGATTTTCAGGTAACACTTTGATCCTAAGATAATCACAATCACAAAAAATGCAACATAATCATTGTCAAATAAACCTTTATTCTTTTTTATGTAACAGTGTAATTAGAAGTGGCTGAATTTCCATTCCCTGAGAAAATTCTGATATTTCAAAATTTGATTTGATTTCACATCAGGATGCAATATTTACATTTTAATTTTTTGTCAAAAGAAAATATTTCAACTTTTTCCAAAAATAAGTTTTTCACTTCTCTAGTATGGTACCACATCATTAAAGAATATGTATTTTAAACAAAATATTTCAGTAATAGCCAATATAATTTTTAAATTAAATTGATATGTTCCAAATAAATATGTTGATATCATAAAATCTTCATTAAATAATGTACCCCAATAAGTTTTAATAATCAATTCAATTTCTGTTCATAATAAAGGTAATCCCTGATCCTAAAAATTATGCAAATCCCTGCTCCTAATCAATAATTAATTCTAGAAATATTCCTGCGTTGTCTGTCTTAGCTTTGAAAGTTTTTTTTTTTTTTTTTTAAATATATGCACTTCGTTTTCTATGGATCAATAGCATAAATAAATATAGTATGCTGGCATGTAAATGAGTTATGTACCACAGTTTTAGCAATTGATATGGTAGAGGTATAAGCTTTTACTTTGCAAACAGTGATTCATCGTGGGTACTCCACTTAGGGCTGGCTGACCATGCATCATGATTTTCCAATAGCTTCTAATTTGGGACTTAAAAAATAAAATTATACCAGCTTGTAATACTTTTCCAGTATTCCTTCAGAATTTCCATCAGCCTTTCTGTGATCATCTAAAAAAAAAACCCAGAGTGGTGTCCCCTTTACTGTGTTGTTCAGTTCTTCACAGTGAGAAAGCTTTTAACTCCTGTTTAAGGCAAAATGAGAGAATTTGGGAATCATAGCAGATAGATATGACATATCAGACGGCCAAGTCCATGGTCCTGCCAGTTCAAGATAGTCCTACTAATCAGGTATTAAACCATTATTATAAATGACCTGAGGTCACAATTTAGCCTGTAAAATTCTTTTTAGAAGGTCATGAAGAACTTCTGGGGATTTAGTGAACCCAGGGATCTTCTAAATTGCCTGCACTCTATTTTTTTTTTTTTTTTGCCTCTTATAGCTATACACTTGCACAAAACCCTGTCTGCTGAGTTGGACCTCCATGTAGTGACTGGTCAACAGCAATGCTGAATCACTGTAGTCCTTAAAAGGTGCAGAACACGGACATACATCTATATGACTGAAACGTCACAACTTAAGCAGAAAGACCTGCCTATTGCCCGGTGGAAGTGGGCGGAAGAGGGGAATAATATAAGCAATGGAATTAAATAGACATGCTGATTCCTACAGTCTATAAGGCAAGCTCTCTGAGAATCACATATTGGTTATGCTTTGAAAGACATACCTGAATAACGTGGTAAGCATTGCAGTGGCTGGAGTTGCTCCAGCAAATTGCATTACTTCAGCTGGCAGGAGAAAAAATAAAGGTGAGTATTTTACTTGTTTTTTAAGTTGTTCTTTGCAACAGCTTTCTGCAGCTTTACTATCTTTCATACGGACCTTCGTACTATAAAGGGAAATAGGGCACGAGTTGGTAACTCTTAAAAATAACCAGTCTGAAAAAGGAATTGAAAGAAAAGAAATTGCGACTAAAGATCTAGGGAGAGCAACTTGCCTGCAGTCTACAGGAGGGACAACTTTCTAGGTTGTAAGTGAAAGAGAGATGTAGTTCACATTAAAGTCCCAGAGTTACCTCCTCTTTTTTTTTATTTCACGTGCAATTCCTCTTTCTAGAAAGCACTAATGTGATTATTTCTTAAAATATTTTCACCTGTAGCTCTCTATTTTAATTTTAAAAAGTGCACTAAAGATGTAAAAGGGAGATGTAAGAGAAGTGTCAAAGAAAGATTGCTCTAATAAGACATTCACGGGTGATTTGATTTCCCCTGCTGTTGCAGTCAGTAGATAAAATCATATTTTAGAATCTCCTAAAATTTTAGAACTATTCATGAGGAGTATTGATGACGTTGCTACTGTATTTAGGTATGTCCTTTAATTTTTCAGTGAATAAAACCCATTGTTACTGTTTCCACTAGAATACTAAAAAAAGACATGTGTGTTAATAGAATTATTCTTTTGCTGTTTGACTGGTTTAGATAAAAACATATCAGCAAAATGGAAGCTATGAAAACATAGCGATAAAACTATAGCAGCTGCCCCAGAAGGTTTCACAAACTAGAGCGGAAATAAAAACACTGCTCATTGCTCTTGTTCTCTTCTCACTTTCTTATTTAGTTTTGTACCATAAGCATTAATTAAGTGTTTAATTGGAACAGTAAAGAACACTGTTGGGCACGTGACACTAATAATTCAGGTGTAGAGCTGGATACTGAAAAGTAAAAAAATCAAAAAACAAGAAAAGAAAGATTTAGTGAGGTGGTTTTCAGCTGTGCAGTGAGTCAAACGGTTGTGTTAATAGTTGACATATACTTTAAGATGTGTTTATATACTTACTGGGGGTAAAAATGTAGAGTATATATCACCATCATGTGCCATAAGGGAAAAAAAAGGGCAGATTTCTAAAATGTCTGTATCTTTACTGAGGTGGTCAGATCTCTGAATATACATAGCTGTTGTTTCCTCACTGTAAGCTGTACTATGATTTTTGGAATAACACAAACAAGCTCAGAGGAATCACACTGAGAGTTCCTGGTAACAATTGCAGAGACATACAGAGAGACATTGCGGGTGAATTTGGCAGCGGACAGCCTAGCAGGGTACCTGTTTCCTTGGGTGTGATGAGGTCCTATCAGACTGCTTTCATCAGCCTGAAAAAGTTGTGCAGGTCCTTACCTGTGCAGAACAGGAGCTATGAACACAGCTCACGTGCACCGGGGAACGTTGCTCTTCCCCATGAAAAGCAGGTGACAGAAAGAGCTCTAGAATTTTTTTGGCTTTACAGTCTTGATCCAAACCCTGTTTGAAGCCTTTCTGTTGATTTCAAGCTAGCTTGGGTCTGGTTATGTGAGAAAAAGAGATTGAATTATCGAGGCAGCTGGGGGTGATCTTGTTTGGAGTGCCTTTGTAAAAAGCTGGTGGCAGACAACAGTTGATGGCATAACAACATACTTCATCAAATTGTGTGTCCACTTCTGGTATTAAAAACTAATGCATTTGTCACATGCAATTGGTCCTAAAGCAAGCAAAAGTACTTCACAGCATGTCTTCTGAGAGCTGTCATAAGTAGAAATCAGAAAAAATGCCAAATTCTTTAAGGCTTGACAGGAAATGATGTTTTAATTTAGTGGACAGACAAAACTGTCTTTGACAACTAAATGGATGTGTGCCATTAGAAATCTCTCTTCCTTCTCTCAAATATTTGTGACAAAAGAAAAGATGCACACAAAACTAATTTTTTCTTTTAATTTAAAAAGCAAAATTTGCATAGAACAGAAACAGTTGCCGTCAGAAGGACTGAGCCCACATTCCAAAGATGAAGATGTCAGCAAATTGAGAGAAAAATTATCTCAAAGTGGAAATGGGAGTCTTTCAAACTGGATCCCTATTCTACAGTAACTTCAGCACAGGCTGAAGTATACTGGCGTCCATAACACAAAGAATAAATTTTACGATCCCAATCCTTTACCTCAGAATTAGCCTAGTGACTGTAATTACAATGAAGCAGAAGGTCAAACTCTTGGAAAGAGAATCTTATTGCTTTTGCAGCTGCTACCTGTGTCACAATGTTTCTGTTGAATCCCCTAAAAACCCAACTACCAAGTTATTTGCGCTTCTAAACCCAGAGCTATTAAACAAGAGGGACAAGACAAAACTAAAATGTTGTAAAGTGTGCCTCACATTTAGTAGTTGCATTTGGGATGCTTTCTGACTCTAAACCTAGAAAGTTACATTGAAATGAGCGAACAGTTTACTATTGAAAGGTGCTGACCTTTCAGCAAGGTTGGCAGTTCATTTATATGCCTCCTGAACTACCCATCACCTTCATTTATGATTAATAAACTCCAGTCATCCTGTTTGCATTGGATCACAGGTTCTTTGTTGACTTTTATTTTTCATGTCCTTTGGTATAAATGCAGAGCGCAAAGTTTGCGGAAATATCTTGGACCTTGCTGTGAAAGATGACGTAGCTACATATGCGAAAATTAATCAGGTAGGGCTTTACAACCGTGATCATAACGTCCCAAAATTTGTGATGAACTCTGCATGCAGTGTCTAGATTACATTAATGCTGACAAGTTTTGGTATTTTTGTAGCTGGGTATGCTTATTCTCGTGTACGATTTATTTATTTATTTATTTTTCTCATAGACTGTTCTGGTCTGCTATGTAGCTATCGTTCAAACAAGCACAATTTCAATGGAGGAGTGTGGGATTCAGGGAAGAGTGCACAGTTCTGCCACTTCCTCAGGGACTGGAATGGAGTGCAACAAAATGTTCCTTCATAAACTTGTTGCTCAAGTCTCTAAGCTTCTTTGGCAGATTTATGCATGTCTAAGAAGGGAGAGGCACAGTTCCTATCTGTCATCTTTTCTCCTGAAGGCCCTGTACGTTTTGCAAGGACAGGACACCTTAGTACAAAACACAGTGATGTTTTTCTTAGTCTCTTCACAAAATCTGGCCTGAATTATGTCTGCAGAGTGGACAGAGGACTCCAAGTCTTCCTGCGTCCTATTTATCTTCCTACAAAGACATCCTGTTATCTATGTATGACTAATGTCTTGAAAAGCCACAAAAAGGCTAAAGGCAATTTTGATTTTGTAGCAAAGGTAGACAGACCTTTCTTCTCTATTAACTGTTTTAGAGATAGCTTTTAATTAATAGCTAATAGAACTACAGTCCAAAAAATCCTCTAGCAATATTAGTAACTTGTGATGTTCTTATTTCTGTGGGATGGGAAAAGATCTCCAGAGCTCTTCAGGTTCAGTCCCCACCCATGACACTTGCCAATTCATATATTCAATTTCACAAATGAATCTATCTTTAAGAAAATCTAGATTTCTTTTCATGTGGATCCTCACTGGATCCACAGCATTCTAGAAAGGATTCTTTAAAGGTCCTCTTGATTATGTCAAATGTACTTATTAACTCACCCCAATAATCTTTTTTTCTGGTGGTTGTCTGCTAATTTTGTTATAGTTCATGGCTGTCTCAGTGTGATTTTAAATGAGATGCTTTTGCTCTTTTTAAGGCCTCTATAGTCACAGCTTTTTTCTATTAACTGTATAAAGGAAATAATAAAGGTTATTTTGGTTTGTATAGTTTCTGTTTCAGTCAAAAAACACTTTAGCTAGCAGTTGTCTTTGCTTATTAGGGGGAAAGATGGATGGTCTTGGGGATGAGTTTCTTGTCTTGAATCCCAGACAGGCAGTTAGTTTCCTACTTTTTGGGGTGAAGTTATTCCACAGACCCAAAGACATTGGAGGTAGGATTCAATTAGTTTAATTTTAGCTAGCTAAAATATTGGTGCTTAATCTAAGGAAATGATCTGGATTTCCTGACTCAGTGAACAGAGACAGGTTGTAGAAACCTCTACACACAAACCTGTACAACCCCTCTAGTGTGGGGAGAGTCATTCAGCAGCTGTTTCTCTCTGTCTCCGTTTCTCTCTCTCTTTTAATGGTGGAGGAAGTCTAGAGTCACTGCATAGACTTTAAGAGTTCAGATCTTAGATGAAATAAGTCATAACCCCCTCTGGACTTGTTCCTGAAAAATGCCAAGCACTATAGCCAATCTAGCAAACTTTTTTAACTCATTTAGAGTTTTAATCTTTAACTACTCAATGGAGCTTTCATATTTTATTCCTAAACACAAGCATAACAGTTTTCTGGATCCAGCTACAGAATTTATCACTTTGCAAGACTCAGGTCTGTCTCCATGCCCGTTTCCCAAACTCTTCATTAGTTCCTTCCCCTTTTCATGACTGAATCATCTGGGATTATGTATCTCACTATGTATTTGAATAGTAAAAGTCTTGCATAATGAAGCTTCAATTTCAGTGGCAGCCCTAACATAACACTAAAATACAAATAATAGATAAGAACAAATATGATAGAAATTCTTATCCTGCGTCTAGAGATAGAAAAGAAATAAAAAACCTGAGCGGCAAGCCTGAAGCCTGTGTTCTTTCAGGCTCAAATGGGACTCACACTTCAAAGCTGAGAATAGTTGTCTCAGTCCAGAATCCAAATTTACAAGTGAAGTTTGACTATGTCAGAGCTAGTTCTCTTACCCTACATGTTGTAAATACCTTTGAACTCACTCCTATGAAACAGAAGTACTTTCTGAAGAAAAAAGTTGAAAAGATAAGTGGCTTACGAGCTACTGTAATTAAAATCTAAAAGATGCTTTCCCAGCTGTTGCTTTTGAAGTCGTGCTTAGTTGGTGGCTAGGTGCCAGCATTCAATTAGAAGTATGCATTTTTATTAACAGACTATCATGTGTTATATTATGTCAATAATTCCTTTTAAATTAATTCTTTTTATTTCTTGCGGTAGTCACAGGTGTCCAGGTCATTAAATATTAAAATGGGGCCCACTGACAATTGTGCAACATCCTAAGTTTGTTTGGTGTTTTATTTGCTCTTCATTTGAAGTTCAAAATTAAAATATCTCTGAACTTGTAGAAAGGAGGGTTTGGCCAAGATAAGTTAATGCCTGAGGGGAAAAAAATCAAAAAGAGAGACGCGCGGTCTATGTGCAACTTTTTGCCTGCGTTTGAGTTTCTAATTATCATGGTTTCATTTACTTACTCGTCATATGCATGCTGCAAGTGGGAGCCTCATTATTTTGATGCACTTTCTTAGATGTCAAAGTCTTAGGCTGGAATTAGTATTGTGAGGTGGGTTTGATGTTTGTAGGCTGTTAGAGGTACTCAACTCCATGTCGGACCAGCACAGAATCATCTTCCTGAAAAAAGTCAATCTTCTATTCTCCAAGCTTTTTATTGCAGGATTCATCTCACCTAACTTTAGATGGCTGCAGTGTGGATACCCTCATCTAAGCTTGATGGCTAAATTTTCTCTATCTGGCTAATTTGGACAGCTATTTTGGGTCAAGATGAATGGAGCCTAGAAGCATCTTTGAGTCTCCCTCACATCATGAACAGAGCTTTAAATAGCAAAGTCTGACAGAGGTTATCTACTGTCTGAAGATGCCAGAAGTTAGAAGAGGTGTTTCCACCCATATTGCCTTCATTCATGGGTAAGACCCTACACAGTACAGGAAAGGATTGAGGCATATTCATTTTTTTCAGGATGCCAGTGGAGGTTCAGGATACTAGCCTGCTATTCAAACCATAATATACAATATTGGGTTTCCTCTTCCTTTATAGCTTAGTACCATGGCAAATTCTGGACCATATGCCATATAGACTGAACTCTCCAGACTCTGGAGCAGCTGGGCTGGTGTCTCACAGTGCTTGTTGCAAAGAAGGTCACTTCTGAAACTGCGGGACCCTCTACTCTCAATCAGTGTTGGCTCTCCCTTTCAAAATGGCATAAGGAAAAAGTTAAATTACACTGTTAAAAACAAGGTTAAAAGCAACAGCCTGGCTGCTTGCTTTTTCTCAGTAAGCACTCTTGGGAACTGAAGATCCTCTGAAATACTCTCTTAATTACTAGATATCAATAATGTCTGTAATACAACACATATCCAGTTGGTAATATATACATAGTTAGTAGTGTCCTTCATTTGTGGCTTACAAAGTGTGTCAAAAAGTTTTGCCAATACAAATTAATTCCTTCTTCCATAATAGTTTTGAATAGCTGCCCTCTTCATTTTACACATGGAAAAAAGTGATCTGCCCACAGTCATGTTGGAAATTCCTGCTTTGATGGCTTCTGCAGACATGGCTGACAAATGCTGTTTCTTGAGATATTCTGGAGTTAAGAGCACTAGGAAAGTGAGTGGTATGTATGCTCATCTGCCATCCCATTCCAGCCTCTTATTTTAATCTCAGATGAGGGGGCAAACCTCTCGTGCTCAAAGGATGAAGGGAACTGTTAGAAATAACAAAAGAGAAGAGAGCACATTTACAATGACAGAAGAGAAAAAGACAAATAGCATTTAAGACCCATTTCTTGGTAACAGATTTTCTAAATGGTTTAGCTAATTAAAAAATACAGATGTTGATTTGACCTATTAGTCATTTTTCATTGCACTTTTAAAGTTTTGGATCACAATGTATTTTTAACCATCTGCAAATAACTTAAGAAAAACGTATACGCCAAAACATTCTTTTTTGTAACTGAACAGCTCTTTCAGTAAAACCTGAGTGTTCACATAGATCTGTGCAAAAGCTGATGTTTCTTCTGTCTCTGACCTATCCCTGACATCTCTAAGAGCTACCTTCAGGAGATATATCACTTCCCTCCATTTATAGCCCATCTTTCACTGAATAGTAATTGATTGCTGGCCTTTGCCAACAACGAATTATGACTTTAGCTGCATTGTCCAGCTGTGTTGCAGGAAAGAAAGGCAATGTTTTGTCTACTCCTCACTTTCTTCTTCATGCCGTACCTGTCCATTCATTCCAGAGAGGTCCAGGGCCCTCAGTTTATGTCTCTTCAATAATCTGAGACTATGAGTAGCCTTGAGGAAGTTGGTCACTTGCCATCCAACCCAATCTCCCACACATGAACGCATGGGCCACTTGTTCATACATGCGTAGACTAAGTGATGGATTGCGGGATGTAGCAAAATCTGCCAGGGAATTGGAAGGATTTCAGTTTCTTTGGATAGTCTGTGACCTATTTATGCGTGCTGTATTGATAAATGAAGTGAAAAATCTTTTCCACCTTTCGATGAAGGTGCCGTTTGGTCTGGCAACAGTGCTGACAATTTTAGTGATGTCCTATAGGAAACAGCTGGGATTATTAATTCATTTTTACACAGGTCACTAAGCATCCAGAAGTCAATATTTCTTTTAAATTGCTCTTGATCTGGACCAAATCCATTCTGAAGGTGAAAGGTTCCAGATATATACTGCTACCAGCCATTATTAGAGTCCTTTTTAAGTCTTGCCAATTGTTTTTCCTTGGTTCAGCCTGAGAATGACTGTATTAGGCGTAACAGAAAAAATGTACATGCTCTTTAACTTTTGTTTTCAGCTCATGGTGTGATTTCATTTTTTAGTTCTTGGAAATATACTTTATTTTATTACAGATGACACCAATCAGGGTGAAAAAAAGATGAGAAAGAATTTAGATTCTGAGTCTGAAACAATTGCTCAGTGACTCAAGACTCAAATGTAATGAGGAAGGAAGAATTGCAAGAAAGAAAGATTTACACAGACACAGTTAAGGATAAAGCTGAGCAGAACTGTACGGTTTCAATTCACAGGAATTTCTTCAAACCTGTAATTTGACTTTGACTTTGTGAGAAGACATACCTGCTGACTCTGACATTTGATGAAAGTCAGAGCAAAAGTACTAAACTTCAAGGTGTATGATGTCAGAACTATGGGTCTGAAATGTGACCTTAACATCCTCGGTCTTTGGAGGAGAAAGGAGGCAAAATGAATCTTTGCTGTTGATCTCTCGAGTGATAATGCTATACGCCTGGGTCTTCAGATGTTGTCATTTACACTGCTACCTGGCTGGCTTAACACATTACTGATTCTCTTTTATAATCCCTTTTCAGAGTTGTGAATGACTAAACAAGTCCCAGAGAATCAAGCCCTATATCTTACTTGGATATTAAACACCTGGAAAGAGTATGGAGAAGAGCTGCTGTAACTATGCAAGAGCTAGGAAGAGTGCTTCGCAGCAAGATGTTAAAAATGCAGTATAAGCTCTTTAAACAGAATATCAAAGATGATTTGATTACAGTGTGTAAACTCCTTCTTGGAAAGCCACTAGTGATATCTGAAAGCAGTACAAGACCAGTAGCAGCAAGATAAATCCACACGTATTCATATTAGATATATAAACAATCATCTCCTTGTGGAAATTAAAAGAGCAAGGAAAAGAATGGACCAAAGTGTCATTGTGCAATATAGCTTTCAGCCAAGCAGAAGAAATTAGTCACACTGTAAGGGTGGCTGGATGAATTCGTATCGCCGATGCTATGCAGGAGGTCACACTAGCTGGTTCTGTGGTGTCTTTGGGCCTTGATGTTTGTTGCTTGACAACCCTGACTCTGTCCTGCCTCCAGCCTTGATGCGAGCTTTTGGAGTGCTCCTTGTATTTGGAAATACCTGAAGTACTAGAGAGTCTGTGGAAATATCCAGAGCAACTTTCTACATTAAAAGACAAGTTAAAAGATGACTTGAAAAGTTTTAGGGCTACTCGCTGTTGGAAGTTGGTTCTATAATATTCATTCAGTTAAAATTCCATTTTTATTACAGATGGACTGATCAAAAATGTGGCAACTTTGTTGCTACTGTTATTGGTTTTAGTAATTATAGGCTTTACCCTCCAGTTGTGACAAGTCAGCCTGCAAGCAGCTGGTCTGGAAGCATTGCAAAAGACAAGAAAGCCAAATATTCAAGAAGCTTTCTGATACAGTTTTCAGATCAAGGAGATTTGAAGAAAGTCAGCGACAGAACTGGTTGGGAAGTTCTTTCATAAAATTATATCTCTTTAAAGAAAAGTTTTCTGTAGGAAAAACTTATTTCTGTAGACTTTTTGAGTTTACATCAGGAAAGCCAAGCCTAAATTATTTACTTTTGGGCTTGTTGGACCTGAATGAAATATCTCACTTTGTTCAACGGGCCAGAAACTGTTGGTTATGAGCCCGTTCAATATTCTTTGTTTTGCTGTGGTGGTGTGCCTAGGGATTTGCTGTCCCATTCTATCCTGTGGGGCAGATTGATTATCTGTATATAATACAGATAGATCTCCTCTGGAAGCAAGAACTGTGGTGCAGTGTGGGAGTTCTGTGATGTCTTTTGGAAATGTCATCCCTGCAGAGAGCACAGGAAAAGGAGCAAATGTAGGTATTCTTAGGTCAGGCAGAAAAAAGAAATAGCATGCCAAGGAATCATTTTGTCATGAGTATCTGCAGGAGTATCTTTATGATCAGCCGAACTACTATTGAGACAAAAAAACAAATCAGCAATTTTCCTTCTTTCCACTACTATCACCTTTTCTTTTATCTCGCCTAAGCTCTGTTTTTCTTTTTTATCAGTCATGTTGAACGCTGGTAAGATTCTTCTTCATCCAACCTCAGGCACTCATTTTCAGGAAATTAACTTGGCATCATAACAGCTCTTAACATCTGTGACTCCTGACTTGGAGATAGTTGACTGGTGCTAGACAGAGTTTTAATTTATTGCCAAATAAATTAATGATTTTTTTTAAAACTAGGACTTAACAGTTTGGGTTTTTTTCCCTTCATTATATTAAATTTATTTGGGTATGAGAATAACACAAGGGTCAGAATGTGTTTTGTACTACAACATATTTCAGAGAACAGGCCCAAATAGATTACCCTCATATTTCCAGGAAAAAATTTTGTCTTTGCTGGTGTAAAGATTTTTTTTCATTCCTAGACAGATGCTGATAAGTCCTTGCTGTGAAATTTGAAGTGGATGTAAGGTGTTAAGAATATTTGCTGCAAAATAGCTGTGCTCTGCTTTACTCTCCTAGTTCCACTTTAGCATTAACTTCACCTGTGTTTATTCCCACTCTTTTCTATTCAATCTTCTTCCTCCTATCACAATTTCCTAACTTAACTAGAAAGGCAAATACTGTAGTTACCTTTAACAGATGAGAATTCTTTCCACTGAGCTGGATCCGCTTTGACTAGCAGTCACACTCGGACACAAACTGAATCTGGTTTTAGATTCTAAATTTCAGGTGTTCTCCTTTCTGCAAATGAACTGAAAAAAAACCCTCCCTTGAGTCTTGACAATTCTGATTTTTTTATCTGAATCAGCATGTTGAAGATGAAGTCCATTCTAGTTTTTCTACTCAAATTCCCACCACTTACCTAGTAGTACCATGTTTTTTTCTTTCTTAATTTTTTAAAAATAGTAATTAAAAAAAAAAAGTTAACTACATTTCTACTTGAAATATTAAGCTAGCAGAACATAAAAATGGACATTTGGGTGGGAATTGTGCATATGATTTTTTTTAAATTATCATATTGGCCAAGAGGGTCAATGGCATCCTGGGGTGCATCAAAAGGAGTGTGGCCAGCAGGTCGAGGGAGGTCATCCTCCCCCTCTACTCTGCCCTGGTGAGGCCGCATCTGGAATACTGCATCCAGTTCTGGGCTCCCCAGTTCAAGAAGGACAGGGATCTGCTGGAGAGGGTCCAGCAAAGGGCTACAAAGATGAGTAGGGGATTGGAACATCTTTCATGTGAGGAGAGGCTGAGGGATTTGGGTCTCTTTAGTCTGGAGAAAAGAAGATTGAGGGGGGATCTTGTTAATGCTTTCAAATACTTGAAGGGAGGATGCCAGGGGGATGGGAGCAGTCTTTTTTCAGTGGTGCCCATTGATAGGACGAGGGGTAATGGGCACAAGCTTGAACATAGGAAGTTCCATCTTAACATGAGGAGGAACTTCTTTACTTTGAGGGTGGTGGAGCACTGTCACAGGCTGCCCAGAGAGGTTGTGGAGTCTCCCACTCTGGAGACATTCAAAACCCGCCTGGACGCTGTCCTGTGCAACCTGTTGTAGGTGACCCTGCTCTGGCGGGGGGGTTGGACTAGATGATCTCCAGAGGTCCCTTCCAACCCTGATGATTCTGTGATTCTGTGATATACTTAAATTGTTAAGCAACTGTCTTAAGAGTGAGTGTTCAGAAAGTTCAGAACTGAGGGGTTAAATTACAGCCTGATTTTTCAAAAGTGAAAACATTGACAATCACCACTGAAATCACAAAAAAGGCAGATATTTTTAGATGTGCATCTTTCAAATTTTCAGTACAAATCTGCAAAGTATAAAAAGAAAGGTCCTATGCTATTGCTACTCCTTTAACAGTCTAATGCCAAAGCAATGTTAAGCTGGCATGCTTTGGTATTCCTAAAACTTAGTAGGTCAATATTAGGTCTTTTACATGTAAATTGTCTGCATGCATTTCTATAATTAGGACAAGAGTACCTATTTTAAAATGCCCCATTTATCAGTTTATGGAAATGGACAAATAGCTAGTGTTTAGAAAATTTCAAATGTAGGACTTCTTTCACTTGTTTTTTCCAAATAATTTATATACTATTTCTTTTGCAATACAGGTGCTTTTTTCTAACTGTAAAACTTGTCTTTTTAACCAACTGACTTTAAAATGTTCATGCTTAAACCTCAATATCTTTGTTACTTCCAGTACAGAAGATTGAAAGTACTGAAAAAAGTTTTAAGGGATGTGCTTTTTTTACTAGTTGGTTTTTACCTTTTACTGATGAAATAGGTCTGCTTCATGACTCATATATTTCAAATAAATGTCATCACAGATCCTTTTGATTTAAAGACAGAGATATTGAAATTATTTCACTTGCAATTACCATGCTCCTCCTCCTGTCTCCATCTTCTGTCTCCAGGAAACCTTCCAACCAGCCAAACGTGAAAACTTTTAGAACCCAACCTCAGCTGATGACAACCAGGAGACGTGTCCTGCAGTACAGCCCATCTTCTCTAGGACCAGACTCCTCGGTTCTGTTCTCAGATACCACTCTGGACTTGTTACCACTTCTACTAGCTAGGAGCACTAAAAGCCTTGATCTAAAACCCACCAGGAGTAGTGGTAATCCTACTCTTACATTCCCTAAGTTTTTCATTAGGATTTATAATTATACCGTACCATCTATTAAGGATACTGAGGTGAATGAATGAAGAATTTTACTTTTTATTATCTTTCTTAAACCAATCTGATTTTGGTAATCTTCAGCTAAATTAGTTATCCTGACATCTCTTTCCATTTTCTAAGCAGGAAGACTTTGTTGGTAAATTCCTACTTGGAAACATGGCTGAGGTTTTTGGTTGTTTTTTGGTTTGGTTTTTTTTTCTTTCTGCTTGAACATTGGCTTGTGGAAAAATCAAAACTATATGGAGGAAAATTGTGATGTCAAAAAACCCCAGAAAACCTCCCTTGGTAAGAAGGAACATTTCATCCTGGGTCAGTTAAACCCATATAAACTATATCTGAGTGGCTGGGGTTGTTTTTGCTGTATTGCCTCCAAAACATTTTACCTGTATGTCCTAACTGAAGTATTTGCCTTGTTGTTTGGTTTAGTGACATAGTACAGGGTTGTTATTCCTTCTGCCTACCTTATTGCGACCAACAGCAGCACAGACACAGTGACACCGATATCCGCGAGGGGTGGCAGTCCTCAGAAGCACCCATGGCATGCTTGTTCTGCCGTCATATTCTCAGTTGCTTTGTGTGACCCTGCCAGAGTACAGCTGAGGACATCATCCCACCACGGGGGAAACTGGTGAGAGGGACCTGCAGGGACTTTTGCAGTCCTTGGTTTGCCCTGCTTTGCTTCTATGGGGAAAGAACCTTAACCTTTCATTAAGGTTTTGGTATGCGTTGTCCCGTTCAATAACCAGAAATAAAAGAGAAATTGGCTTTTTCACCCTTTTTGCTACTTTCTTTCCTGATAACGCTTGAAATGTATTTAATTCCTCACCTAAGAACAATTCATCTCCTCTCCTTTTTAGCCAGTTAGCAGGTAATAAACATTTATTCTCTGCAATAATTGGCAGTCCTGTGATGATCAGCACAGTATAAGAGCCAAGCTAGAAAAAAATGTGTGTTTGTAAGCTAGCAGACTAGGGATTCAGAATTTTCCCTTTTCAGCTTTAAGAAAATCTTGTAACCTGTGTGGGCCATCCTTTTAGGTCAATTTCATGCAGACTATTTTCTCTTTTTCTATATCAATCCTAAATTAATACAGTAGGTGCTCTGCAGCCAGCATGGTTTTGCATTGATCTTGGCCAGCTTGTTTACAGTGTTTTGGCAAGTTGCTGATGTACTTCTCCCTGGGGATAGAGCAGGGGTTAATTGCTGTTAAACTCTCAGTGCCAAGTAATGGTTCAGACTCTGTGCTACATTAAAGATGACACTAATAAGGAAAGAGTGCACTGGATTGCTCTGTGTTGAAAATTGGACTTGTGGTGACAGAAACTTGGAGCAGAGCTGATGTAATAGGGAGGCCATAATGTAATTATAACTGCTGAACATGTGTCATACCAAGTTAAATGATACATTAATGAATCAAAACAGGTGATGGAGTGTTGCTCTTTCAGCAGATAGAGGTGTTTTCAAGGTCAGATTGTCATTAATTTAATAATCTATAAACTGGATATTCTTCAAATTATAAGCAAAATCAACTTTTTTTTTTTTTTTAGTGTATTTCGTGTCCTGTACCAAAGGGATGAAAAAACAGAAGATGCTATTCTCAGTATAATTTTGTTTATCCATCTTTTATTATATCTCTATTATACCTAATACAATATATGTGTACCTAACATTTTTCAGCCAGGTGTGAGCTCTGTTTCCCTGTGCTCTGAGCAGGCTGAACACGAGCCAAGAGGTGTGTAGACATATTAGTATAGCATCGGGCTGAGCTAATATGCTTTGCTGAGAGAATACATTACACCGAATACAGTCAGTAAACAGCTTCAAGTCAGCTGGAACCATGGACAAAACAAGTTCACACCTGCTCAGAGCAGAAGTAAGCATGTAGTAATATTGTGAGCTATATTATGTATAAAAGCTCTTTCCCTATTATGATTCTGCAGCAAATGAAAAACCACCTCATGGGTCAAGTTCCTAATTTTTAATTTTGGTAGGACCTCTACGTTCAGGAGTTAAATAAAGATTTCTGTTCTAGACCAGGTGACAGTCCAAGACACTACCATATGAATGATACTTGACTGCCTGAACATGACAGTATCTATCTATCTCTCCAGCAAGTTCAGAGTACTTAAAGAAACCCATCACTGAAACCTACGGTATTTTTACAAGTACCTTTAGTTGAGAAGTTAAAACAGGACACCACAAAACAAAGAATATAGCCATTTTTGAGGAAAAAAAATAAAAATCCTTTCTTGAATGTTGCAGTCCTCCAATTCCTGCTATGTCTAAAAAATTCTGTTTATTTCACATTTGTCTTGCATTCCATAAGCTCCTCATTTATACTCATGCTGTTAAAAAATGAAGCAAAGACTTTTTAAAAGGCTCTACCTGAGTCCAGTGCTGAGTTTCTATTAAAAAAATGGGATTTTAATGCTTAAATCAAATTGGGTCTTTTGAAAATATCACAGTAAGGTCACAATTTGATTTTATTTTTTAATCCTTAATCTTTTTTTTTCTAATATGGCCAATAAATATTAAAAATTCTGGGTTTTTTGAACAGATTTCTTGCTTCTATATGGTTTTGGTGTTTTCCTTTGTTTTTCGTAAAGTTTTTTGGGGTTGGACTCCTTGTGTTTCAGAAAATGTTGGATTTCACATCATTTTCCTCCTGACGTCATACTGTTTAAGGGAGGCATTTTTTTCCTGTTGGGAAAGTAAAATAACAGCAACATTACAAGCCCTTATAGGTCTCAGGAGATCCACTAGAAACCAGGTCCATGCCAGCTCTGCTCATCAACATGTCCTGTCTCCCAGGACTGTTCTTTGGCAAAGTATCTCCTGGAGGCCGAGCATGAGTTTGTGAGGAACACCTGAGGCAGGAGGAACTGTTCGCATATCTCGATCTTCCCTGTTTGCCGCCCTCTTGTCTGCTTCTCTTCCTCTCTGTATTTTGATGAAAAAGATGATAAGCTGTGCAGCCTAGCGGCTTCCTTTTATGGCCGCACTACAAGGATGAATGGAAGAGCAGTAGAACTTGTCTTCAGCAGATTAATTCTGATTTGTTGAGTTGCTTTGAAGTACATTTGCAAGAGAATTTTTTGTTCTTTCTGCAAAATTCAAATTTGGCCTAAGATTCATTTACATTTAGGGATTACTGAAATCAAAGACATCTCTTTCAGAAGGTGTCAGGGAAGTCAAAATTTCCTGAAGGGAAATTTCCACGGTGCAGAAATTACCACTGGGGACAAGAACAGCATTCTCTGTGTCATTTGGATCCTTGGCCCTTGAAATACTGGCCATTCATTTCTGGTGGCGAGAGGTAAAGAGAATATTGCTTCCATGGTATGTACTGTAAGTCATCTGCCTTCAAGGTCAGGTCAGCATATTTTGTAGATGGAATCCCTGAACTTTTTTTCTTTCCCCTGAAGATTTTATTTTAAGCCATGTCCATCTCAGTGAAAAGTGAATGTTGCTGATCATGCTGGGACCATGCGTTAAAAAGCTGTGGTGTATGGTCTCCCAGCACCGCATCTACTCTAGTCATCCTTACTATAGAGCCTTGACACCCCAGCACTTTCTTGTTTGGCTGGTCAGTTAACCAGATCTAAGAATCATGGATATTTATTATGGTTGCCAATCTAAGACTGAATTTCACCTTTGAGAGTCATAGGAAATTTCATTGCCCGTTTTATTTATTGCAGTGTAAGATTGGGAAAGAATGGCTAAGCACTGTAATGCTCAAAATGACATTCTCAAGGAAAAATTGTTACCTTACAAGGGATAAATTATCTAGAACATTTCATTAAGAAGGCTTTTTGCAATACCTCGAAGTTGTACGTGTTTAGGGGAACTCATTGACTCTCCAAGGTGTAAACTGACGTTTTCTTAGCGGGGGAAAATAGGATAATACTTTACCATGAAGCAGATCTGATCAAAAATGTTATGTTGTCAACATTGAAATGTTCTGTGGGAATAGAGAACATTTGTAGAGATATCGTGGGGAAAAAAGCATTTTAGTTTTGGAATGGACCATTGAAACTTTTGTATTTGAAGCAATGTTTTGTGTCAAGATGTATTAGATTTTGGATTGTTAACCATCATCTATGATTTTAAAAGTCAAGATTGGATTAAAGGATTTTAATTTTATAGAAGCAGAGCATAACCCTAACACAAAATTAATTTCCCTCATAAATTTTTACTTAAGTGGAATAAAATAAATGAAGAAACGCTCTTGTTCTGACTGTATGAGGCATAATATGAAGAGGAATGTGAACCAGAGTTGGAACACGTGGGGTCCCATCCAGCAGATGCTGAAAGCTTACCTTCAGAAATTTCTCATTCTTGGTGCTCACTGAGACAAATATATTGATACCCTTGCTGAAAGTCAGAGATTGTATGAGATTCATCAGTCTCTGGCTCACTAGTATGTTGTTATTGATTCAGAAGCAAAACAGATCTAAAAAATTGTGATATATGCTGCAAAATGGAAATTCCAGGCTTTAAACCAAACTTCAAAAAGTCTCTTGATTCTGCTTTTCTCCAAGTCTCTTTCCCTGTGTTCAGCCACCCATTCAAGGCAATATCCCACTCTTTGGTATGTGTTATTGGTAAAATTTCTTTTTTGAGTCTTTATAATCATGAAGAATTGCTAGTGTCTGTGGAGGTGCTCCCATAGTACAATTACTATGTTACTTGTATGACATCATAGAAATGAAAAATATCTTTATGAGTAAAATTACAGTGCCACCAAGCGCAGCAGGGCTTATTTCACTGACAGCAGTGGCAGGTTTTCTGTCCAGTACTTATGTAAGATAATAACTGGGTCATTTGCATTATTGTTATGCCCATATATAGACTACACTGATTATTAAACATGGCTTCACGTGTTACAGGCCTGTCATTCTATAAGTGTTCATTATCTACAAGTCACCCTTGATCGTTCCCTCTAAAATCTATTTGGTTCTTGAAAATAAAAAAAACTCCAAGGAAAATTTTGATGTCTTGGTATCTCTCTGCTACCTTTTTTTTAAACCCATATGTAGATGTTGATTTATAGTTTTGATAGAAAGATTCCTTGGAAATATATTGAACTGCGTAATGTAATTCACAAGAAATTGCAATTGAGTTATCACCTGTTACTGATGACCACAAAAAAAGTGCTCAAATCAGCTATTTGAGGTTAATGTGCCTGAAATACTATTCAAATTTCTCTGGTTGGGTTGTAGAGTGATTAAGTTCTCATGATTTGGTCAAACGGATTTTTAAATTTCTCTCTCCAGTAACCTATTTACTATGGTCTGAATCCTGCACATTTTGCTCTGGGACACTCAGAGAGAATAATATACTTTAACGTGCCGAGTATAGTTAAAATTATGTCTTTGGGGCCATGTGAAGGTGGACTTAGGTAATATGTCCACTTATCCCAGGATAATCTGCTCCTTGGAGGAGGAGCTAACTAATTTCTTAATATTGCCCCTATAATTTTTATGCTTTTTTCCACCAAGTGTCAGATCTTGAAGACACATATGTCTTTTCTAAGGAAAAGGAAAGGTGCATTTCAGAGACGTTAGCACATTCTCAAAGTCAATACAGTTTATTCTTCCAGTTCTACACATTTTTCCACTGGAAGCACAAATTCTTTTATGGTACTGATGCTCAAGTTGTGTGCGTTATCAACATTCTCTGGCATCATAGTCCCTGTATGATGTAGTCAAAATCTGGGATTTCACTTTACTGATCTCTGTACAAATGTATTGTTCCTGCCCTAGGGATTTTACAATGTAAACATCTAAAAAAAAATAGCCAATGGTTGAATTCAAGAACAGGAGACAAAGAAAGAAGGACACACTAGCAGTCTCAGCACAGCTGGGACCTAGCATTTATCAGGTTTTGGTGGCATCACAGAAGTGATTTTTAAGACTATGAAGATTAATAAGGAGGTAGCTTTACAGATGATAATAAGGTACTCCTTAGAGACTTATCTTCATTCTTTCTAAGTTTTGAAATGCACATCTTCCTCCTTTCTTGCATACCCTTGGTAGCCTGAGCATGGAAAAGAGAGGAAAAGGTGTACTTCGAGGTCCATAAGAAGATACAGACCTGTCTCAGGTATTGATTAGAGGTCCGTGTTACATTTTACTGAGCTTTTGTTTGCATCTGAGGTTACCCAGAAATGAAAAGTAGGGAAAAGTGGACAGAGGACAAAGGTCCCCCAGTAGGACGCTGGAAGAGGATGATGAGGGTTTACCATGCAGTAGACTGTAGAAAAGTTAGAAGAAAAGTGCAAAAGAAGAGGGCTGCTGATGCCAAAAGAGAACAGCTTCAAGAAGAGCATGGTTCACTGCCTCAAAGACAAGTAACAAGTCAATGAGGATGAGAAAGGAGGCATTGTCGTAGCTACCCTGAAGTAAGAAAGCAGTCATTTTAAACTGGGAGGAATAATTTCATTGCACTGGAAGGAACATGATGGTATTTTTGATGGGATTGTAAAAAATATAACCAGCAAGTTCACAGATAAGAGGAGACTGCAGATAGCAACTGCAACCAAAACACTGCCAACAGTACAATAGCAAGAATATTTAGTTAACAGCAATGTTTTATGTTGATTTATGAATCAAATGAAGCTTTCCTTCATCTGCAAAGTTCTGTTTCTTGTATTTTCCCGAATTTGCCATTAAGCACCTTTTGTTTATACTTTTTGGCTTGGGTTTAGGTTATTTTAGGTTTCTTTACCTTACTAATTTAGAAAATGCAAATAGATTATAAGGTATCGCTGCATTTAAATGAGACACATGCTTACCTTAACCTTAATTTAATATTAATGTTTCTTCAGTTGTTTGAAGAACCAGTACCAAAATTACTCTTGGAAATTACCTATTGAACGTCCACTCTGATGCAATCTCCTTCTAGTCTCTTCTATACTCCAATTCTTATTTAAAAAGGGTCTTAACAGCCTTCTCTAGATTTTCCTGAAACTACCATTGTTAAGAGTATATTTATTCCATCCCCTTTTCCCTTGTTTATTTATTATCTTTCTGCTCTTCCATTAGACATATATATTTCCCTCATAGGACATATACATTGGGATATTTTAGCTGAATTTTTACTGTGATGTCTTGTGTTCCATGTCTTTGTGAAATGTATTTATTTTAAAATTTGCCTGTATTTTATACTTTTGAGTTGGGAATGTAGACCTAACTATTCTAAAGAGCTCTAAAGTGTTTCCATTGCTACAGATTTTGATTCATACCCTGGGAATTGTAGGACAAGGAAAATAAAACCCTGTTTTAATTTACATATTTCATTTTTTTCTAGAGGTTCCTCTTGGCTCAAGGTGCAATCATTAAGGGTGCCAGTTTGCCACAAATGCAGTTAATTGTCTACTGCTTCTCAAAGACCTACGTAAACCAGCCTTCCATAACCTAACTGTTGCAAGTGGTAAATCTCTGACACCTCTGATCCATTAGCATTCGCCTCAGAATTCCCGGTCGTAGCATCCTCAGCATCTTCTAGGCTGCAGAATTGCACCTTAAAATATAGTATACCTACAGTACTTACAGTTTATATATTTTAAACTGGCCAAGTATCTGATTCCAGGGATAAAACATGAAGAATTTTCCCCTTCCGAGTGATTACTGTTTCATTGCAACAGGGTCTCAGCTAATAAAGTTTTTTCACATTAAGGGAGTTATAATTTGCTAGCAGGATCTCAACAGTTGTCTTTAGAGTAAGACAATATGCCCTTCCCCTCCCTACCGGGCCTAATTCCCTGGTAACCTTATTGAAAATGTGCACGGGCTACAAAACTAAAGATTAACTGTCCAGGGACCTGCTTCCTGGAGCTTATTTGAAGATTAAATCAAATGGCAGGCAATATATATTTGGTAATTCTGCTTTGTTTCAGACTTTTCCAATCTAGTGGCAAGTATAATAGAAGAATCTGATACTCAGAAGCACTAAATGGGTTTTTCTTTTTTTCCCTTTTTTTAATTTGAAAATGCCTGGTATTTCTGTCTATAGCAAAATTAGAATTAATTATTTATTTCTTCATGTCCTGTTCTTTTACTTTTGAACATGAAGCAAAGTACTTTTAATTACAGATTATGTGAACAATTTTTCTCTTTTTGATGAGATATTATTCTTTCTTTTCATTTTACGTAACCAATACCAGCAAAAGTGTTTAAAGGGAAGAAATAAAATATCTATTATAGGGTTACAGCATTCATTTAAACAGAAAGAGAAACACTCATATTATATTTTAATTCAGTGTTTAGACTATGTATTAGTTAAACAGGTTTCTATTCAGCAAATTGGATTGAGATGGATGGAGATGTTATGCTGTTTTAAAAAACTGTATTTAGAAGGCACATTCAAAGACACTGAAGTGCGATTTGTCCTAGTAGCAGACATCTGAAGAACAAGTGACATTCTTACACAAAATCTATATTGGTGATGTATTTAATTACAGAGTTGATTGCAATTGACAGCTTCAGTGACCTATGAGTGCACTGTTACTGACTGATGGATGCTTCAAATCTGGTTACTTTTAAACCAATTCACATACTGTTCAATAATATCCTGTCAAACTGCAAACTACATTTTTGCATGTATATGGACTAGGCAGAGAACATTTTAATTAAAATAAGGTAGAGATGAATGATGTTTAAAAATTGATGTAATTCTTAAAAATACAGTTATTGCGATTTGAATAGGAGATGAAGAACTCTCAGTATTATTCAGGATGGCTGTATTCCTTAAGAAACATATACTTTACTTTCGTGCTCACTCATATGACCCCAAAACCTTTCAAGACAGATTAGCTTTCCAGCCTCTTCTGCACATACACAGGCAGTTCTCCTCAATAGCTGGACAGAGTCATCGAGAAAATGGTACCTGAGCTTTCTGAAAGCTTGTGACATCCACTAAGGGAGACGCTGGAAGCTTTGCAGCCAACTTCAGTGCAGAGGCCAAGTCCCCTAGCCCCAAAATGATGACTCCAATGGCACTTTGCTCAGACTTGCTGAAGCATTACTCGCAGTCTCAACCACAACATGTTTCTCATGCCTTTGTAACAGCACATGCAGTGTAGAGTGCAAACGCAAGTCTGGGATTAGCAGTGGGCAATTCTTCTCCTTTGTCCCTTTGTCTCCTTAGCTTCCGCTTCTCTGTAGTTCTGGGGGAGTAGATCATGCTTTTCTCAAGCTGTTGAATGTTGAGTTTAGATGCTGTGGACAGGTAGCTATTTCTTAGTGATATCTAGAAGCTTAGCTTATCTTCTACAAGAGTAGCCAACAAGGTATGAACTTCTGGCTGAAGAGCTCATGTTCCAATCTGAAGCCAAGTAAATGGTATAAAAGATGAACAGGTACTTGGGATGTCAAAACATCAGATAGCCTCATAATTCCATTCAACTAATTTGTATCTATATCCTGCTGGTAATGATATAAGCAAGCTTTCTCTCTTCCCAGGTTGGTCACAGTGATCAATGTCTTCCTTACTGTCAAATTATATTGCTGTGACTAATTATGTATGTGATTTAAAACAGGAGCAATGTTAAAGCTTCAGGATATGCCAAATATGTCAGCTCACCTGTCCAGTGAGATCACTTCTCCATTGAGCATATCGAGAACTACCTGAACAATAATATATCTATCCATGATATTTGCATTCTCTGAAAGAACAGCAAAGGTTACAAAGCCTGTGTGAAATGAATATGATATGGGTACAAAGCATCAGGCTGAAAAAAAGAATTTTCAGTGAAGACTAAGCTCCTTAAAATAAACTATAGGCTTTCTGCCTTGAAAGTGTTTTCTCAGTGTAGCTAAAATTATTAACTTTGTACATAAGTGATGGAAAAATCAGATTCCCTATAGTTGAAATCTACATTTAGACAAAGAGTGAAATGCAGTGAAATGTTTCCAATTTACAAAAAAGAAAGGATTGATGCAGCATAATGAAATGTTACAGAAATATTGTAGTAACTTTTGCACAAAAAAAATTAAAAATGTTCTTTTTTTTTAATTTTGCTTCTGTTTTCCTAACACAGTTTTGCATTCTACTTATTTAAGTAGAAGTAATAGATTTCAGACTGTACCCTGAAAATCATCTTTACACTCTTTGAGACAGGGTAAGTAACAGACCATAAAAATATTAAAAGCCTTAAAGTTATACAGAATTTTACCAGTGGAAACAAACTCACTCTGTCATCAATAAGGACTGTGAAAATATCCTTTGGGTGAAAAATAAGAACAAATAAGAATATTTAACATTAGAAGATGTTCAGTTACAGTACTTTCACAGCCCCTATCAGAGTTATAGTTAATAGCGTAGTCATGGTAGCATGGAACTTGTTATGGACTAACCAAAAGATTTACCAGGTTTCTTTGTGGCCTGCGCTGAGCTCTGAGTTGTCATTAAGGATAATTTAAATTAGCAGTTAATCTTTACATGCTTTAGTTCGTGGTTTTTATATAAGTGAAAACACTGCAATAAGTGCAAGCATAGCTTACAATGAATTAACCTAAAAACCCATGTTCTTAGCAGGGAGAAAAAGGCAGCTATATCTACTAGTTTACAAGTTCAGATCAACTTATTCCTGACAAGAAAGCAATTTATCTCCAGATGCAAATGAAATTAAGCTAACCTGGTTACTCAGCGGTGCCCCAGCCCCTCTCTCCTTCCCAGACGTAAGGATTCACAGTGCTGCGGAGCGATCCAGAAATTATTCTAGGGCAAAACTAAACTTTCCCCCCGCCTGGGTCACTGCATGGCTTTATTGACATGCACTGGGATGAGAGAGGAGATAAGCGTAAAGAGAGAATTGCTACAGATTACAGCAGATTACTACTGTGCTACTGTGTAAATTAAGCAGACGTTGAATCCTCCTTCTCCTTTCATATACAAGTGAGGAACCAGTCAATAGAGGTGTTGAAATAATGGGACATGGAGACCTGCATTAATACCTTCTGAGATAAGCGGCATTGGTCCCACCTTATGATTTCCTGTACTGGTCTTCTGCACTTTTCTGGACATACCTATGCAGCGTACCCTCATTCCACTGATCTGAGGGTGTCATAAAGCCGTACAGCTTTTTAAGCATAAAGGATAAAAATGAGGACAGCAATAAAAATGATATACTTGCTGTGACCTATAACTAGGAAACACAGAAAACTTTCTTTCCGTCAGGAAGAGTACGTACTGAAGACTGCTAATCCCACATTAAATATTTGTACTGTAAACAAACAAACAAACAAACAGAAATCCAAGCTTCTTTTCTCTACCAGGAATTTCTGTCTCTATGACAGAGGGTCACCAAAAAGTACTTGTAGAAAAAGAGCGTTCTGCTGGGAACAGGAGATAAATTATTAGGGCAGAATTACTCATTTATTTCTGGCTTGCTTTTGAAAACAGTGCACTAGTAAGTTGCTAATGTTTTCTGCCTGGCTATGCCTTCTTTTCTGGACAGCCAACCACTCTGTGTGTGTTACTTACACGCACAGGCCACATGGCTTGTGCACTTGCTCTGTGAGCTGGGCATAGATCAGATCCTTCTGACCCTTTACCCAAGATGTAGCTGTAGGATGGCTTCAGTCTAAGCATGTTTCCTCTGTTTCTTCATTGTGTTAAGTGCTAATCTCCAAGGTGAATTTTGGCTTGAACTTGTTGTGTCAGTTTTATGCAACTTCCTTTGCAATGAAGGCTCCAGAATGTTTACACTTCTGTCCACCTGTGAATGATCTAAGTGGAACAGCTTAGATGGAACAGCTATGCCTCTGACTGCTTAACTAACAGTTTGTAGTGTAGGACCCCCTGTTCAGCTGTTCCTAACTTTTTCCGACTTCAGAAATGTTGGCTGAAATTTTCTGGGTTGAATATCTGCCTCAGGCTGAAGAGGCTAAAATAGATCGACTGTTTCCAAGAGCAAGATTAGGAAAAAAAGACCTTGCTTTCTCATGTTAAAACTATTACTTGCAACAAGTTTAAGAGAAAACCTTGCTAATGTCTATGTTTTAATGCCAGCAGAAGCTGGGAAGTCAGATCTCTGAGTCAACAAGAAAACTTATAAATTCAAAGCACAGATGTTGCTCTGTCCCCTCTATGCCTTGCTTCATTCGGTACCAGTCAGAGTGCGTGGGGAAAGGCTAGTGGAGGAGCAGGAATGCCTCTGACAAATCCCAGTTTGGTTACTTGATTTGAGGACTGGTGTGATTTGATTACTGAGCCAGCAGCTCTTATGAATTATGCAAGCAGCGTCTTGCCCCTAGAGAGCAGAGACTGGCCACCGATTGGCATAACAGCTCCACTTCTCCACCGTTTATGTAACAGCCTCTTTAACCACTGTAGTCTCACACTACCATGAGCTTTTAAGTATGGACAGGATGGGCCTTCTTTTGTACCAGACCAGTCTGAAATTCCCTTTTCTGATTTTATTTCCTTGTTGGCCAGTTACAGACTGCCTGGGCTTTCTTGAGCAGGGTGAGGTAACCAGCAGGTTAACTACTAAGTTACCTTCTGAACTTTGTTGGATTATAAACTGAGATATGGATGTTTGGTTCACAGTGTTGGAGACAGTGGCTACCTATGATGGTTGGATATAGAGCTGAACTTTACTAAATTTTTCAAATATTCAACTCTACTGTCCTTTTTCAATGAGCTCCTGTTGAGGTATTTGAAAGCCTTAGGAAAACTTTTCCCTGAATTAATTTTTACATTTATCTTTTCCCATGTAATCTAACAAAGATGAGTTACGGCAATTCTGGCTGCAATAGTCAAATGATAAGCCAAGTCTGAAATATTTTCTCATCAGCTTGTTCACTTGGCTATAAATGTAGTGTAAGAATAATCTCTGCACATCAGGAAAAGAAATACAATGATATATTACACAAAATTTGAACTGAATAGCAGACTCAATGCAATTTTAGTAATTTTTCTTTACATTCTCAACTTCTCTATTTTCCTCTCTAGTATTTCTGGATAGACAATCCAAGATCATCACTATGAATAGGATGTAACAACAGCCATCTGCAGGTCAGACAAACCCATCCATCAGCACATCAGCAAGTGGACCTAAAATATTTATAGAATTTTTATTCATGAGAGAAAGAAACAGTTAATTGGTGATTAACATAAGAAGGTAATAATGAACTCAAATCTGTGTAGTACAGTTTTGTTATTACTCATTTTCTGCAGGCAAGATAAGAAAACAAAACGAAGAAATTAGTTTTCATTTGCCAGAGGAGCTATTTTGTGTAGATTACTGATGAAATGCATTTTGAAATCTGATGCATCTGTACATAGCCAGATTCATTTCTCTGATCTAGTGAAATATCACAGATACTTCCCAAAAAGGGAGCTTTATACAAACAGTAAAATCTGTATCAATCACTGTGTATTCATAATAACTCATAGCCCTGATACTTAATTACGGCTAAATATAATTTCTGACTTGAAACATCTTCAGCGCAGCATTCAGCATATTCCTAACTTAAAATGCAGTTTTTTTGTATCAAAAGTTCAAATATTTTAATGGATTTGAGGCTGCCATGAAGATGTCTATAGTCAGCAATTACTGAGTTTAAAAGTAGAAAGTAAGTTTAATTTGTGTAAAACAGACAATTCTGTTTGTAAAAAAGGTAATGTTCCTTTAAGTGGTCTTCAGAAAACAAAAAGCCGAAGTGCCATAAAAAATTATATCCATTGCTTGTCCTCTCCTAGTTTAAGTTCATTTTAACTTTAAATAAACACTTCTTTACATTTAGCAACAGTGAAAAAGGCTGTTCTTACTCATTTTGTATGATTAAAACTACATTAGCAATATAGATGTATTAATTTACAGATACAGATACTAATTGCTTAAATATTGAGTTCAAAACTAGACACTAGTACTGGGAAGGGATAATTGGTTCTTGCCAAAGAAAAAAAACTATAATAAAGAACTTGAAAGTGCTGTCACATTTCACATAACAAGCAAAATCTCAGAATATTTGAAAAATATTCTGAAAGAAAATGTCTTGGGGCTTTCTTAATGAGAATGAATGTGGTTTGAAAAGATCAAATAATATCCACATATGTCAAATACAGGTTCTAATAACAGTTAGAGATAATGAATAAAATTAAAGTAGGTCATTTTTAGTCATTTAGGATCCAATAGGAGGCATACCTCTTCATAACTGCTTGTTAAAATATAATTAGAAGCATTTGCTGCATTTACAGAAAATATCAATATCAAAGATTAAAAAAATAAACTGAGATATTTTACCATTCTTTGATTCTCTGTTTTTGTTTTATTAGCATTTGAGTAGTAAATGGCATGTAAATATGTTAATATTGTAATGATTGGCATAGTACGGTCATAACCATAAATAATAAGAGAACTATAAGTAATATGATGGAAGAGGTGGGTTTTTTCCTCTCCTCCTGAATGTGGTAGCTTTCAGAAATCCAAAATTGTTTGTGTATATATGGAACTGAATATACAGAATTATGTAAAGAAAGAAAAGTCCAGACCACAGAATTCTTCGGCCACCAAGCTGATGTGTCAGTTTTAGATGATATCAAATTTTTACTGAAAATGTACAGAAAGTCATAAGGGAGGAGAAAAATAAAAAGGGTGAAGAGTCTGATATAGAAGTGGTTATGTCAGCACTTTTCAGCATTGGGCTAAATTTACCAAGCACACTCTGGTCATTCATCCATAACATTGATGCTTAGAAATACAGTGGCTTGTCAGAACGTTTGTTTTAGAGATGGATTGTACAGTCACCACTGGATCCTGGTTTACTACTGAGAGAAGTGGTAAGTAGAGCTGGTTGGTATTTATGGCTGAACCATTTCCTGATTTAAAATGCTGATTTGTGAAATCAAATTATTTGCAATTTTGACAAATCTCCACATTGATTTTTTTAAGCTTTGTCACTGCGTCATTTTGAAATTTTCAAGAGGGAAGATCTTGCTTTGCATAATTTCCTGTAAAATTGAAGTTCATTTCACAGAGCCATAGGACAAGGAAGATGTTAGCCAAGACAATGGTAAAGGAACAGATGAAAATAGACCATGCTGAAAAATGATGAAAAAATTGCAAGAAAACAGGACAAGACCACTCATAAGAACACAAACAGCACGAAAGGAGTCAAGAAACAAAAGCAATTCAGTTTTCACAGTAAGCCTTGGTAAACGTCTTAAGGCTTGGGGAAACCTGTAGACCAGTGGACTCAAGGGATGCCTTGTGAACTGAACAAGACTGGTAGCTACTTACCACAGGACAGCGGGGGAGAGATTGTTAGCTACAGATGTATTCCCCTGAGATCATGTTGGAGCCAATGTGATCCCAGGTGAGTCGTCCTTTGAACTGTTCATTTACTGTGTATTCACAGATGTCCCATATGTTCTTTCATCACTGCCTTCTCAATCCTCACCACTGCACTGCATGAGGGCACAAAGTGTACTGACATGGGTAGAAAAGGAGACCTTGGATAACCCATTGGAGATACATTAAAAGGTATGCATCATAATAATACTCAATAAAAAATATAAAATTGAGTATTATTGTGTTGTTTACTTTCTCCATGATGTCACTAAGGTATGGTTTCTTATAGTCAACTGCATAAATAAAAAGCTCTCTGACATTCTTGTCATCTTGAACCTCAGTCAATGGCTTTGAGAAAGATGTTCTTAACCCAATTACATAACTTCAGAAGTTGTGGCAAGACTTTCCTCATAGCCCATGTCTCTGATCGTGCCACCTCCCTTTGGATCTTCCTCTTTTTCCCCTTCTCTACTGCAATAAATGAAAACTGCTTTTCTCCACTCTAAAAGCTCTTCATGATCTATTAATACCACTTCATTGATAACCTTGTACAAAGGCTATTACTGAATGCAGTGGGACTCTGCATGCATGAGGAACCTTAATACAGGAAGAGTTTCAGGGTAGAGTCCCATTATTGAACTTATTACTGCAGTTTCACTCTTTCTTTTCTGCTTTTATATTTTTAGTTTTTCTTTGTCTAATAATTTTGAGCTTTCCTTTCTTGCGGATTTCTTTCCTTTGCCTTTTCTCAGCGTTTCCTGCATTTCTTTTTCCTACAATATTTTCTCCTGATGCTCTTCCTTGGTTTCTTTGCCAAATACATTTATAAAGCTGTTATTTATTTGTTGCCGCTTGGCCAAATTTGGTTCTTTCAAAATCTCCCTGGGTGTTTTTTACAAAACTATTGATTTTTAAGCACCCCAAAGATCAAGTGTGGCTGCCAGTTGCAATGTGTTTCTCTCGCTGCAGCAGCTCCTCCTTTGAAATGGCTGACTGAGTGGGATATGACTCAAGTCATGAGCAGGAAGAAAATTATCTCCTTCTGCTTGCTTCTTTGACTAAGTACTTGGCAAACATCAAGAGATCCTGCTAAAGAACCGACTCATCAGCTAGTTCCTGTTTTTCCCTTCTTTCTCTGTCTCTTTCTTGCCCTGCTTCCCCCTCGCAAGCCCAAGTTTTCGATGGTAGGATACTCTCCGCAACACCACAGTGGTTCAGTAACCCTTCCTAAGAAGTTACCAGGAGGGATGTGTCAAAATCACCTTTTTTCCCCTCTCACTGTTGAAAGTCTCCTCTGTATGATACTGCATCTTATCAAATACTTACGGGTGGTGTAGACACACGAGGAAACCAAAGATTGCTCCTGCTCCTGTTGAAGTCAGTGTTTCCTGCAAAGCAAAGGTGTTTTTCTGAACACAAACCCTGCAGTCACCTGAAGCAGTTTGTGATTATCTGCCATCATTGGCTCAAATCTATGATCCTAATTATTACCAATTAAGGGTCAGAGCTAAGCCTTTAGAACAAATGAGAAAAGAAAGGCCCTCAGGGTCATTTCTGTAAACTCTAAGTTAAAGAAAGGGTGTTAGAAACGTTGGTTACTGTTAGCCCCATGACTTATTGTTTGTTTGTCTGAGTTATTTTTTAATAGTCTATCTTTAAAGAGGAGCCCTGAGGCTCATCAAACCTCAAGGCATGCACTGTTTTTGTAGAGTATCATGGTAGTGTAATGACTCTATTCATATGTATGTCAAAACTTTTTGTGCTGAGAACTGAGAAGGTGAAGGCTGAAGCTGAATGATGTCTGCCTGCTCTTTATGCAATGGATGGGTAAGGCTTTCATTTGTTTATTTGGTTGGTTGGGTTTTTTCCTTTGTTTATGCTGGTAAAAGTATAGAGCATGATGGCATATGGCTAAATGGTAATGTGTTCTTGGATGGGTTTTCTAGCCCACATCTACAGGAAGGCTGCTCTCAGTGATCGGACTAGTTGTTTTGCACAAGCGCACCTGTGCAAACTGCAGTTTGTAATTTAACCCTATATGATTACAATATAGATGTGCCCTCAGCATCATGTCAACAGTAACCTAGTCCAAATACTCCCATGGTAGAATAGGGTTTTTTGAGTTTGTTTGGGTTTTTTTTTAGGTTGGGGGGTGTGTGTGTGTCTTTGTTTTGTTTGGTTGGGTTTTTGTCCTTAATTCTAGGTAATCAAAAGCTCTTTAAGAAACACTCACTTATTTCCTGATAACCTAACCACAAACTGCTGATGCTCTATTATCAAAGATGACCCAGCTCTCCCAAGGATAAGCATTCTTTGCAGTTTAGACTTCTGCTACAGGGAGTTATCAACTAAATGGACACTAGGTAAGTAGCATTTTCCCATTTTACTAATCCTATGACTATATGAGGAACAATACAAACAACAAACCGCCGATCCGATCTTTTTACCAATGCACAAATCATTGCATTTTGCACTCTTCCCCTCTGGGCTGTATAGTAGAACATTAATTTTATAATTGGCACTTTATTTATTTACTTTTTCCCAGGCAGCATAAAATGCTCTTAAAGTCAAGTCCTCTTAATGACACAGAACCTTTTACACCCTTCTTTTGCTAATATATTCTTCAAGGGAAGACTTGCATGTTTGAAGATTACTCTCAGACATAATGAAGAAACGACAGAAAGCCTGTTGGCCTAGAAAAGAACCATTCACATCCATTCATTTATGCATATCCCACTCACATGCTGATAGTGTTTTGTGACATGTATTTCTATCCCCTTATCCATGCAGTTATCAGGCACCATATGTAAGGCAGGCATTAAAGCAAGAACATCACACGTGACACCTAGTTAGTTGGTTAGAGACAGACAAAGTCGTTTCTTCTTATCTCAGCAGGAAGCCACACTACTTTGAGCCCAAAGCTTCTTGGTTCAATTTCTTGCTGGAATTGATTCCTTATAAATATGAATTACTCTTCATTTGATCTTTTCTCATTTATGGGCAGGGCAGCAGTGCCCCACAGATCTGTATGTGGAGGGTCCACATAGGTTTTCTATGTTTTCTCTGTGGAAAGTAAGAAACAGGGATTCGGTGCCTCTCTACATGAGACTTTGGAGAGTGCACTTTATTTGATGTGGCCCCATTGGAATGGGGGCTTAAAAGCTTAGAGAAGCAAAGGGACAAATATGGCAGATATACATTAAACCCCTTTTCAATCCTGTAGAAATTCATGACAGACCCCAGGGAAAATCTATCTTTAAATGGTGGATCTATGTGACTTGAGCTGGGGTCCTGTTGTCTGAATCATCATTGCACCCAGGTATGCAGGATTAGAGAGGAGGTAAACAGAGCTTTAAAACTGATGAAATTTGTGAAAGTATAACATAGATCCTACTTTCTATTTTTCAAAGAGAAGTGAAACAATTATCTGCTCATCCCTTTGAGAGGAATCAAGCCCTTATCTTCTCAGTCACCTTCCATGGGTTTAAGAATAAGACTGACCCAGCCCTTGGTCACCATTTTGTATTATAGGAAGTTAATTTACAACTTTGGACTTCATTTTTATTCTAGATAGAGTGTAGGTGTGGGCATATGTGTTAAAACCATTCTGTGTCTCAGTGATGAGTCATTGAAGTGTTCATATGCATCATCTTATAAATGTAATCCCTTTTAGTTTTTAAGGTATTACAATATCACAGGATGGCTGAGGTTGGAAGGCATTTCTGGAGATCTAGTCCAGCCCCCCTGCTCAAAGAACAACTAGCTAGAGTAGTTTGCTTCAGACTATGTTCAGTTGAGTTTTGGATATCTCCAGAGCTGGAGGGTCTCTAGCCTCTGTGGGCAACCTCTTCCAGTGTCCAATCAATCCCACTTTTTTTTCTTATGTTTAAATTAAATTTACTACAGTTCAGTTTGTGCCTGTTGACTCCTGGCCTGTCATTGGGTACTACAGAGAAGACTATGGCTCCATCTTCTTTACTCCCCCTGCCCACCACATATTTATATGCGTCTGCTTCTTTTCCTGCGGACTAGGATGGAACTTTCTTGAACTTGCAGAAGGTGATCCTTCAAAACCAACTAGCTCTCCTGGACCTCTGTTAGCTCCATGACTATGTCAAAAAGGATTCTTCCAATCAGGTCCCTGAGCTGGGCAAAGTTTGCCCTCCTGAAGTCCAGGGTTATGATCCTCTGTTTCTCCTTGCCCCACTCCTTTCACAATGCTGAACTCCACCATCTCATACACCCTGCAACCCAGGATGCCTTGATCTTCACATGACTGACCAGTTCATTGTTGTTTTAAAGTATGAGGTTCAGCAACGTCTCCCCATGTTGGTTCCTCAGTGACCTTTGTCTAGAATTTATTGCCAACGTACTCCAGAAACCTCTTGAATTGTTCATGCCCTGTCATGTTGCCCTTCCAGTGGATACCATGGTGGTTCAAGTTCGTCATGAAGACCAGGGCCAGAAGATGAGAGGCATCTTCCAGTTGTCGGAGGAAGGCCTAATTTGCTTTTTTTTCTTCATCACGTGATCTGTAACAGATTTTCATGCCAGTGTTGCCTGCCTTGGTCTGTCCTCTAATCCTGACTGGTAAGATCTCAGATGGCTCATTATCCCAGCACGGTTCTGTGCTCCCAATGGGATCATAGCCTTGCATCTGCATGCAGACCTCTAATTCTTCTTGTCTGCACTCTGTGATTCATATGTTAGTGTCCAGGCACCTCAGAGATGCAACCAGTCATGAGGATTTCCCAGAAAAAAAATCCCATAATGCAGCATTTCTTTATGCACCTCTTTCAGCCCTGTTTTTGTTAATTACAAGGTCTCCCATAGCCAAATCACCCTGCACCCTTTTCATGAAGAAGACCACCGCTTCCACACTTGATTATGAGTTGTCAACTCCCCACCAACATAATTTTTAATTTAATGCTCTCCTTACCGCTTTGGTCAGCCTTTTGGTTTGTTCAGGTCTTAGTATTTATTTATAACAACACAAACACTTATCCTTATGAGGAAGCAGTATTAATGTCAACCATCCCATTGACTTGGTTGAGTCTACTTGTGCAAATTCTTATCAGAATGACTAGAATATTAGTCTTTTTATTCTAGCATAATTAATCTCCAAAGGTGAAATTGTATTTTATCTGAAGTTTGAAAAACAGTTGTCTTATGACTCCATTGTCATTTGCTAACCACTTGTGATCATACAAACAGATTTGTGACTATGTCATGCAACATTTTTTGAAAAAGAATGGTATATGACAAGAAGATTCCATTATACAAGCAATTATGATACTGTGAGCTATCAAATGATGCTGCATCTTGCCCTCCTTCGGGTAAAAGGTAGGTATATTTTTCACTCCTTTATGTTTTGTTTTTTTTAAAGGTGCATGCCTCATACTTTGGCCAACATTTCTACTTTTTCTCAAAGTTCTGATAACTGACTATGTATGATTTATTGCTAACTGTACGATGAGAGTCAAGCTTGTCAATACAGTCACTGCATTATCTAAGTCATTGCTCCATAAAGTGCTCTGAGATACCTTGAATATAAAAGGCCATATATCTAAATAAATTCTATTTTATTCTACATGGTGCCCAAGCTGTACTAATACATATTCAGTGCTCTGTGTCATGGGAAGAAAATAGAAGGGGGAAGAGGACAAACCCCATTCTTAACTGTATTATACTAGCCTTTCTTTCTTCACTACGCAAATATATTCTGATGTTTGACATTCTCTTGAAATTGTTTCAGTAGAGGTATAACTTTATAATGAAACATGGCAAGGAACTCCTTTTTGAGTAACAAGACTTAAAGGACTGCTATCAAAACAGGAGTTTCTTTTTTCTCAAGCTAAAGCTAAAAGCCATATTTTAAATTTTGTTTTCATATATGATGTATTTATTGGACTACCAGAACTTCTCAAAGGTGATACTGAGTAGTTCTTTTTACTATTTCAGCATACTGCTAAGGTGTGGAAGAAAGTATCTCTGGCCAAAAGGCTGATGCCTCATGAATAACTTCGGACTTCACACTATTCTGACAGTGCTTTTGATCTGTCCAACCACATTTTTGTGGTATATTAAAGTGGAATTATGTTATTTTCTATGAGTCTTAAGCCTGTTACAGGCTTTTTAGAGGTGTCTTGTGGGTGCTGGATTCTAGACATATGGAATGAATATTTTGCAGGCTTTTCTGATTAACATTGTTTGGTTACGTACACAGATGAGAAGAACACAAGATCTCTCATACTCCATAAAAGAACATACAATAATAAAGGAGAGAGTATTTGTACACTCAATTTGATTTCTGAGAAGCTTTTGAAATATTTTGATAAATTCAAATTAAGAGTGGTTAAATTCAACTATGAGCCTGTTTCAGTTTTTCATATGGATGATTAAGTGAACTTGAGTAAATAACATGACCCTCCTGGGGATGAAACTTGGCTGGAAAACTCGAGATCTGGCATAGTATTTTGGCGTTAATGTTTCTGGCAAGGCTGGAATCAGGATATGCAGAATGCAGTGAAGTTCAAAAATAAGAAGAAAAGTAACTTTTTCAAATCAGTTACGTTGTGCGAAGTAGAGTTTGTTAAAGGTAGCATTAAGCTGCAAAGTTAGAACATGATTCGGTTCCAGTCACTTCAGAGTCTGAATCACAAATTTTTGATTAATTCGTTGTAGGGAGAAGAGCCATGTACATGATTTTGGCCTTTGTGTTATGTGCTGCAACTGTATTTGAATCAAGAGTTACACTATGATGTTGTTCAACATTTGGCTTCATATAAAAATATTTAATATATTTCTGATTTTTCTCTGGCTAGTTTTTCTATCACTACTTGAAACTGTTCTCTATTATTTGTGTCCTATGACTGTAGCAAACTTGTACTACTTCTTATGGGTTACCTCATAGATATTACATTAGAAGAAAGCAGACATCTATCTTGAGTCGCATTAATTGTAAGCTGAATGGATGGCTGCACGCCTTCAGTATTCTGTTTTTAATGTTGTCATGGGTGTCATCTCTTTTTCCAGCTTTTTGGTTTTAGTGCAGTTTTATTTTCTGTAATTTTCTTGAAATGCAGAAGGTAGAGTTATGCTGTGACGAATGAGTTGGAGAGCCTATATCTCAGACACTACTTTGTTCAAAGATTGACCATTGAATTGAAAGTATGCAAGGCTAAGAACAGTTTTGATATGATCCATTGTTGAATGTGCAGTGATCCATTTTCCTTTTCTAAATATGTTATCTTTGCTGTAGTTCTACCATTTGTCACATTTTTCCATTAATAAGTACCCAGAAGGACAAAAGCATGAGCAGTCTTTCCAAAGTCCAGTATAAAATAAATTAAATTAGTATATAAGAAATATCTTCTTAACATAACAAAACACACACCTGACAGCATGCCACATAAATTAGCAGTTTCTGAGATAGTTTCTGCAAAATGATAGCACATGAAAAGCTTTTCCAAAAGGTGATACTGAGAGCTGAATAGGAATTCATGAGTGTTTGGGAATATTTGGCTCTCATTTCAGGTTATTTTATTCATAGTTCTGTCTGTGATGAGGTGTGTGCCTATATTTATAGGAACAACATATTTAAACCTGTGCAGGTAATGTTGCAAACCTTAGATCAACAACATAGGTAAAGATTTGCTTTATATTGCCCCTCTTCAGCAAAGTTATAAACATATGATAAAAGTTAATCACACATTTATACTCTTTACTGAATGGAGGGCATAGTAGTCTGGGCTAATAAACAGATGTATGGCTGTATTGATATATGGCCATAGGCTGTGTGGTTCAGGCCAAGTTGCTCAAGGAATTCACAATCTCGAAATACTGCAACATACTGGAATCTGCAGGATTTAAAATAAATTAAAGAAAATGAAGAATTTGTGTGTTCTATCCTACCACAGCAAATCCTCCTTACTGTTGATTCCACTGTGAAGATCGGGAGGGTATTGGTTATTCAGGCAATGATACCGCTGGATTATAAACAAGCTAGGTTGGTAGAAATCCAGGGTAAGAGTGCTAGCTGAGAAAAAATGAAAAGGTAAGCACATATGGCTGAACAGCTGCTTTCAAATTTATAAAATATCTTCTTTAATCCCTGCAGCTTTCTTGGCTTTTTCCTCTTAATTCTGTTTCTTTACAGAAAGCACTGTGAAAATAATTCCTTTTTTTATTGCCATTTTCCCCAAATATTAAATCACCTCCATTTCAAGTTTATAGTTTTGGCTTTCACCAGAATACCCCAAATGCAGAAGTAAATACATCTACAGGAGTTAAATAGTTTCAAATCCTAACATGGAGAGAGAGGGAAGGAGAATTCTTCTATAGCAAGTGTGATTATTTATTCTTGTACAGTGGTGTGAATTTTTTTTCTTACTGCTTTTGCTGCAGCAAACTTCAAACTGAATTTATATACATGATTTTATACATAGTCCAAATCAAGGATGTTTTCTTGACTCAGTCTCAAGATAATAGTTTTTAACAACAACAACTTTGTCTACTTTGCCTTGAAATTCTCAAAGCTTTTTTAAGACATTAATTTGCTAAACTTAATAATACACGTAAAGGGAGAGAATATATTCTAATTTTCAGCCTCCAAATACAGAGATTGCTACAATGCCAACACAAAACGAGGAGTGTAAAACAGAAGAGATTGAATCTAGAGGAGTGACTCCTTTCCATCATTGTCTTAACCCACTGAAACATACCTTACTATAGTTCAGTTTTCATAGGAAATGAAACAATCCCTCATGCTATGAATTGGTCTATAAGAACTGTCCACAAACAAGAAAAGTTTACAAGTTCATTGTGTATCTCTACAACAGAGCTTTATTTTTGCTCTAGTATGCTTTTTTGTAGCTTCTAGTATTTTCATTTTTATTTTGATTCTTATTAGCCATGGGAACATTAAGTCAAACGAAAAATTTAATGTTTTTTTCTGAGCAAAAGATAATGTTTCAGAAACTGATTTTCTTTTCAGGTTTTCAGTAAACCAATTTCAGAAGATATTTTAAAAAAATATATTTTTTCAGGATTTTTCTCAAAATTTATTTTTTTGATTCCTTCAACCTCAAGAAAAATGCCAAATTTTCTCTTTTCTTTTCAAATTTAGTTGGGGATTTTCTTGTCCACTGAGTAGTTTTTTTAATATTCTTTTGGTTCACTGCCTTTTGAAAAGAAACAAAACCACAAATGTTACCTTAAACTCAAATTTTTTTGTCAAAAATGCTTTGTGTATCCAGGCACAGGTACAGGTTTTGGTACGGGAAGCAGTAAAGTTGCATGACAATGACATTTCCCTTGGCTTTCTGCTGCTTAGGTTTATGGAATCATTGATTTGAGCTTACTACAAGTGCTTTTTCACAGTCTAGCTCTATGTCACCTGGACATGGATTTAGACTACTGGATACCTTTTTTTTAAAAAAAGTTGTTTAAATGTTCGCAGCCAGAATTTTCAAACCTTTCCCCAAAGCACCTGGTTAAACAGACAGGGACCCACCAGGATTCTGATTTATTTTGTTCCTATTTAAAGAAATCAGTCATGGATTGTAACTGATGTTAAAGAGAGAGAAATTCTAGTTAGGTGGCTTTTGTGCCCATAAATACCTTTAATACTTTTGGATCTGGAACACCTAAAGGGACTGGAGCATCTTTCTTATGAGGAAAGGCTGAGGGACTTGGGTCTTTTTAGTCTGGAGAAGAGAAGACTGAGGGGGCATCTTATCAACACTTATAAATACTTAAAGGGAGGGTGCCAAGTAGATGGGAACAGTCTTTCTTCAGTGGTGCCCAGGGACAAGACAAGAGGTAACGGGCACAAACTTGAGCGTAGGAAGTTCCATCTAAACATGAGGAGGAGCTTCTTTACTTTGAGGGTGGTGGAGCACTGGAACAGGCTGCCCAGAGAGGTGGTGGAGTCTCTGACTCTGGAGACATTCAAAACCCACCTGGACACCGTCCTGTGCAACCTGCTGTAGGTGACCCTCCTCTGGCAGGGGGGTTGGACTAGATGATCTCCAGAGGTCCCTTCCAACCCTGACCATTCTGTGATTCTGTAAAGCACTTCTGGATGAGAAGTCCTATCAGTGTTTAAGTCCTGTCAGTGTTTAACAGCCATTTAGACAATACCCTTAATAACATGCTTTAGCTTTTGGTCAGCCCTGAAGTGATCAGGCAGTTGGACTAGATGATCATTGTAGGTCCCTTCCATCTGAAAATATTCTATTGTTATCCCTATCCTTATTATTCTATAAATACCATAATAATTTAGTGTCAGAAAAAAATGGTGAAGTCATTCCTTTATAAACAAACAGGTACAAATAACTTCCAGGTTTGTTTTGCTTCACATAGTAGTTTTTGATGTGTGCTTTACTACAGAAGGACAGAATAATCTTATTTTGATAGTACAGATATATTTTGCAGAGAGAAAACACCTCCAGAGTTTGCATTTGGGGGCTCAGTAGATCTGTATTTTTCTCTTTTCCTTCAGCATATGGGAGTTTAATAGCTTACCTGTAGAACAGTAAGTTCAGACCTGGTCTTTAAAGACCTATGTCCTATTCCAGAGGAGACCTCTATCATTATTCCAACTACGCTGACAACACAGAATGCACTGTCAAAGTCCTCTAGGTAATACCCTTATTACATGTGTCATTAGAGGATGTTTGCCATATCTGCTTTAACACTGCAGACATTTTAAGTAGGTTATTCCATCACTTTGCCATTTTGATTATGACAACAAAATGACACCATATTGAAATGGATTTTGGAAAGAAAGGCTAACTGTCCAAAGAGGTCCATGCTCACTCTAATTAAAATTGGCTTAGGTGGCACAACCTTCATAATTCAGACTATGACTATGAAGGATATGCATGTTGAAAGCGCTCTTTGCTCATTAGTGCTATTTCTGTCAGACACTGCTACCTGCTCTTTTCTTAATGAATGCTAAGCCATCTCTTTAGAAGATTGTGCTGCTTCCCTGAACTGAGGGAACTGTCTTATTTCCTCCCAAGTTCGTTGAGAGTAAAATCGGGGAGTCACCTCTTTGACATTTCCCAACCTCTGTACTTATTTATCTCTTTGAGACCCTGCGCTCCAGAGATATCACTGTCTTAATTAAGAAGAAGGATGTGACCATGGTAAATTGACTGATTCCATTGATTAAGGACTAGCTGTACAAGTAACATTGATTTTAACAGTGGGTCTACATAAATGTAATTGTTCGAACATGGGGCTGCATAATTATGGTGATGTACGAGAATAGTTGGTTTGTCCTTTTCAACCTTCACTAACATTCTTTTGCATGGTAATGTACCTCGTTCAATTAGCAGAAATCTTAAATGTTACAAAATGTCTTTTGTGAAGGCACACAGTAATCATTATAGTCTAATTTAATCTAACAGCATCAGACAGATACATCTCTTTCTTTTCCTTTGTTTCCAGATTTTTCTCCCCTAATCCCCTTTATTTAGTATTTAGGAGCACTCATACACACATACACACATAAATGAGAAAAATAAATGGGGAAAAGAGGGTTCCTCACTCTACCCAATTTGTAAAGTGTATGATTTTGAGCCAGAACCCACAGAGCTAATTCATGGTTATGGACAATTTGTTTTCTGCTTTCTCCACTTCATAAGGCTTTAGTGCATGCCTTGTTTGTGGGAGTCAGTAAGCTGAATCTGGAAAGCCAGGAATTGAGCAAGGAAGTGGTAGAAAGCAGCACAAGAAATGAAGTTTGAATTGCTACAGTAAATATGTGGGCCACTTTCAGAGTATAGAACTTGTGCTACCAGTTCATTATTATTTTTTATGGTATATTCTCCAGACAGACCAGAGCTCCGTGGGGCATTAGATTGTTAAGTCTTTTGGGCAAGAACTGTCACTTGGTACTGTGTTTATGTGACTGGTGAGTAATTCTTGGTAAGAAGTAATAACTTAGTTTCGTAGGGTTGTTTTTTTTCTTCTCCAAAATGTGATTTTGTGGCACCAAAAATTACTTGGAAATCTGAGTCAAAGAGCTGAATCACCGGCTTCCATTCTTCTTCAATGTTTTAATGTCTGTTTTCAGTAAGCACAAAACTGGGCATTTTGTCATTCCCAAATCAGTCTGAGTTTACCATTTTGATGCTGCTTATAACTGGAAGATACAGATATGCTTGTAAACTCAGTTCAATAAAATAACATCATCTGATATAAGAGATCCATGTAGACTGAGGGACTCACTCTTACCAGTTTTGAATAAAGGTCTTGAACATTAATATCCCAACCCTTGGATAAGCGCTCTAGCTCTTAGGCAGGAAATTTCTCCGCGCAGGCTGGAGAAAGAGTGGCTCCATGGTGGTTAGGGCTGTCAGGGTAAATTGAGTTAATACTGCAGTTTTTCATGCAGATTCAATGGGAAGTAGAGTGTACCCCAGAACACAAGTTAAAGTTAGCATCATTGCAGCTATTCAAGCAGAGAGGGGAGTGGAACCCAACTCTGCTGGCTGGGGTGTGGTAAACAGGCGCAGCATTCTTCCTTCTGCCTTACTGCACACACTAAATGCTAAAGCATTCTCCTCTTCATCACTCCATAGCCCAAAAAGTTAAAGTGGCCCTCCAAAGGACATAGACAGAAAGGGGGCCTCTCCCAAGTTAAAAATGTGTCCAGCCTGTGATCAAAACATTTTTGTTTACGTGTGTATTTTCCAGTTGATCGCTGCGTAAGCCGTCTCACAGAGCCGAAACTTTCTATCATGCTGGACACTTAAGATAATTTTTTGGTCATTGTATGGCAGGTGCCCTTGGAAAGTTTCATTTACCTTTTTTGCCCTGCTACAAAATGCATCAATATTTATTCCCTATAGCTGCAGTAGGAAACACTTTGGATAATCAGTCTCCTCCATACTATCAAAAATAGGCAAAAAACTGTTCTTACTGTACGTGTGCGTGAGTACCTGATATATCTAAATGAGAATGAAAGCCCTCCAGCAATCAAGTATGCACACAAGTTAAGAGAAGTGATACCAATACACACACTTCAGCACATATACATGCATACGCACAAAAAATCATATCCTGGATTTAAAAGGCTTCAAGATTAAAGGCCCAAGGGGCTTAAAACTTAAAGAAATATTTCTTCTACCTCATTGAATATTCATGAGTGAGTGTTTTGGCAAGCAGGCTGAGCAAAATAGCTTACAGAATTATGGAAGGAAGATTATTGTTGATTCCTGTGTGCCACAACAGTGCTTTCACAGAGAGAAAAGAAAATGTAAATAATCATCCAAATGACTGCATTGACACCAGGTAACTCTGAGCACCCTATCCAACCCGGATCTTGTTACATATCTTTGATCCATGTAAGCTGCAAAACATGGAAGAAAGGTACTCAAGAGGCCAGCCCTTTCCGGAGACAGGTTAAAAGGTAAGAAAGAAAACCTGCCCGGTGCAACATGATGTTGCAAAGGCAGCTTTCCCACAGCTTTTCTCTGCTGCTTTTTGTTTGGCCCAGACCTAAAGCTCCCACCAGACATCAGGGGTTTGTATAAGGTTCTTATGTATTCCACCAAATTTACTCTCAATTACTGTGCAAGAGGAAGAGTTGCCAGAGGCCAGGTTTAATCTCCAGGGTTTTCATTTTTTCTATGACCAACCACCTCTGCTGCACTGGTTACTCACCTGGATTTTTCTGTCTTCCAGTGGTTTTGTTTGTTTTCATCATCTATTTTGCCAAGGTTCTATCATGTCTGTAAATCTATCAGGGCAGAAAAATGTTTTTCCTGTATCACTTTGACAGGTGCCACGAATAGATGTGATACTAGTGCTCTATATCCCTGATGAGCAAAGAGGTTCAAGGAATTTCAGGGATAAAACTGAGCAATATTAATGAGACAAGAGTAGATTCTAGGAATAATAGGTAAATAATATAATTAGAATAGCAAGAAAGCAAGAAAGAAACCCATTAAAGAAGTACAAAAACAATTTGCCACTTGTGTACCTTTACTCAAATTGACTTAATTTACACTAAAACCAGCATGAGCTAAGGGTAGCCTCTTTAAAAAAGCACCGTTTACACGCATGCATCGGTAGCAGACAGACAACTCTGAGGACAAAATTACTGTTGTCTTTGCAAGTGGAAAAGGTGCTTAGCAGTGTGAAAAAGGTAATGATACAAACAACAAAAACATCGCTACATCTGGTACACAAGACATGAAGATTCATATATCTCAGTCAAACAGCAAAGTGACTTGATTTCTGACACGAGATCAGACTTTTTGCAGTGGAAAATAAATACTTTGTTTTTTTTCTATAAGCAAATGAGTAGCTCTCATGGAAGTGGACGTTCAGTGATGCTCCAGGTGCTGCAGGGGATAGGTCATATAGAAACGTGTCAGCCATGAGAAAGGTGTTATGAACTACTTTCAGAAAGCCTACTTCCAGGTTAAAATAACACAGATTTCACAAAATACATTCCTCCGAAGTTTGCTTTTTTCACCAGAAATCTTAAAAAATATGTATATTCTACAGAAATATTTCCAGTTTGTGCAGAGCCAGTGTTTCTTGACCTCCCTTGTGATGCTGTTTCTCATAGAATGTTGTTACTCAGACGTAACAGCCTAGTTTTAGACTTTCATGCTTTCCTTTCTCTTTCTTTTTTTCCTGCTTCCCTGCCCTCATGCCTTTGTAGGTCATATCCCTTTCCTTTGGAAAAGGAGGGCTTGACACCATCTTTACCTGGGTCAGTTAAGCCTGACCTTCTAGTTCTTCTCTGGGCAGGGAAGGTGAGATGGTGGGGCCGTGTTCAAGAACGCCAAACCCATGGTTCTTGGTTGTCATGAAAATCTAAGGCACAAATTCAATCCCTGTCTGATCTTTGCAGAGACTTTGGACACTGGGGCATTGCTGTGTCCTTTGTGCAAATCAGGGAACAGGGACACAGGGGCAGACTCAGCAGTCTTCAACATGCGTAAGGTAGAAGTATAAGTTATGATGTCATTTTTTGTCTTCATTTTATAGTCCCAAGGCCCACTTGCTTGCACTCGGGCATTATCAGTGGAGTCAGAAGTACCTTAGCAAACCCTGAGGAGAAGGAGGAGAAGACGCGCAGTCAGTGCACAGCCTTGCTCTAAAATGGTGCCTGGCCTGAGCAACCTTTGCCTTTGAAACAGCAGTAGTTCTCTCTTGTTCCCATTTATACAGCTGGTTAAAAACACAACAGCGATGTGTTTCCCAGTGTGACCTCTGTATTTGAAGTATCAGCACAAATTGAATTTCTGCTGACAACCTGCAATTACTTGAGCAGAAAGCAAAGCATAGTCCAAACCTTCAGGATAGCACTGTTAAAGGTATTCAGATCTTAGACAAGGCCATTTCCCACAGGCCATAGGATTAGTGTGTGAACAAGTAGCAATATGGCTGTGGGGTATATGTGATGACGATTCATAGCACTTCCATCCCGGAGGGGATTTATGGATCCACAATACACAATACCATTTTTTTTTTAATTTCACTGCCCCTGCTTTGAATTAAAAATGTATTGTAAATATAAAACTTATGCTATTGAAGATATTCCTAATAGTATACTAGAGTCTAAAGACTGGGTTTTTTTATGCTTTTTTTAATGGATCTTTTTGGTGAGAAAATTCCACTGTCTTGAGCTTTTGCAAGGATGACTATCATATACATCAGAAATGCTTCTCATCTGTGTCTGAGTAACACTGAACAGAGACTGTGGTTGTTTTGTCTGAAACTGTGATGCTGAGTCCATAGGTGTGCCTGTGTCTCACCACCCTCAGAGTAAAGAATTTCTTCCTAATAACTAGTCTGAATCTCCTCTCTTTCAGTTCAAAACCATTACCCCTCGTCCTATCACTACATTCCCTGATAAAGAGTCCCTCCCCATCTTTCCTGTAGGCCCTCTTTAGGTACCAGAAGGGGTTATAAGGTCTCCCTAGAGCCTTCTCTTCTCTGGGCCAAACAACCCCAACTCTCTCAGCCTGTCCTCATAGGAGAGGTGCTCCAGCCCTCTGATCACCTTCTTGGCCTCCTCTGGACTCACTCCAACAGGTCTGTGTACTTTTTATAGAATGACAGGATCACAGAATTGTCTAGGTTGGAAATTCACAGCCGCTAGGCTAGTATTTTCAAAAGTATACAGAACCAATTCTCTCCCACTGTATCTCAAACATGTCCAGTTTGCCAAACAATTTCCAGATGCAAAATAGAGTTTGAGGGAACTTTTCCTGTTCTTGGGTCTAACCAGTGAAACAGTAGTTGGAGAGATGAGTGTCCAGGAATTATCTTATCTCCTTGGTATTTTGCAAGTTCTGTTTGCATTTCACTGAACTTATAAATACATAAATAAATAAATAAGATACACTTTTGATAACCAAACTGGTAATTGCGCTTCTCACCTATTTCAGAATTTTCTTTTACTCAAATGCCATAAGCTTTTTGAAGATTATTAATTCTGCAACACAAGTGAGCTTGTATTTAAAAGAAATTCTATAATTTTCACTTTGGTTGGTTTTGTAAAAAGTCTAGTTTGAGGAAATTAGCTAAGCCAAGCTTGTCTTCACACAAAAGTTACACCAATTTAATTTGAATCGCTTTATAAATCAATTTTGTTAAACCGATGTGAACACTTGTTTGGACACTCCTAAATTGATTTTGCCCTGGCTTATATTGATTTAGCTTAAGTCAGGAAGGAATTCACTTAAGATAAATTAATGGAAGTCTGAAATAAAATTAAAAGTGCCCACACAGGGTTTGCATGGGCTTGCTAAATTGATTTAAAAATATACTTTTAATTAAACTGATGCAACTTTGTGTAGGCCAAGCTTAACACCACAGAGAGAAATCTTTGGCTTCCAGAAATTACAAGCTCTGTGATGGCCTGAAAGGGCCTTAAGACCGATAACTGGGTCAAGGTATTACAAGGATTCTCCACTGGTACTTGAAATAGCTTACAGTATTTTTGCAAACACATAGCTCCCCTCTCCATCCAGGTTAAATTTACCTTTTCTTACTCCCACAATTTTATTTTTTTACAGTCAACAGATATTGTTGCCCTTAAGATTAAAGACTAGTGAAACAAAGTCTGATTTCCAAACCTAAGGATTTTTCAAAATCTGAAGACTAGCTTTTAGCTTTACACATCTCCACTGCCTTTAAGCAAACCCATCTTCTGGGCAACTTCCTTCACACCGCACAGGCATTGATTTTGGAACAGGTAAGTGCCGCTTACATATTGGGAACTAATTTCTAGTGGAGGCATAACAGGACACTTGCTGGCTTCATAACTAATGCTGTATTACTATTGTAGAGCAGTAAGTTTTCATTATACTGCTAATTGTTGAATTTTTGTGTGCACTTCAATAGACAATTACCAATTTTTGCTCAAATCTATTTGTCCAGCAAAGAGGGTCTAGACACAAGTGCCCTTGCAAAGTAACCCTGAATAATGATTTGGAAACAGGCTGTAACCTTCGTAATGCTGTCTGGAATTGGCAATCAAAATCAGAGATTATGCAGAAACCTCTATCTCAAAAAGTGCCTTGTTTGCTGAACTTTTGCCAGATGCAAAGTACAGTTTTAGGGAATCTGCATTACAGATTGCCATGTAGAATTCACCCCACACCCCACTCCCTGATCTCCTAGGAACAGAAAATCACAAAATGACATGTTTTCAGAGACAAGGCTATTCATGGGACAGTAATCATAGCTGGTGTTGGATAGGGCACCCATGCTTGAGAGCTGCTTTGCTTCACATACAGACATTGCCCTGTGCAGTTGGCTTATTTCTGTGGTATTCCTGCTTCCTCTCTTTGATGGCTCTACAGGGAATATGATTCCTTGGATTCCTGATGTTCAGTTCACTTACAAACCAGGAAATCTTTGCTAGTTGTAGATCTGGCAAGGTGACTTTGGCATTGCTGAATCAACCAGCTGTATTTCCCGTGGAAGAGTTGCCATCTATCTGCTGTCATCTAAATAAGAAGCTAAGTCTGGCCAGTACCCATTTTTTCTGTGTCTCCTACCAGCAGGAAGACAAAAAATGGATAATCTGCATCTGCATAGTCATTATAGTGTCCTGTCTTAACCTGTGCTTTTCTACACACACACACGCACAAAAAGTTTCTTAAATGTACCCTCTTTTTGTTGTTTATGTAATTCTACTTGGTCCTAACTCCAGCTGACTTATATATTTGTTCAAGTATGGTAGCTGGCTGGCAACAGTACTGTGGAAAGAGTGGTAGAGTGCCTTCGTGTCTCTTATGTAAAGCATTCCTGCTGGCACCATATAGAATGAGATTCATTCTTCTGTTGCTGCAAGTTGTTGACATGTTTTGTTTGTAATACACTTCTTCTCTATTGGTGTTTTATGAATCATCCCTTATTTTGTACTTGTGTATTTGATTTCCCTTTTCTAAGAGGGAAAGTTTGTACTTACCGATATTTAATTTCATCATGGTATTGGGAATGTTAGAGAGATCCATAGAAAGGTCAAGATTGGATGGGCCATTGTGGTTAAATTGTTTCATAGTTAAATTTAGTTTGAGGCATATTTGTGCAATGGAATAGAATATTTACAAAATATTTATCCATGCCACACCTGTGTTTTTTCAAACATTGTATTTCTGGCACTGGAGACTATTTCAACAGTGAAAAATCCACAACTGCATTCTTAAAACCTGGCATGATTACTGAATAAAAAGAAAAAAAGTGTAGTGTAAAGTACTTAAGAAAGAAAGGTATGCTTACTGGAAGTGTCATGGGCTCAGTTTTCACTGCCTGAAGGGTGCCTACATATCTCCACTGACCTTTTGAACTTCATTAGTTAACTGTACTGCAATTTTTCCCCTCTTGTGGGGTTTTTTTGTTTGTTTGTTTGTTTACAGGCATTTGTGCCTTCAGTGACTACTATATTATGCTTAAGTAAGTCTCATGGTAAGTCCAAAGATTTTAATTTCCTCATTCTTGACTTCAGGGTCTTTTTGAATAGGCTGATCACTTTTTGAAATGCCATTTTCCCAAAGTTTTTTTTCACGTACAAGGTTGTAATGTGATTCTTCCCTGTTTTGCACTTTCTTATATTCTTGTTTCTAATACCTGGGGACTACAGAGTTGATACTCATAGACTCACTACCTCTGTCTTGCATGGAGCTAAGTCAAGAATTGTGCTGCCTCTTTTATACTACAGAAATAGTTTAGAAGTGGTGATTTAAATCTACATGATTTAAAAATATTTAAACCTAGTCCCAGGATTATATTTCATAGGTCTATTGGAGTCATCTATTCATCTCCTGCTAGACTACATTAATCTCTTTCTGCATTGTGTGTTCAACATCTTTATTTCTAGTGAGCAGGTAGAAATACTCTGATACATATAAAAGGGAGGAACTTTAGCTCTGCATTAGTCCAACACCATCTGAGTCACTGTGAGAGCTACCATGGCTCAAAAGCATTTGTGTATCTCTGATTTGTGTCTATCCAGGTTCTCCTTGCTACACCAACATAAATAAAAGAATGCCTTTTTTTTACAGAAACCCATAGATTCCACAGTTACATTTGTCTTTGCTATGATTATTGATAATTCTTAAATTTTCAGCAGTAGTAGCTGAACTACTACTACTAGTAGGACTCATGCACAGGTGAGGAGGGAAGGACAGAATTTCAGGGAGGTGGTTACATGTGCAGTGCATGGCAAAGGGCTGTGTCTCCATCCAGCTCTGTGTGCATATCTCTGTGATTGCAGTCAACAAAATGTAGTGCGGAAAAGGAGGAGAGGAGTACTGGTCACAGGGGTGGGGATGCAAAAGAAGTCATAATGAGTATAAAGCTATAGCTAATGAAGTAAACATAAATATATAACAGCAAAACCTCCTCACAGAACACACAAACGTACCTGGTACCCACTGATGGATCTCACCTTTCCTTGAATAAGGCAGCACACTGTCTTGCAAGAAAACAACTCTTTAAGTTTTCATAGAAGACATCGCAGTTCAAGACTGTGGACCAGATTCTTACTATATTCAAACCACCCTGAAACTGGAGAAACTGAGATCAGATGTTACCTGAAAGTAGTGGAAGGAAGGACAAACTTGTGTTTTGTATTATAAACCTTCAGAGACTGTAAATGTTAAATTTGAGCTGATCAGTTATGATTTATCCTTTTCTTATAGTTATCCTTGGTCACCACTTGCTCTGTGTGGGTAAGGGTAACAAAAAGGTGGGAATCAAGGTAAAATGCATTATTATTTAAGACTTTCCTTATTGTGCTGTTAAAAAAATAATTCTATGCAGAACAAGTTTAAGAGCAGCAGATACCTAAGAAGCTGTCAAATAGCACTGTTAACTATAATAATTTATCCTATAATTTAATGTAGCCCTGACCTCTGTCATAAGTTAATACACCATGAAGAATAGTGTGCAAAAAACATGCTTATTAATGAATTGGAGAAATAATGTGACATTGTTTTTTGCCATTTCCCATGAAATATCTTAATATTGGAGTTAGCAGAGCCTAGACAATTTTTGCTATGTAATTATGTCTGTCCATATCTTACTAACTTGTGCTGTGATTAAAAGGTTTGCAATTTTAATTATGTTATCTGAAGCCAGTTGTTTGATTTAAGACAAAAATAACAGTATGTATGAACTCTACATCATACACTCTTTTATTTTGTCTATTTTTGCCAATAAAGTGTCTTAATTTGAAATTCTTTAGATATAAATGCTAGCTGCAGATGTATGTATATACTGCTAGCTCTATGTAAAATACACAGTTCCTCAGAGACCATGTAGTAGTCTAATTATTCTTTTACTAATGATCATCTCTTCTGGTTGCAGAGTGGCACAAGGCCCTAAATATGTTGGAGCTGTTTGTCTGGCGTTTCTCTGCACAGAGGCAGGATACATATGTGAGGCTGAACGTCCAAGTGGAAAGGCTGGCTGTTGGTGCTGTGATTCTGTTCCAGGTATTATCATATCCTACCTATGATCTTCTGTACCGTTCTTGCAATTCCTGTACTGTCATTATTGCTTTGGCCCAGAAGATGTGCTAGGCTGTAGTCACCAGGGGAATCTAGATCCTTTTCCCTGAAAAGCTTGCATTTAAGGAGCTTTATTTAAAAAAAAAAAAAAGAAACAAAATGTGGCAGCAATTTCTGTTACCTACTAACAGGAGAGTGTTCCTGCATCCTGGAGAAGCTTTCTGAAAATACCAGTCTGTATTCTCGTACTATGTAACTAATTCTGAAGACATCTGAAAGTCACAGATTAAGCTCTGGAATAGTAAACAAACTTCCCTGTACACATTATCTGGCTGCATGTTGTCATTAGTAGCATGTAACTCTGCTTTAAATTTCCTGATGCAGAGGAACTATATCAAAATTGAGGATAAGCTCCTTTTGTAGCTAGGCTGGAGCTGTACTCTTTGAGTTCTCCCTGACACTCTCAAATGTGTCTTAACTGAGAAGCTTCAGTCAAGAGGAAATTGTACTAAGATTACTGATAGCTGTGGAAGGCGCACAGCTGTAAAATAATGTCTCCGGAAAAATGAGACTCACCCAGGGGACAACCTGGATAGGGGTTTGTACTGCTATAGCTATGGTGCTATCAAAGTATGAGTTAGCTCCTCCCCCCCCCCCCTGCCA
>VZSZ01003428.1:937749-1139866 GCA_013398815.1 Ibidorhyncha struthersii
CCCCAAATAATAGATCAAGCATTTCTAGACCGGGCATCAACAACACTGTAGAGTAGTCACACTGAAAGATGGAGAAAATTTTTCTTACGGCTCCATTATTTTTCGAAAATTGAGACCTCAAATTTTGTCTCCTAAGTACATGGTTAAAAAACTAGGCTTCAATTCAACAAAGTATTTCTGTATGACAAATAGCTTCAGTTTTCAATAAAATGTTTGGACATTGAAGTCAATGGGATTGCCAGAGAAGTTAATAGTTTCTTTTTTCCCCATAGAAGTAGACTGCCCTAAATAGTTTGGTTTTTCCAGATCAATGATAACTAACAGATTCTCACTGATATTGAATATCTGACCACTTGCTTAATGACGGACTCGATAGACTAAACTCAGACCAGTTTTAAAAAAGGCTTTCCTTTGTTTGCTTAAACATTTGGTATGATTTTTTTGGACAACTGTTTTCCCAGTAACTTCCCAGTAAAAATGCTGGGCCATTTTATACTCATTTGATTCCTCTGAGGTTTTCTAACTTGGCTTGCATACGATGCTCAATGGCAATGAAAGGGTTAACTCTTGTTGTTTTTAGACTGGCACTGTATACAGGGACTTGACATTTTCACACTAATTAAAACAGGCTGCCTCAGTCCCTATGTACATGTAACTCATATTTAATTCAATGGAAGCATTGAGTGTACATTGATGGAAGAGTTGGGTCCATACTTTTACTATTGTGAAAATCAGGAAACATCTTATCCAGCGGTATATTTAATTCACCCATAGCCTGAATATTGAAATATTCAAGACTTTGAAATGTTTCATTTAAATGAACTATTTATATTAAGGAGGGAAATCTTAAAGACTTTCCTTAAGCAAAACTTTCCACAGACTGGGACTTGAACATATATATGAGCACCACCACCAGTACACTAATGTTATTATAGAAATTTTTGTTGCTGCCATGCAGCACGAACCGTGCTCATCTGCCCAAGGTGTAGCAATTTATGGTACATAATTTTCCATGGATTTCATTTGTTATTTAAGTACATATTTACTGGAATCCCATGCAGAAGTGCAGCCTTTTCCTTAGTTACAGAAGATACGAAGGTTTCTGGTGTCTTTGAGGTACTTTTTATTGGTTTTCAAAATGAAAATCAGATGCTTTCGCTACATCTAGACTTAAGGGTGGGTTCGCAATATAGTAATCATAACTTGAGGGTGTTGATCTCTCAGTAGCCCAAATCAAAGATTTATTTAGGAGTATGTCTTATTGCTTCCATCCCATGAAAGTAGTTTTCCTTCCCCTCAGGACCAAGCCATAGGGAGAAGCTTTGTATTCCAAAGTATCCTAATGTGTTGCTCAGATGCAGTATTCCAGTGTCCAATAGTTGAGATACAGCCAATGTATAATGGAGCTGCTTTCCTGTTCTCTGTGAAGCTGGGACCTTCATAAGGGTCCATGCCCTTACCTCTGCAAATAGTCCATTCTCCAAGGAAGCAGGTTATTAGGTAAAATTTGCCTCGCAGACTAATGCTTCAATTCAAGCTGATATTCAAGGTCTATTAGTGCCATTTTTGCCCTGATCAATGGAAGAAGATAAAAACTAAGGAGGAACAAAAGAACCCTCTGCTGATTTCCATTTAAATACAAAAAGATTTAGCAGCTAAATAATCATAGGGTGGTACTTCTATTCCTTCTTGACACTGCTGTGAGCACTTGTAAGTTTATACAGTTTCTTCCTTAAAATCCCTGGAAATGTTGAACTATGTGTCTTAATATAGTTTCTTATATTTTAGTGAAAAGGCAGCTGTAGATGTCATCATGACTATGGACTTTTATAGTGCTGTAAAAATTCAGTGTCATCATAAATTCATGCTGCTGAAAATGTCGACATTTATGGCAACTTCTACAAGGACATATTTTAAAATGATATTAAAACTTTATGCAGCAACTTTTATTTAGTTAAAAAGTAAGATTATAAAGCAAAACATTTACTCTCATTTTAGAAGAGAAGTGTGAAAAATAGTTTATAAAAAAAGGGAGAAAATGAAAAGGTGTTGTAGAGCAGATCAGTCAGACCTCCAAAACACAAGACACTTGAATCTTGTTTATGTGAAACCAGTATTTGAAGCAAACAATTAATATTCACATGTATTGTCCTTAGCATAGATTGTTTATCATTTGGTCATGTATCAGTGGCACAGATCTATTACAGCATTGCTTTGACGGCTCAGCGGTTCTTTATGTGATTTACACTGAAATTTCCTTATTTCTACTGGGCTTTTAGGACCTGTAGAGTAAGTGAGCTTAATGAATAGTGTTAAGATTAAAAAATAATGGAAATCTGGGTTCATGTATCTACTAAAATTCGAGCTGTAATGCTGCAGTCCTTTGGGAATCTCCCTAAAAGGGACTGCATGGACCCAAAAATAACATAACCCTGGACAATGAAATTTCCAGCATAGGGACAATTGCTTGTGAAGCACCTGATCCAAATCTCTTACACTCAGTTAAACCATCAATTTCAGACAGCAATGCAGTAAGCATAGCATATATTTCACAGAAACTAGCCAAAAGGCAATGTGACAGAAGTGCAGGAAGGTTAAATGTCACTTGTTTTTTCTCCTTGAAGATATTCAGGAAGTATCAACTAACTTCTCCCGAGTTTCCATCAACTTTCATTGAAGCCGCTTCAGAGACTGATGTACCTCAGAGAACAAAATATATTGAGTATTCCCTCAAAATAGTGACATTTATGTTTCAGCAGAGCTTTAGGGACTGAGTTTAGGGACTGAGCCCATTCCTACTGAAGTCAGTGAGATAGCCCTATTAATTTCCTTGCACAATATCAGTCACTAACACTGAAAAAGAGCTGAATCAAAGACTTTAACTTTTATCCTAATGCATAAAGAAGACATGGAATGAATTTTCTGACCCCTATGCTCAGATTTGCCTAATTTTTATATATGAGGACAGTCTTCTCTAAGTTTAATAGCAAGTTTTACTTATGCATCTCTACAGTTTTCTGTACGGAGTTCTCCAGCATGTGTAAAGTTGTTCTCAGATTAATGAAAAAAAAAACAAAATTAGAGTCTCTCTGAGGAACAGTTGCAGTAAGTGAATATAAAAGAGATGACACATATACAGCAAATGGTTGTCTTTCTCACAGGGTTATCTACAAAGTTGCCTTGCCAATCATTTCAAAGGCTGTTGATATAGATAGATATTCATTACATCCAGAAAAAATACTCAGTGCTTCAGTCCATTTCACTTAGGGTACCAAACAACCTTCACAAAATAAATTTAAATAATGACACACCTAGGCTGAATTTGAAACTGAAGCCTCTACACAAAAAAAAAATCACAAAAAAAAGTACGTAAACCTGTGTCCTATTGTCAGAGATCCCTCTTCTGCTCTGTTTCTTCTTTTTTGTTTCTCTTACTATATTACTAAGCATTATGGAGGCACATGGAGGACAGGGAGGTGATTCAAGGCAGCCAGCATGGCTTCACCAAAGGCAAGGTCAAGTCTGACCAACCTCGTGGACTTCTATGATAGCGTCACCACAACAGTGGACAAGGGAAGAGCTATGGATGTCACCTATCATCTGGACTTCTGTAAGGCCTTTCACACAGTCCCCAACAACACCCTGCTCTCTAAATTGGAGAGGTATGAATTTGATGGGTGGACTGTTCAGTGGAATTGGTTGGATGGTCTCATCCAGAGGGTAGTGGTCAATGGCTCAATGTCCAGATGGAGACAGGCGGAGTGTTGTCCCTCAGGGGTCCGTACTGGGACCAGTACAGCTCAATATCTTCATCAATGACATAGACAGTGGGATCGAGTGTACCCTCAGCAAGTGTGGGGACACCACCAAGCTCAGTGATGCAGTTGGCATTCCTGAAGGATGGGATGCCACCCAGAGGGACCTGGACAGGCTTGAGAAGTGGGCCTATGTGAACCTCATGAGGTTCAACAAGGCCAAGTGCAGGGTCCTGCACCTGGGTGGGGGCAATACCCAGTATCAATACAGGCTGGGGGATGAAGGGATTGAGAGTAGCCCCGCCAAGAAGGACTTGGGAGTACTGGTGGATGAAAAGCTGGACAGGAGCTGACAACGTGGGCTCACAGCCCAGAAGGCCAACAATATCCTGGGCTGCATCAAAAGAAGTGTGGCCAGCAGGTTGAGGAAGGTGATTCTCCCCCTCTACTCCGCTCTCATGAGACCCCCTAGAGTTCTGGAGCCCACAGCACAGGAAAGGCATTGTTGGAGCAGGTCCAAAGGAAGGCCACAAAAATGATCAGAGGGTTGGAGCACCTCTCCTATGAAGACAGGCTGAGAGAGTTATGGTTGTTCAGCCTGGAGAAGAGAAGGCTCCAGGGTGACCTTAGAATGGCCTTTCAGTACTTAAAGGGCGTCTACAGAAAAGACGGAGACAAAATTTTTAGCAGGACCTGTTGCGACAGGACAACGTGTCCTATTTAGTTTTAAACTAAAAGAGGGTAGATTTAGACTAGATATAAGGAAGAAATTTTTTACAATGAGGGTGGGGAAACACTGGAACAGGTGCCCCATCCCTGGAAACATTCAAGTTCAGGTTGGACGGGGCTCTGGGCAACCTGATCTAGTTGAAGATGTCCCTGCTCATTGCAGGGGAGATTGGACTAGATGACCTTTAAAGGTCCCTTCCAACCCAAACAATTCTATGATTCTATGATTCTATCATCCTCTATAAACATCTCTGAAGCTACCCAAGGAAGGCAATCAATAACATCTCTTTTTTTAATTCTCAAACACGTTTTATTAAGTCTTTCCAGTTCAACATCTGGGGTTGAACTTCTACAAGCCTATGGGGTTAATGTAAGAAGTCTTTCCAAGTCTTAATTTTTATATTCTGTGCTCTGAATTACTTATACTTTTGCTTCAAAGACAGGCCTACATATGCATGACCACTAAACAGTACCACTAGTCCAAGACCCCTTTATTTCAGAGAAAGAATCTAAAAAAGACTGAGGATGTGGAACAGTACTCAATTGGTTTAATATCTTCAGATATTTTTTATATGATGTGGAGAAGTAAAATACAACGGAGAAGATTTTTTTTCCTTACAGTTGTCATAATTTCAGATATATTTTAAGTAAAGGAACAAAGAGACATGTATGCTTGATACAGAAGAAATGTCTGTTTTCACCTAATATATTATAGAAAAGTTCAAAGACAGCTTAACCTTGTAAAAATGTTACCTCTGTAATGCTGCCAAGATCAGTAGCTGTATGAATTATTACTTTGACTTGCACACACGGCTTTTTTCAGAATTTATCTAACTTATGCATTCCTTAATTGGTGATTTTCATATGCTGGTGATTTCATAAATTGATGATTCATTTTCTCTTTCATTCAAACTCCCACCTTTTAAAAAACTCATGCATCTTTCTACCCTCAGACTCATAATACTGAGCTCAGGTGTTATTTGGTGAGTATTCGAAATTCAATGTATTCCAAACAAGAATTTATTAGAAAACAATGGCAATTGTTCTATGTTCAATATTTAACATAAAGCATAGGACTATAGTAATGGTCCAGTGTTAAGGTTGTCCCCACATTGTATGATACAGGAGGAAAGTATTTGCAGAAACAGATCCGGGATCCACATAGATCAAAATTTCCTTTGCAAGAGCGGACAATACACTTTGATGTTAAATTTCTAGGCTAGGTAATTCTGATAAAAGCCATTCTTCTCATACCTAGTAGAAAGGGATTGTTTAAACCATAAGTATGTTTAAACTTCCACCTGATATTCTTTTTATTAATATGATCTATTGATTCTAGATACATTGTTTAGTTTGTCCGTTGATGCACTTGAATCTTTGACCTCATGTGACAGCAGCTTTTTAAAGAAAGTTTTGACATTCACTGACTATCCCATCTGCCTGGTTTTGAAAATCCATCTCTTCTGCATTTTGAAAATGTTGTTCAATTGGAAAAATGTACCACTCCTGCAGAAAAAGCTTCTCAGCTATATGGTCAGGAACATAAGGCATACATAATTCTTATTTTTTCAAAAGCTTCTCTCTTTATTAGTTATGTGAAATGCAAAGATATAGGAGCATGTAAACCAATAATAGTTATTCAGTCTAAACTCTAAGGATAACTTACTATGGGCACTGGAGGCTGAGATGGGATATTGTATTTGCATACATACAGTATATGGAGAACTGTTCTGTTTTATGGAGCAGCAATCATATTTAGTTTAATGTCTTATAAGTCCCATAAAATGACATTAGGAAATTTTGCTATTTGGCTGGTGAACAATCTAAGCAGTGGTGTTAACTCATCATAACACCACTACTCTGAAAGCTCAAGCCTCATAAAATTTGGGATATAAATATGCCAGCTCAACTAAACGAGATCAGAGATCTTCCATACATCCTTTTGTAGGGTGGCATCCAAAAATCTAGCATTCACCTAAATCTTTTAAGAATTTCTACCATTTGTAGGCTACTGGGGAGACTTAATCTCAGAAAATCACAGTCTTGTCCTTTTGTTTCTAAGTATATTCAGTCATCTGGAAACCTAGAAGACAACCTAGTGGCTTTAGGACATCATCACAGTGCTAGTAGATGTGACATGACACTTCTGAGAGTCCTGCACCCTTATGAAATGGTAGATAGGTAACAAGAAACATTCCTAGGTTATCTAAAATGGTATTAGATGGTTTCTGGAGTGAAGGAACTAAAACACAAGGCAATGACAAGAATACAGTTGCACAGCACATTAATCTTTTTTCTTTAATGTGGATGATTAATGTTTGAGATTCCCTTTAATTTTTACTTGAAGATTTAAGGCTGGCCTGACATAAATCTGAATAGCGTCTGATGATGTTAATCATGAGCTCTGCCAACCCAAAATAACAGCAACTTCAGTCTAGGAGATTTTTTGTATACTCATTGTTCATCTCTGTTTTGATTTGTGTCCTTCTTTTGATGTATTGGGAACTTCCAGGTGGTAGCAGGTGGAGTTAAAAATGTTAGCTAGCAAGGACACAGATTTTGCTCCTGGCTAGACTGGTAACCTATATATTTTGCAATGTGAAAACAAGCTTGCTAAGCCTGAATGAACTGGCCTTTCCGTTCTGTACCAAAACTCCATCTGGGCTGTACTTTCTAGTCAAACTCCTCCCATCCTCTTTATGGCGGATGTTAACTCCATATGGGTCTTCTCTGTTTCTTCTGCAGTTTCACAGAACATGAGTAGAGATGCTATCCAAGAAATCATCCACCCATGGTGACAATTTGCCAGAAGCTGATACTAACCTTCTGGCAAATCTGTGATTTGCTGCAAGTAGAGCTCCTCACTTGGGGGACGCACACTTAGTTCACCCAAAATATCTTCTTTATGTTTAATGAATGGTAAAGAGACGCAGAAAAGTCAGCTGGGTCTGCTATGCATCACTTTGTGGTCTGTAGTCTGAATTCCTTAATGACATTCTCATTAAAAGATCCTGCTGCCAAATACTGGTTGCTTTTGCCTTTAGAACTGTCTGCATTAATAACGAGACACTCATCTTGAAAGTTATTTACATAAAGTTTTATTCTCATGTCACTGCCACAGTCAGCAGGTCCATGTTGTTTGCGGGCAAAGCAAATACCCTGTGAATGAATTCACAGCAGTTTGTCATCCTAGGGGACACAGACTACCTTATCCCTTGCCCCCCTGCCAAAAAAATCTAACCCTGTTCTTAGATAGCAATGATACAACAGCTTTTTTATTAAAGGAAATGCCTTCTTGTCTCTTTGACATCTAGTTCTGTGGTGACTCACCCCCACTCTCACCAGATTATCTGACTAGCTAGTGGACACAGCCTGCCCACCTAGAGAGCAGATGAGAAGGTCCTGTGAGGCATCTCATGTCAAGTGGAGCTGTTGATCACTTCCTGGCTCCACTCATCATAGAGGTGATGGTGCTGCATGAATAAGGGTGATCGTGTTTCATGATAGCAAAGCTTCTGATGCTTCTCAGTGAAACAAACACTCATGGGCCTTGAAGTTGCACCTAGGATTTGTTCCCTTAAACTATTTTGAAGTAGTTAAGATCACAACAATTATTTTGGATTGAAGTTTTCAATCTGCAAAACAAGTTTACTTTTGTTAGTGATTACAAAAAAAAAAAAGCATCTGGCTTCTATAAGCTTCATTTCTTTAATTTATCAACAAATCATATTACTTTTACTGTTAAAATTAGATATGTGCGGACTGGTTTAGATTAACTTTTTTAAATTAGCTAGAAGTTCATGGCTTTTCTTGAGATTCTAAGAGGCTGAGTAACTTTATTCACGTGTCTTCTCCAGTACTTATTATTAGAAGAAACAAGAGAGAAGAAGTAGTGCTGTTTTTACAGTATTTCCAGTCCAGATGGAAGAACCAAAAGTCTTATTTCCAAAGTGTGGCATTCTGTGTCATCACCCTTTTTTACCCAGACAGATGCACTGTTAGTCCCAACTCTACAGTGTTTAGACATTCAGATAAAGTTTAAGTAAGCATCTACGCTTCTGGTGATTACTCAAATAGTCTCTCAGCCTTTTGTGGTTCACCCATCACTGGTTAACACCACATTAAAAACTGACAAATAATGTTGCATTTTATTGTGACTTGTACAAGCTGGGTAACCTGCCCATTAATTCTCTGCTGCTTCTCACTTAGCATCATTCTCTTCCTATAACAATAAAAGGACTAAAGATTGTATGCAGCTAAAATTAGCTTTTTATTAATAGACAACTGAGTCTTTTCCATACTTTGTAATATTCCACCTGGAGGCAAAAAAAATTTGATTATGCGCTGTGAAAAATTTATTTAATTCATGGAAACAAAATACTTTTATAAGGTTGTAAATTCATGTAGAGTGAGTCGATTTTGTTTCCTCAAAAAATAACTTTTCCTGTAACAAATGCACTTTACAGGATTTTCTTTTTTACTTCATTAGAAATGATCTGATATTTTTGCAGAAGAAATGAAAGTGATCTTTTTTTCTTCTCTTTTCCAAAAGGATAAACTTTTTTTGGCTTCCAACAGCCAACAATACTGGATATTGATTTTCCCCGGAAAAGAAAAATATTTTCACCGAGTCACCAAAAGTATTTCCAGCTAATCAGCTCTCCATTGACTTGAAAGAAGATGGTGAGATTTTGGCTTCAGTAATGGCACTCAACAAGGAAGATGGAATCCCAAGCTATATACTGTGAAAGGCTCCATCTTCAAAGTAAGTGTTTTTCATATTTTTATCAAAGACAAAGACACTTGAGATGAAAGATCTAATTCTCTGTTGCTCCACAGAGTCACTGGCACAAGCACAAAGTAGTTGTAACATGATACTAGATGTGAATTGTATCATTTACACTTATTTTGTATTTCTGATGAAGGGCAATCTGAAGAAAATTAACCTAGGCTTTTTTAAGGTACACATAGAATTCTTATCTTTGTAGGTGAGAGAAAATTGTATCTTATGGATAGTTTTATACACACAGTAATGCAAGCAAATTAGTAGTTTTTAAGATGCATTTCTAGAAACTGAACAAAAGCCTTTAAACAACTTTGATCCCTTATGTCCTCATTACGTCAATTTGAGGCTGATGTAACTCGAGGGGAGAGTTGATGATCATGAGGTTAAGGCTCGAGGGGCCACAGTTTCTCCTTCGATGGAGCTGTGCGCAGTGCAGAACCACAGGGTACCGCAAAGGGAGATTTCTGTCTCTAGTAATATCCCTGTTGACCACAGGACTACGTCCCAACTCCCTTAACATAGCCCAAGATGGCAGTGTTGGTAGGGATGCTGCACTGCTGTGCACTGTGAGGGGCTATGTGCTGTCCAGGAGCTCTCTGAAGGCCTGATGCTAGCTCCAGATCTGTGCAGAAACCGCTGTGACCACTAGACCATCAGCCACGATGGAACTGGGACTTCCAGGATCAGTTTCTTGGCCTCATGGCTCCCCTGGCCCTCAGCCTCTCTGTCTCTGAGAGTGTTTATCTTCCTCATCTTGGTGGTTAGAGGCTGAGTTCATTCCTGCTTGGAGATGGTCTGAGGGAAGATAGCCCAGAAGTCCCCTCTTTGTTGCAAGAGATCTAGTTATAGCATTCTCTCAACATGACCAAACATCCTAAGACTCTCTCTGGGAACAATTTCTTGTTATTGCTGGCATTTATTGCCTGATAGTTTCAGTCTTTTACCATCTTGCTGTTTACAAATGGATCAAAAGGCAGTGCAAATCATTAGAACTAGCAGTGCAAAGTTACTCTTTTTGGCAAAATCCCGCCTGCTGTCATTTTCTATAGTTAAGACTTTTGCCTGAAGCCTTGAATGTCTCACCCTGACACCAGCCTGCAGTAATTAATCATTAAACAGTGATTGAGGCAGTGGACCCCAGAAAATATCTTCATATTCTACCATATGCTGAAGCCAGCTGCAGCAAGCACTCAGAGAGAAGCCGCACAGAGGAAAACACTCTGCCTGACAGTCCCCTGCTGTGAAGTCCAAGCACAGAAAGCCTCTAACGAAGGGCCGTAGACAGACTGTTTGCTTGTATTGACCTTCATTACCTGAGATTGTTTAGAAGGCAAAATGTCAGTGTTAATGTGCTAGAATTTTAAACATTATCGCATTTTAATGACTATTTCCAGCCTCTCGCATACTCACAATGTGGAACAAAAATGGGGATTAGTGTAATGAAAGGTTATAACAACAATAACAACAACAATAATGAGGGATGGGCAGATGTGTTTTGCTTAATTTCAAACTCCCCTGGAGCATCTCGGGCTTGGAATTAAGAGCGGTTTCCACCCACCCGAGGTTCATGTTTTATTTGGGGCTGGCCCAGCGCCACGTCTGGGCAGTCACAGGCCACAGCAGTCATCCAGAGCTGGGCTCGAGCCTGCCTCCAGCTCTGCTGAAAGTGATGGAGTTGACAGATCTCCACGGAAATGTTGGGGTGAGCAGCAGGGTAGGGGAAAGGCAACGAGCACCTTCTGGGTTATGGAGTCATGAGAGCTGAGGAGATTTGCAGGCTGCACACCAATTTTATGGTTTCAGAAGTCCCACTAAGACCCATGTGACTTCCTAAAACTCACAGGCATCCTGGTTTTACCTCACAGGCCTTCCGCATGTTGTCTCCATTGCGTGGTCTGTCTTGCACAGGTATCCCAGTAAACAGCAAGCTATACGAAAGACACATTTTAAGGGATGATCCCTTCAAAAAATACAGACTTTGATATTCTGCTTTTCATTTCTAGATGCAGACTACTTGTCATTTGTGCTGCTGGCATTTCTGCAGACACACTAGGAATGGTTTGAAGGCTGAGAGAGAGTCGTAGCATTTCTTTTGCAGACTTACTTCCCACTGCACGATGGCATCTTTGTCACAGTGCTAAAAATTGTCTTTCTCTGTCATTCCCATAGCTGACCTCTTTGAATGTTGCTGTTTGTTGATGCAGACATGAGTCTCCATCTGAAACCTTCCGTAAAAACAGAACAGAACTTTTACACAAATGTTTGTTTTATGAGGATCCCACAGCACTTATATTTCCATTAGGAATACAGTAAGCATTTTTGCTTGTATTGCCCCTTCCTACTCTATTCTTGCTTTGCAAAAGAAGTTAATCATACCTAAATGGCATAAAAGATATTTGTTTCCAGTGGACCTTTACATATACAGTCAACAAAGACATTTAACACTGAAAGAAGTAATTTTCCACACAAATCTTAACTATACTGTGATTTTTTTTGGCCTCGTGACGATGTAGCATTCAAAAATGTAAATGGTTTCCAAATAAAGTCTGGGAAGCTGATGAAAGAATAGTTCAGCTGAAACTATTATAGAGTCACGAGGAAACAGTCTCTGGATTAGAACTATAGTTGCACTGCAGTTTTCACTAACCCGGGAGGAAAAGCATTGCTCTGCACCTGCCCGGCTCCTGTACTCTATCTCAGCATTAGCTACAGGCCCCTTTCATACAGAGGAACTTGAGATAAGCACTTCTTTCCTCCACCTCATTCATACATGCTGTGATGCAGGACAGATGAAGATTATAGCCAAATACAGAGTATGGAAGCTGAATCAGAGGACTGGACAGTCCTGTATCTGCCAATCCTGTTTGCGTGGGGATACATCTCAGTCCCCCAATACCTACATTCAGGAAAATCTGTTGGACTATGTACATCTGGCATAACAAGCACAGAGGTGATTTTGTGTTGCTGAAATAGGTTAAATTGTTTTATTTTGAAATTGTTCAATAAATCATCAAATAACATTTCTCTGCAAGTACTAAAGGGAGTAGTGGTTCAGCCTTCCACATTTTTCCAAAGGCCAAATTCCTTGGAGGATTTTCCATAATGCAATGTTAACTTCTCTCAGACTAAATTTCACCCAGGGCCTAAAGCGAGTCATGACTCTGCGGGAGCATAAGAGACGTAGTTGCATCAAGGTCTCAGTGGGGACTTGATCATGAGGACCCCAAAGTCTCCTGCTTTTTTAAAAACTTTAAAGAAAAAAAAAGTTATTCAAGGTGCTCTGAGAGGTCTTATTTGTCAAACAAGGAAAATTTTATAAATAGTTTTGTTCTGCCCCCAGGTATGTTCCAATCGGAGATTAATAGCAGCTTTATTGGGCAGACACTGGTACTTTGGCCCACCTCTATATATGTATGATCTCATATTACATAGAACAGATCTAACAGAAGTTTCTTTGTCACTAAAATAACTTACACCATCAGAAGTGCTGCCCATCCATTTTTTCTGCTGTTTTCAAATTACTGACACTAAAAGTATGATTCATTTGTGGGTTTTTTTAGACTAATCAAAAAAATGTTTGGTTTCAGCCTGTTCAGCTAAGAACATTTCAACAACATTAAAAAAAAATTAAGTGAAAGTATATATGCATACTTTGTTGTGGTTTAACCCCAGCCCAGCTGGCAACTGGAACCACACAGCCGCTCGCTCACCCCCCTGAGAAGGGGAGGGGGAGGAGAGGAGAGGAAAAAAAAAATAAGGAGGGGAAAGGGAAAAATAAAACACATGGGTTGAGATAGACAGTTTAATAGAAACAGTAACATAAAAGGAAAAATAACAATAACAACAACAACAATAATAATAATAATGATGATGATGACGACACGCGTGACTCTCACTGCCTGGTGAATTGACACCGTCCTGAGCAGCGATCACAGATTCCCACCCCACCACTAGCTCCCATTTATAAACTGAGCTTGACATCTATGGTATGGAATATTCCATTGGCCATTCCATCCTTCTGTCTATGTTTCTATGGGAAGCTGAAAAAAGTCCTTGAATATTGTAAACATCACTTAGCAATAACTAAAACCAGGAGGTATTATTGATATTCTTTTCACAGCAATCACTAGAAAGAAAATTAACTCTTTCATAGCTGAAACTAGGGCATACTTAAACACACAAGACTGATTGCCTTGTCCCCAGTATTTCCAGAAAATAATCAATGATATACTAACTTGATTTTTCAGTTGTATAAAATAAGGCAGAGGCTCACAGCTACACAAGATTGTAATACAGTAGAAAAAGATTTATGGGGATGATATCATCTCATTGTTTCATGTCCAGGACCTGACATGATATTTGCACAGTGGGAGGTCTATTAATAGCGTGTGTTTGTTTATAAGTTTGTTACGTTTGAGACTGTGTTTATAGGAACCAGTGGCTTGGGCTCTTTTTGCATCATTTCAATGTTTATCATTATTGAATTTATATTTATTTTTATATAAATGTACAATATATGTACACCTATATTTAAATATATGCATATAAATATATGGTATTTTATAAAATTATATTATTATGCAGTTATGTGTTATGTTTACATAATATAATATATGAATATTTATTTATACATTTATTTTAAATAAATTGGTTTGGGACTTCTTTCAATTATGATTATCATTATTACTAGTATAACAACACTGTGTACTGAAATCATGGACCAGCGCACTATAATATTAAATACAAAAATGGTCTTTGCCTCTAAGTAGTTACAGTATGAAAGATAATAGACATGAACTGGCTAATGGGAGAAAGCAAGCTACTATACAGGGCTATGGCTGGGTGACGGCCTCAGTACATCAGCAGTGTATTATGGAATTTTTCATAGGGATTGTGGCAATTCAGAGTTTTATGGCAAAATCTGAAAGAAGACACTGAGGTAACTCTGCGGACGTTTTTAGGTGGTTTCTCCCGAGGGCAAGGAGCAGCTTTGAGAGGAAAGTCAGAGCTCCTTTTCTAAAACCTACTTGTTGAAAAGTGAAGACTTACAGACCTCGGGAGTCACTAATTAAGTATTCAGCGAAAGACTACAGGTAAGGTAAGGTTATCTACGAAACACCTGACAATGAAGATGTGTACCTTATGGACAGAACAGGAGACTGGCAGAGCATTCTTTGCGGCAGCACTCTGCATGGATATGATCATATTTGCTAAGGTAACAAAAATGCAATAATCAAAACAAGGGATAATGAGTACCCAAGAAAGACATTGAACTGTCTGGTTGGGGAAGGCAGGTCGTATCCTAAAGATATAATAAGTATCCAACTGAGTTATAGTTACCCCATACCTGAGGAGATTAAAATGAGACCGACCATACTGAAGTAGCTATCCACTAATTATTTTCCTTTTCTGTGGCAGAGAAAAAATAACTTTGGCCCAGGCCCTTTGTTCTAATGTGCAAGAATTAACAGTCCTGACAGCAAAGTTTAATATTTATACTAGATAGACTGAATGCAGGAGGAAGAAACAAATTTTGTCAACCATGTTTTTCAGGCAGAGTACAAAAGGCAGAGAGACTTGTACAAGGAAGTGTTTGGGAGGACAGGGAATTATATCTCTTTTTCTCATTCTTACCCTATTTTCCATCACCCTTGTGCACACACAAGGCTGAATAAAAATGCGTTTTAAGCATGGGCTTAAATTTAGCATATGTATGATGTGCTGGGTCTCAACTGTGTCAATAAACAGAACCATCAGATACCGGACAGAAATGAGTGATATGATTAAAAATGTGTAACCCCTCACTTTAATTTTTTACGTAGAAAATACCTAATTCAAAGTGTGTTGGATTTCATAATTAAATAGGGAAAAATTACTAAGATGCTTGAGAGCTACGATGAAGTTGGCTTGGGTAACTAGTCATGAACATACTGAGGTACGATGAGGCCACAGAATTTGAAAAGTGCATTTGTAGTTTTACGTGGCAGCTTCAACACATTTCACCAGTATATGATAACACAAATGAAGGAGACTGCAATAGAAATACAATGATTTTTTTTTAGATCTCTGAGACAAAACCCTTTTCAACCTTACACAAGGGATAAATAATTTAGTAGTGTGGTTGTCACTCTCAGAAGCCATCATGCACCTAAGGCCTGAGCTGAAGGGGCAGAGAGGAACTATCAGGTTTTCTTCCTAGGTCCCCATTCTCTTCTTCTACTCTTGATCTTTTGCAACTGATGGCAGAGCATACCTGGAGAATGTTATTTTCTGTCATCAGCAAGGGAGAACAATGTGAGGAACATGTTTTAACAGTTCAACCCATGCGGGGAGGTTGGAAGAGTCAATTACTGTAACAGGTTCTCCTCTACAAAATAGTTCTGCTACCAGCCAAAGTACTTGTTTCATTCAAAACATTTCCCTATGGCTAGAATACTGCATAAATTCAGGCTAGCCAGTAACTAAATTACCAAGAGGACAATAACACAATTCTGGAACATCACTATTATGATACCCTGATGAATATCAAGATGACTACCGATAAACTGTGGAGACTTCCCGAAATGAGATTCAGAGTCTGCCTGGATGTATCCATATGCTACAATATACTTTGGAAAAGGATAATGGTACATTCTTAAAAGATTATATACAACCTAATATGAGGCAGGATGTCATGGTTTAACCCCAGCCAACAACTAGGACCACACAGCCCCTCACTCATTCCCCCCGACCCCCAGCAGGGTAGGAAAAGAAGAGAAAAGGAGGGGAAACGAAAAAAAACTTGTGGGTTGAGATAAAGACAGTTTAATAAAACAATAACAGAAAAGGAAAATAATGATGATAATAATAATAATAATGGTAAAGCAATATACAGAATAAAGTGTTATAACACAAGTTGCTTTCACCACCTGGTGAATTGGTTGCCCAGCACATCTCAAACAGGGATCACAGAGCCCTGCCTGCCATTTATATAGTAAGCATGACATCTATGGTATGGAATATTCCATTAGCCCACTTTTTCTGCCTGTGCTCCTTATTAGCTTCTACAGGAAGCTGCAACACTCTTTCACTAATGTAAAACATCACCTGGCAACAATTAAAACAATATGCATTATCACCATCATTTTCACGCCAAACCCAAAACACAGCAGCCACTAGAGAGAAAATTAACTCTATCTCAGCTGAAACCAGGACACAGGACATAAAATATTTTTGCCTGAAAGAAGAAGAAATACATTATTTTACATCACTCCCAAAAATGGGCTTGATAGGGTTTATCAGGAAAGTAGCTCAATTTTTACGAGTACCCGGCTTGTGAGAGACACACTGATACGGTGCTCTTTTTCAGGGCAGTCAAGTACAAGAAATGCGTTGCAAACACCAAGCTACAGGTGTATGAAAATACATTTGTTTATGAAGGAGCCATATCAACTAAATTCATTGAAACACCTAAGAGGTGAGTAGATCTTAACGGAACATTTAAGCAATTTCCTTTTTTTAGTGTAGGACAAGGAGGTAGAAAGTATGAAGATACGAAGATGATATGAAAATGCCCCTGGGGTCCTATTTTATTAGCTAGCACCTGCATCCCTTGAAAAAGTAGACTGCTTCATACTCTTTTCCGTTATTTTTAACAAATCTAAATATAGACTTTATGCTTACCGGAAGTAGAGACATTTTGGGAAGTATGCTGTATAGAAGCTGTCTAATGGGTGGAGTGGAGCGTTTTGCCTTTTGTGCTGGGAAAGTTATTAATGTGTTCTGGTAAGCCATCTAAATTTCTGGTGCCTGAAGATATTTTATATATTCTTTCCCAAAGTACAAATTACAACAGCCTTGTACCTTTTTTCCTGAGGTCTTTTTCACAGCTATATATGCAGATGATCTCTAATAAATTGATTTTACTTCTCTGTTTCATGACAGAATTACTTATTGTAAAAATTACCTCATGTCTTAAGAGCACCTGATTTTATAAACAATGAGTCAGTAAATGTGAATACTTAAGAAGATAGACTCTGCATTTCCAAACAGCAGTGCAGGTAAACACTCCTTTAATGGAACCTAGTTTACAAACTTCTTTAATACAAAATATAATGAGTTCCCTTGCCTGTTAATAACTATTTTACTGTTCCCTTCTTCTTGATTTTGGAAAAGTTTTGAGCTTCCCGTGGGATCATTTTACGACTACAGTTTATTGAGCAAATAAGACTTTGAATGATCTAATAAAACAACAACAAAAAGAAAAAAAAAAACACTAAAACTTTCTCTCTTTTTGCCTGACAGCACATATTTTGTCTAAGGGAACAATGGGCTGAAACTTATTCCCCACAATTCTTCACTTTTAAAATAAATTTAGCTGCTCTCAGAGGACCCTTATTTAAGCAATGTTCTTAACTGTCATTTCAAAGTTACTCATATACCATGTGTATTTTGTGCCTTTTTGTTTGTAAATAATCTCTCTCAGAGGGAAAAAAAAAAAAGAAAAAAAGGAAAAAGAGCAGCCTGAAAGAAAGTCATAGAAAGAAATGCTTACCCAAATTTGATGAATCCCATATCACAGGGACACCCAACAACCTTGACACTATGAACACCATATGAGTTGTATTACTGATATGTATGTCTTTGAAGGACACAAGCATGTAATATCTATCTACCTACAATCAAAGACTGTTATTGTAATATTTACTGTAGGACCCAATGCAGTGAGGCACCCAAATGCGTAAACTTTCCCATGGAAATCAACTGCCTATTCATGATCATGAGTGTTTTGCTAGATCAAGGTCTGGACTGGCACTGAAAAATTTTCCAGCTGCAGGAAGCAGCTGTTTCTAGCTGCTTCTTGGGAGCTAGCTCCTCTGAGCAATTTTGAAAATTTACGCTTTAGCAATCCAGAAGAAATGGGTTTTTCAGAGTTTGGGGCCTGAGAAGGCAAACAATGTAGTGCCTTGCAAAGAGCAACTCAAACTAAATGTACGTGTTTAGAAAGGGGAGGAAGTGTGTAGACCTGTCTTCTACACAACAGCAAAGACTGGGCACCTTGTCTGTCTTTGGCTGTTGAGTTTGGAGCTATTCGCTTCTGCAGCCAAATGTTGTGCGCTGCACACTGTTCCCAATTTTACCTCCCCTCCTCCCTCATGTAGGCCTATGGAGAAAAACTGTGCAAAGCTTTCAACCAGGTATCCCTGGCGTGCTCTAGCAGTTTCTGGTGTACTTTCCAAAGGTGAGAGGCAGCCTCTCCATCACAAAACTGAAAATTAAAAAAAATGGCAAAAAGGCAGCTTCAAAGCACCATGAGATTTTTACCACGGGAGTAACTAACACTGTCCTCAATATTAGCGAGCAATTAGCGTGCAGTCGACTTGTCTTGCAGCTCAAATGGCGAAGGTCCTGAGACCTCCCTGAAGCAAGCCCAGGTCTCACAGCACCTGCTGTGTCAGGGAGCATGCTCTTTCAACCCTCCACAGAAGACCTCCAGTCTCCTTAACGGTGCAGGAGACAGAGGGAACCGAAGTGTTGAAGTGTTCCCACTAATGCTATTTTGCAGAAAGAAAAATTAAAACATGCATAGTTTTATTCCAATTTACTTTTCAATCATCTACACAGGCTGGGTGAGATTTTCAAATGCAAGAGACGCACAAACTTTCCTAACTCACTGCAATGCTTTTGAAAGTGTGTTTCATTATGGAGCTTAATCTGCAAGGTTACCCCTGTCCATAGGAGTAATGGCCTAAGGTTGTAAACACCTATACTGTTAAGTGCCTCAATTGTCTTATGATCTCATAATGAATAAGAATTTTTGTTCTGTTGGAAATTTACTTTTTTTTTTCTGATTTGAGCCCAAAAAAGAAAGTTTAGTTTAAAATTTCATTCCAGAAGGGAAGAGCAAAGAAAAAGGATTTGAGGTCTAAAAATAGTCTTTAAATAGATCATTTTAATTTGTTTAAAGTTCATCGTTGCATTTAATTAAAACTTTAAATAATATTATATAGACAATTATGATTTTGAAAAAAGCCTGTATCTTTCGTCAAGAGCAGTTCAGCCAAAATATATGTTATCAGTTATATCATTTGGATTGACATTCCTTTGGCACCTGCAGATGGATAATTTTTTATTTAATTAATAAAAAGTTTACATATTCAGTGAAGAAAAAAATGTGGATATTTAATACATATTATGGTGTCAGATTCCAGATTAGTAAATACACAGTTGAGGCCTCCTATATTCTGATATGGCCTACAGAATTCTAGTTATATATAGACAGGGACAGGAAAGAACAGGTGAATTTGTGCAATTTTTTAAAATCATATTTGTTCCTGTTCAGAAGAACAGAGAAGAAAAATTTTCTCACACCAAGTGTTTGCAAAATATGCATGAGATGCTGTGGTAAAAATCTTTACTTTAAAGACATGGAAGTTCACAATTAGATCCTATGACAATTATGCCTACTATGAGATGAGAAAGAGAGAAAAAAATCCACTTAAAACCGGTTGAATCAACTCAACTCTGCTGGATCTATCCCAGGTAAGAAGACATATTTGTTCATGTTATTTATTTATATGGTGCCAGTCTACAGAGAAACTGGAGAAGTGCTTCAACTCTTCTTGGTAGTCTCAAGAGAACTGTTGAGGGGTAGTGCCCTCGCTGTATTGCATGAAACATCCCAATGCTGCCAAATTTACATGTTGTAGTTTTGTGGCTAGTGGAAGAAACTAGATTTGAAGAAGCTGCATCCCATACAATATGCATGTATATGTGTCTTAACAATAACATTGACCAGAGGCAGTTAAATTTTTAGTGCTTTAGATAAAAAAAAAAAAATGCTTAAAATATATATTTTGTTTGCAGATTTTCAGTTGTTCTACAAATTTCTTCACATTTCCACTGTCTTTTTTTAAATGACCTTTTATTTGTTTTTGCTTTTTCCCTTATATTCTTTTAAAAGCCAAGAGAAAAACAAGAGAGAGAGAGAAACGGACGTGAAGCCCTTAAAATATCTTGTATTAGTTTCCAAAACAAAACCCCTTGGTTAAAGGGCAGAAGAAATCCATTTCAAATAGCTGAAATGTTTAATTTTTGTGTTCCTTGCAGACTTTTCATCAGAGAGTGCATCCGTGATTTGCCCAGCCTTGACAGAGAGTTTGAAAGAATAGACATCTTGATGCCATGGCTGCAGCATTCAAGGCAATGTTGGTTAGGTCTTGAACATAGGCATCAGGCTTGAAAAGAAGGAAATTGTAGCAAATTTACTGACAATGCAAATCGTAGAAGATGGCAAAAATCTGTTTCCTTGACAACATGACTGCCCTAGAGGATTCTGAATTTATTTTTTTTTATTATTTTGGTGAGGAGGGGCTGAGAGATGGAGGATTTTGACAAATGAGGCTTGAAAAATAACATGCTGAAATCGGTACAAATATATATTTTTGTACATGCTATCTCTTCTTTTGGTGCCTGACACTGGAGTCTGAAAAGGAGCACTTCCAGCAGTTGAGTTTTATACGTTTTAAATCTGGTCATGGAAATATATTTTGATATGTGAGTTACATTTCCTCCTTGCCAACAGAAGCCAGCCGCTAAGCCGAGGCTGCCCGCTGTTAATTAAACTATGTTCCACTAAAAACCTGCAGCACAAATACATGGTAGCAGAGCATGTTCTGTGTGTTGTTCCTCCTCATGTGATAAGCAGTGCATTTCCTCGATGGATGCACATTGCTTACATTTTTAGAGCTATTAAGCCAGGATAATTATGGAACAATCTAGGCAATGTTCAATAGCCCATGCAGATGCCTGACAGGGCATGTTGTCTCTTAATTAGGAATTTGAATGCCTAATGCTTGTATATTAACTGAAATAATTGGATAGATGTTTTACATTTTCTTCACTTTTACTGACAACTAAGCAAGGGACCACAGGAATCAACATATCTCCCTAAAAACAACTCGTTTCCTTTGCTCTTTCTAGGTGATCTGATCTGTTGTTTAAGTGGGATTTTTAAAAGAACCGATGCTGGCTACTGTGTAAATATATTATAAGACATTCCTCAGTGAGTCTAGCAGTTTTAAGCTAGTACCTTGTTGCGTCCTGTACTATCGCAACTTACACGGTGTAATTACCTGACCGCATCTTTTTTGTTCCTCAGAAGTCATATAAAATTACAATAGTGATCATTTTTTTACTGTTTCTAAGTGCTGATAATGGGATATGTATTGTTTCAAACCCAGTTCAGACACCATACTAGCGCAATTTGCTGCTATGGAATGCCAAAATCTGCTTTGCACCGTACAAGGCTCTTTTCCCCAGGTTGAGGATGCCTTTCAGGGGCTGGGCTTGCCGGACCGGACTCTGCAGCTATGGCTGCAGAGGAGAGGTCTACTTGGACATCCCTGGCTTTGCTCTCCCTTTCACTAAACACAGGCAGAGCCTTATTGGCTCTGGCCAAGCTGTGTGGAAGCAGGTAGGACTCCAGGCGTTGCATTCAGCGGTACCATCCATTAGCCCGTTTCCACAGCCGAGACACAATTCATCTCCTATCAATAAAAACAGTCAAAAAATTCCTCTGGGCTCCATGCTAGCAGAACTGGGCCCTGAATGAGCAACTTCTTTAATCCATGTCTACTGTGTATGCGAGGAGTACTATGCTTGCCAGTATATACATTGTTTATATTTAGGATGTCTGATAAATGTGTTTATTCACAACTATTAGTATAAAAGCTCCTTTAAAAGCAACAAATTGCTCTCTATTAGTAATGTGCATAATGACCTATTTCCATAAACATTTTTAGTAAGAGAAATTTTAATGTGCAAAACCCTGCAGACATTTTATGGAAATTTGACTGCATTCTGCAGAAGTGCATCACAGTCATATTTTGTTCTTTAATATTTTGTTTTGAGAGGTGAATTACTTTCATTCTGATATATAGTACAAAAGAAGCAACCTGGCACAGGAAAAAGGAAAATGAGTCTTAATGTGTTTCCTTCTGCTAATATATATTTGCTTGATTGATGTAAGGATGTTTTTTGCAGAAAATATACAGACCCTGTTGGTTGGGGTTTTTTTTTTTCATATTTATTTAAAAAGGGTGATGGAGGCTTTAAAAAAAGCTTTTTAAATCCAGTCATAAGGGATAAGAATAATAAGGGAATGTCTTTATGGTCAAAAGCTTCTGAGTCTCTATCTGTTGTATTGCACCTGATTTCTATACCTAAATGGAGGTCAAGTGTGCAAAACTCTATTCACAAAATATTGTGGTGCAGTTTTAGAGGCATGGCTTAAAAAATTAGCCTGAGGGGTTTAAACGTGTGTTAGCTTTATTTTTCTGTTTGAAAAGCATGCAAGCAAATCATCAGTATTCTGTGGAGTCTTAACAGCATTTATGTATGTTATGTACTAAATGCAACCTGAACAGCAGCAGAGCTTTTCATATTAATTTACTATAACTTTGGAGCAAATAATGCCTTTTTCTTCCATGCAGAGCTTAAAGCTTCTGAACGACCAACAATTCCAACAAAAGTCTGTAAAAATAACCTAACTTGTGTACGGTGCAAACTGTCTCATTTGTAGTTCCACCAAAATTATACGGGGAAAGAAAGCAAGGTTTTATTTTAAATTAAGCTAATCGCACAGCCACGCGGAGGAGGTGGAAATGGAAAAAACATCCATAGATCTAATGCTAAAAAAACTGTGCGGTATTTCAACTCTGCTTTGAAGGCAATCTAGGCAGCCTTTTTTTAAGGAAACGTTGCTTCATGTTAAAGCACAGGCGGAGCACACTTCTGAATTCAGTTCTGCCTTTGACCCTAACTGTGTGAATTTGGATAAACCACCCAACTGACATTTTTAAGCTGGAAGACATTCACCCATAGCATGGTTACCCCATCCTTACTGCATACAGAGAATGCTTGGTTAGGTAATAAAGTGCTTTGCAGATGTGCAGAAAAAAAGCATGATGAAAGATGTCAAGGAAGTGAAAAAGATTAAAACGTGACCCCCTTTAGAGATGTCTAAGAGAAAAGCAGGTTCCTGTATTTCTGATTTTGTTTTACGAATGTTGTTATGCTTTACAATATCCATATGTTCCATTCAAAAAATTAAGGATATATCCCAGCTGGAAAGAAAGTTTAGATTGAAACCTACGTTGATGAGGAGATACATGGAGTAGAAACATAGCCTTGGATCACCGTGTTAGTTTAGTAGCTGCTTAACTTTTCTCATGTGCCATTGGCTTCTATGACCTTTAAAAGAGAAGTGGCTACAATGTGATTAAGAGCTTGACAAAATATCCAACTGACTATGAGGCTAGACCCTCCTGTTTCGGTGGAGGGTGATATGCAGCACATCAGCATTGCAGCTGGAGTAATACAGTTGCTTTAAGATCTTTTTTTTTCAAAGCGCTGAGCAGCTCTTTTTAGCTCACACACACACAAGGAGAACCGAGAGCACATAGGTGTACCAAGGCCTATACACAGCCCTTGTCTTTTCTCACTGAAGTAAATGGCTAGCTGTAATTAATTTCAGTGGGATCAGGAATGTGTTACATAAAGCTTCCAAAGGAAACCTTCTTCCTTCTCCCAGTCATATTATATGATCTTTCCTGTCCTTACCACTGCTATACATTCATGTAACAGACAGTTGTAAAAACTTAAATGAGAATGAATGAAATTTGAAGTGTTGAATTAGTCAAATGAATTAATGACCGTGATTTGGTGGTATTTTTGCTGTAGGAAGTGTAAAGACTCAGTCAAGACTCTCTCCTGTGAGGGCTGTATTGTATTGATTTCTTTTTCAAATGGCCAAATAATTAGCATAGTAGAAACCTAGGTGCTCAACACCTTCTCCATTAAACAGAACAAATGTCAAATCCTATTAATATAGTCAGCTGTTCATAGTGGTTGATCAGATGCTATGTATTATTATATGTTTATTACCTTGTTGAAATAGTCTTATGAGGTTTTGCTGACCATAACTTTGGACGGTGTGCCCTTTTTCATTTTAATCCTTTTTCAGGTGCAAACAATTTCATCGTGTCTAGGCTGGTAAACCATTAATTGTGAGAGTCCAGGTTTTCAGCAGTTCATGCTGCTACAGTAAGTCTTCTTTCCCCACCTCCTCTCCCAAGTGAAAAGAATCTGTATTTTTAATAATAATAAAAAGAGATAATCGCTTAATGCAGAAATGTCCATTGCACCCGAACAGCAAATCCAGCTTAAGTGGAAATTTACACAAAGAATTATTTATAGGAATCAATCATAATTACATTTAATGCATGCTGCAGCTGTTTATAATTGTGGTTTTCCCAAGGTTATTCTCCTCCTACCGTCCACCCACACACACATGAAATTTGTTTCTGTGGAAATGCTTAGGAAGCATTATAATTTTCTCGTAACTTGTTACAATGGCAGATGACTGTTGTGGGGCAGACTAGACCCTGATTAGTGAGTGCAATAAAAAAGAGAAGACTATTTTGTCGGTGAGTAAAAGAGTCTTGAGAAGCTGGTTGGTAATAACTATCAGGGCAAACATTTTCCATGTCATTCTGTTTGTTATTTATTATGACAAGTAAATCTGACTGCTAAATTAGAAAGCTGATTTTTGGTAATCATAAATTCAAGATAGTGTGGGCCAAACTGAGAAGCCATGCATAAAGTGGTATAACTGGGACCTGCTCACACTCAATTAATTAGGAGTTTCCTTCCCTGAAAACTCATTGGTATAGAACTGATTGTAAAATGCATTTCTTTTTTTTAACTACTGAAAAAGCTGTTTTTTCATAAAGAAACAAAAACAAGATTAAATTTGGAGTACTTCTTAGCTCCAGTTGTTTAATAAAAAAAAAAGTGAAGGCTTTATAGGAAAGAAAATACATGGCATACACGTTTTTTATTGTGTTGAAGGCTCACGTGTTCAACCAGAAAGTGTAGAAGGGAACACATCGGGCAGCCATTTGATGTAAGATATATGGCTACCCATAAAGGACTCTGGGTTGTTTTTTCATACATAGTATGATCCAGGAGAAGGTGTAAATTTAAAACAATCTCTTTTTTTTTTGGTACATATTCCTCTAGCCCCTCAGTAAGTAAGCTTTAAATTTTAATTTTCATTGCATATTGATAGATTTCCTATAATGGTAATTAGCTCTAAAGTAGTTCAGTGGAAAGTGTGACCTATGTTATGCAATTGTCTTCATCCCTCTAAACTACTCTCTGTGTCTCTGGTACTCGTATCAGGGTTAGACCACCTCAGGCAGCCCAAACACTGCTGAGGCACAACTCTGTGGAGCTTGAACTGTAAAATCCCCTGGGCTTTAGGGACAGTTGTATTCATACTGGGGTTTGGGATGTTTGTTTTTGGTTTCATTTTATTTTATTTTAGTCGATCTTTACAAAATATCTCTTTGGTATGTGAACATTTGATTTTAGAAGTTCAGTTAGGCACCTGAGTTCAGAAGTGATGTATGTTTCTGATATGAACATATTTGAGTCAAAGGATGGAGAATTCCTGTAGCAGTTGTGATATTGGACTCACACACTACAAAAAATTTCTAAAGGTGGAAATAGTACATAATTAGGTATGATTTTAGTTTCTCAATTCTATCTTAACTTCTGGAGCACAGTTGAGGGAAGCTGTAATGAAAGGTCAGTTATGTATAATACCGGATTATTAAATTTGTGATTAGATATGAAAATCTTGAGGCAAAAGTTTAGTAATTTAGGATGGAACCCTTCTCCTGACACAGTTAACTTAAATGTGACCAAGATTTGCCCCTTAGACTTCAGAAGCACATTACCAGGGGTGCTGAAGGAATCAAAACTATTGGTGTTGATTTGGTGAAGGTACCCAAGAGACTGAGGAAGTGCCTGTCCCTCTGAAGAGCTTCATCAGTGAGCGAGGCACAGCAGGGAGACGTGTGGTGGTCCCAGCACGCACCCCAGCCTCTGAGACTGAAAAAGCTGAGCCCCCTTATGTATCAGCAGGTGAGATGCCTCGGTTTACAGTGCAGCTTTTTAGGACAACTCAAAATCCCAAATCTTCAGCCACTTTGTGGGGAACCTTGAAAATCCCTCTGCCTCTGCAGTGTCCTGGGGTATAAAAATAGGTTCAAGCCCATTCCAAATCAATCCACTCACTTGCTATTTGTGCTTTTATTTCTCCCCATGTACCTTGTAGCACAGAATTTAACTGTAGCTGAGATACAGCATAAGTAAATAACCAATAGGGACCAATAATAATTGCAATAAACCTATAACTTTGATGCTCCAGTATTTAACATTCTGGATCAAACTCTGTCCAGTCTTACACTGTGCAGAAACCCCCTGAGGGCAATAGGATTTCATGGGGTATAAATCAGGGCAGAACGAGGTGATTTCAGAGTAGGTGAAACTGCTGATGTAACTTCCACATCTTAAAGAGACTTCAGCCAAAATGTAGGGTAGTGAGGGAAGAAGGGAAGAAGGTCACAGTAAAACATTAGAAAATAAATTAGAAAAATATTTAAATAGTTTATTGTTCTATGGATACTGATCTATTATTTGTAATGATTGGGCCAGAGTGGCAAGAAAAAAAGGATTAACTATATAGGTTACTGTATAAAACATATCTTCCAAAACAGGTGCTTGAATTTTTCTCTTGCTGCTGGTACTCCACCTGAATGAAAAAATAACCTGTCCGGGGTGTCTCTAGATAGCTGCTATATCTGATGCATTATTTCTTAGCATCTACAACCAAACAATTTCAGAGCATTGTAGCAATTTAACATTGACTCTAGAAAAAACTAACCATATTTTTACTGTTACAGACAAGAGGCCTTGAAAATCCACAGGTGAAATGAACATTAGAGTTCAAAGTGGGAGTGTGGTTCAGTGGAAGGACAGCTTCTTCTGCAGAGGAGTAAATTGAAATCCCATTTATTCCAAGAGAATTTTCAGCACTAAACATGTTTTTAAAAATTTTGTTTGTTTTTGAAATAAATTTCTACTTCGTAAGATTTTTTAAAAATTTTATTTAGAATATCTTCATATTCTAAATTGGTATCTATAGGGTTTTTTTTATTTTCAGGAAACAAAATTTGTTATATTTTTATTCTCATTTGTTTTCTTTAAAAACACTGAAAGTTTTCACTAGATGGAAGCTTCTCCTTAAAAAAAAAAAAAACAAAACAATAGAAAAATAAGTTTAGTAGAAAATATTTAACTGAACTAGAAGACAGATTTATTTGGCCCCTAACAGAATTGCAGCAATGGAGGAACTTGCAGCCAAAAGATGCCATTGCTATAACATCTGCAGAATATATCTGTTATCAGGTATCATTTTCCCTTCCAAAGCAAGCTACTACCACTTCAGTTCAAGGAGCTTTCCCTAAGGAGGTAATCCATTGTATTTTCTATGGCCTATCAGTATAAGATGACATCTTGCAAGTGAACCTGTGGCCTGTATTTTGTCTTCTGAGTGACATTCCACAACCACTCTCATTCAACCAGCTTTCTTGAAATCAACATTTTGCTGCTTTAGTTTTCCCTTAGATAACTTGCCTTGCCTATTCCAGCAGAAATGGACCTGTAAACTGAGCTGTGTACCTCCTTCATCACCACTGGTGAAGTAAGTGCCTTTGGTATGTACCTGACGGCTCGGGGAGAGCAGCTCTCCACAGCTGCACCGCGGGAGAGAGGACACCAGAGGAGATGAGGATCATGGATCCTTAACGCCATACACCTTCCGTCACCACTCAGGTTTCTACGAGAGGTTTCTCACCACCGCATAGAAGGAGACTGCTGAAGCAATTTTGTATTAATTTAAAAGGTGACACAATGTACAGGGTACTGAAATCAAATAACGCTTATGAGCTCAATACTAAGCCCAGCAGTTATGGTGAATAAGAAGGCGCCACAGAGGCTTAAAATGGTTAGTAGAGCAAATAAACCGCTCCAAAAGAAGGCTCTGAATGTCAAAAGAATTGATTTTCAATGTAGCTATCCATATGCTGAGAATCCCCAAAGGGGCGTTTTCAGCTGGGGTTGAAAAGTGACTATTTTAGTGCAACGATGTATTCTTAAGCATTATAAGGAAAAGCTGTGCCACCTGTCCTGTATTCCTGAAAAGTGGCACACAGTTTCTGAAGGTCAGGCTCCAGACACTGATTTTTGGGACTGGGTGCCAGAAAGGCTATAAGCCAGTGCCAAACAACTATATTTAATGATTTCTTTGTCATGTATAAAGGGGTATGGCCGTGGTTTTCTGCTGCCCACAGACACGTGGCCAAGAAACATAATCAAAATGCAAACATAAACTCTGCCACTTTTGCTCTGTCTGGAACTACAGTTTTCAAACAAGAAAAAAAAATGGACTCGAGCTGCAGAGGAGTGTTGGGTGGCATTAGGAGCCAGCCCTCCTGCTGTGTGCCGAAAAATGCATTTGTCATTCCCGATCCGGTTCTAGCATCAGTTGCTCTCAAGAGGGATGTGAGGTAAGTCCCACTCATCAGCCAGAGCTGGGCTGGGCTCCTCTACCCTCTCTTCCCCGCTGCCACTTCAATGCACATCTCTGACGGGTGCTGCAGGGAGGTCTGGGTCTGCAAATAATTCCAGCAGTTTGTGACCATCCAAATGTCAGTGCTTTGCTCCTCTGGCAACAGTGAGGAGCACTGCTCCTCATAGTGGTTGTTCACAGTTGGCAGTGGCTGGACTGTTTATATCATTATACGCAGCTGGGATGTTGTCAGGGATAAGCAGATTTAGATTGTGACTTTTGTTTTATAGAAGATTTGCTTAGTAGTGGTTGCTTAGCTCATTTCCAGGGATACGAGAGGAAATTAATAGTGACAGTATTTCATATAACTGCATTAACACGTGAGGCCTTTCGCACCACCCTTCAGTTTTCAAGCTGGTATAGTGAGAACAATACAGAACCAAAATCTTGCAGCTTGCTGCCTTTCTTAGCCCTCCTCCTCCCGTCCTGAAATCTGCCCTGCCGGGCTGCAGGGTCTTCTCAGGCTGCGAGCAGTGACTGCTTTGCAGGAATGTAATTCTCTCCAAGGAAGTTTTCCTATTACAGATGTCTTCAGACCCTGGGATCAAATCAGACCTCAGCCTGTCATTTCAATATCTATTTGTGCCAGGTGCACAGAAGTCACTGGCAATGATTAAAAAAATTGTATCTCAAGATTTTCAAAGATATAACCACTACAACTATATTAGCACAGACAGGCAAGGCAACTATAGATTAATTAACTCATGTACCATTAGCTGTTCCACACAGGGTAATCAACATGAGGTAAATTACACAGGCTTTTAAGCAGGTTTTACAACCCACGCTGAAATTCCTGCTGTTGAGTAAGGTACGAAAGCCAGGTAGAAATTGCCATGCTTCAGTAAAAGGTTGGAAGAACAAGAACTGACATATGTAAAGCATTCACAGTGGTCTTTCCTCTAGTTTCCATCCAGAAATTTTCTTTCACAAGCTATGCTCTGGGGAAAAAAAAAAAATAAAAAAAATTACTCTGTGCCATGTTCTCCTTGAAACAATGTAAAACAAACCATAGCACCCCAATGTTGAGTATATATTCAAAGGTTAAGAATAAAAACATTCTTTGTGGATTAAAAGAAAAAATCAAGCTGCAAATGGGATTTTTTTTTCCCCCTAAGAATTTTAAAGCATTGTTTGTTTCTGGAAAATGCTTTGCTAATTTTTCAGATGTCTAAACTGAGTCAGAGATATAGCTAGGCCCTTCATATAACTGAGATCTTCAAAAAGTCCTACAGGATCTAGGATCCGAAGTCTTAGCATCAAAAACTGATTTACATCATTACGATACGCTCTGCCTCCATCAACTTCAAATTAAGGGTCCAACCTCCAAAATGCATTCACAACATATACGTAGTCCCTGCATGAAAGAAAGTTAGCTGCCTTGGAGCATCATTCACAAAAATTGGCATGTTGAGCAAGGAGCTCCATAACATAACAAAGAAGAAAGCTCAGGACAAGAGCGTGATAAATTCCACTTTTCCCTTAGATGCCTTTCTTGGCAATATTCAGTACTGTGGTTACCTAGGCCCTTTCCTTCAAACCAATCACTGCCATCTTTGAAAATTAGAGTGTACAAGATGGTGCCACGTTTTAAACAGAGGTTTAGGAGTTAGAGTCGGTCACTCCTCCCAGCCACGAAAGATGTAGTTTCAGTCTCCTGCTCTGTCAGAGGTTTCAAAGACGCTTCCATGTCTGGCAGATTCACTTAACCACGGGATACAGGCAAGCTGAGGGAGAAAGGGGAGCAATAAGACGGAATGAAAATTCTGGATGATTCCCAATTCCTGCTCTGCCTATGTTGTTTTAGCTTCTAAGTATGGATACTAAGGACCAGACTTTTACAATCTGCTGAGGTGCACAGAAAAGTACTCATGCACTTGCCTCCCAGTTGTGAATCTGAGCCATAAATTCACAGTGGTTTTAGATCCAAGAAGAGGACAAACCCCTGTCTTTCTATCAAATATGCTGTGAGTAAAACCAGGAGGACTTGGTCCAGAATTCCTTTGCGAATGTCCGGCTCTGGGGAAAAAATGTCCCATGCCTGTTTTATTGGTAAATACAAAAACTTGGAGGAAATTCTGGCATGTTGTTGGTTAGCAGTGCAGGTTGCTAGTACACTTTTTAAAAAATTACTGTCGCCTCCATATAACAGAGACAGCTTTCTCCACAAACACGCACGTGCACAAGCACATATGGACGCTAAAGTGTCTGTGTGCACTTGTTAATGCAGCTGCTTGTGCATCGGTGTGTCTCTGAGTGTGTTAAGGTTATTTTTCCTGAGCAGTGAAAGCTGTGCCAAAGACTCTCTCACTCTCAGCAAATCCAAGACCAAGGCTGGAAGCCATGAGAATTAGCTGCAGGTGCTTAGGGTTTAGAAACTGCTGAAGGGACGAAAGACCAAGGTGTTGGCTCCAGGTTAGTTCTTATGATCAACTATTCTTTTTATCTTCCCGTAAGACCACCTCACTCTTTTGTTGGCAAGGGGGAGGGAGAAGGGCGGGGGGGGCAAAAAAAGAGTTAGACTGTTTGATTTCAAATGGGAGGTGGAATTCCTCAGAAGACGAGCCTGTAGCGGTCAGGAAAAGCAGATTAAGAGAAGCAGATGTGGGGAAGAGGGAAGATGGGGAGGGGGGTGGATTTATTCATGCAATTTAGGATATTAGCAGTAAATTGAGGAGGTGGTTTGTTCTGCGTTTAGTCTTATACAAATTCTGCCCCCCTTTTCAGCACGTTTTCCCTTTGTTTATCTCCTGAGAGATGCCCACATGTGTACAATACAAAGAATCGAGCCATAAAAGCGCAGGCCTGTCAGCCTCCCTGAGGACCAATTAATGGTGTTCCAAATCTTGTGGGCAGGCAGATGAAAAGGATACAGAGAGAGAAGGGGAGGTAGATGAATACTCAATGAGAGCAAGGCAGGTTTTTCAGATGTTGGTAGGAACTTCTTTAGGTATTCTTAGCTAACTTATTTGGGGTTTGGGTTTCTCTCCTGCTTCGACGGTCCCCTGGTCGTAACTGCAACAGAGGGAAAAGCTGCACTTCAAAATATCAATTAGGCTTTTATCCAAACCAATAACAACACAATGCCAGTGCGGGAGAAGGGGCAGAAAAAGACCATTTAGAATTCTTCCAACCCTCCTTTCATATATTGGCAGTTTTATTGATAGGTACTTGAGTTTATATTACCATTTGTATCTCCGAGCCGGGTATTGCTCTGAATGCAGCAGGCTTTGTAGTGCAACCTTTTACTCCTATCTCACCCCCTACGTGTCCACAGGCCTTTGAACAGCAAGCGAGTGGCACTTTGAAATCAGGAGTTGAAAGTGTTTGACATGGAAAGGGGAGCATGAAAGTCTTGCTCTTTGAACCTTTTCTTTTCAAAGTCCCACAGAAAGTAGAGGCAGGACAATAATGGACAGGCTGGGGGCTCTCAGGGTGAAGTGGGGATATGTGGTAATGAGGTTTTAAGTGTTTCGGCGGTCGTTCCACCCCACTGTTTCCTCCCCTACGTACTCCCAGTGAATTAAATCTACTGCAAGATAGCACAGAAATCTTTAGCTAGATACATATTCTGTCCCTGCCTAATTCATTCCTTGATTAAGTACTGGAAATGAAATTAAGCTGATGAAAACAGGAAAGAATGGTCAAAATTGTCATTAGGTTACTGACTACTGAAAGAAGATCAATTTTTTGTTTGTTTGTTTGTTTTGTTTTCTAATTAAATGAAGCCAGACATACAGTAAATGCAAGTTGCATGAGAAAGGCAGCCAGCTGTTGCATCAAATATCAGGCACAGGTCTCTCCATGCTCCTATGCAAACTCACCATCTCTCACCTGTTGGGGTCAGGAGGGTGAATTAGTAACCTTGGCAGCTGCTAAGATTTGCTTCAGTTATTTTACCTGCATGTGAGATCAGTCAGCGTGGAGGGAATGAAAGAATCTTGGAGGCCCTGAAATGAAACATCTCATTTAAGTTCTTCATTATATTTGAGAAGAGAAGTGGAAGGCTAAGTTATTATTCTGCGAGGTCCATGAGCTGATCTTTCACTCTTTGGAGGAAGCTAAAAGAAACCAAGCTCAGAAACCTCTATAATGCATCTTCTCAATTGTGTAATCCTCTACCTGGGAAGAAAAAAAATCCTTTCTGAGTGATGTAGCAATCATTTTACACGCTCAAGCATGAAATTTCATCACCATTATCTTAGCTTGGATGACTGTACAGATGCTGTTTGGACATAAAATGTATTCAGCCCTTTTTTAAATCTAACTACCACAGTATCTGACTTGATGACCTCCTGCAGCAGTTGGTTCCACGGGTTTGGACTATGTTTTGCTGAGGAAAATTTATTTGTATTGATTATAGAATTAGCCAAGGTAGGGGAGGAAGAGATGAATAAAAGCTCACTGACAAAATGCCCCAGAATGCTCTGATCGGTCTATTTTGTCTGATCTCTTTAGCTTCTTGGGTCATTAGTCCTGCCCAACACTGCCCCATTTTAGAGCTCTATCCAGAGAAGGTAAAAGGCTGCCATTCTTTCAAAATGGCTGATGCTAGAGTCCTCCAGTGAATCGTCACTTTTTAAAACAATCTGACCCTGAATTTGAATTACTTGAGACGGACTGTTTTTCTTTCCCACGTGGAGCAGGCATAATGCAGACATTATTCTGACCTGATGCTACCAGTCTTTTTCAGTGAATACCAGTAAAGCTGGTGCTGCCACACTGCTGTGAGTGCCACGCACACAACTCCAGCGTCCTTACAGAACCTCAGTAATGGCCCCAGGCATCCCTCTGCTGCAGGGTCACTGCCTTGCTTGTGGCAGGATGAGTGCCTGAGAGGCTGATATATAAGATCTCCTTGGGAGCCGCCCTTTTGGAAGCCACCTCTGGAAGCCCCTCTGCTTCAAGGATTAGAAGCAGAAATTAGATTCCTTTCCTTTTCTGAATGTGCAGTTTTAGCCCTTCTCTTTGCAAAGTGAGGCTTGAGGCAGTGGGGAAAACAAGACTCTCAAGGACTGATTTCTGTGGCTCAAGGATGTCTTTGGGATCCCAAGGACTGAAACCTCTTAAGGCTTTTCAAAGGGCTGTTTACAGTTAGTGCGTTGACAAGTACTGTGGCTCAGTGCACGTCCAGAGCTAGACTTTCCTCTTGTGTCAGCTGGCGTAGCTGACCATGCATCGCGCTCCTGAGGCACAAGCAGCTGCATGGTGTGAGATGGAGTTAGGGCAAGGGAACTAGCACAGGGCTGATACTACTAGTGGTCAGAATCTGGTGTGCGTTTCCTTTGAGATCAGGCCAACAGCAACTATATATTATAACACTTTCAGTAACGGAATGAGGCTTAATAAATATGATGAGTCAATGATGATTTTTTGCTTTGGAAAACATATTCTCAATGTTTTTTCTCAAATTGGTCTGTTTCTTAATATTCTAAAAATCTAAACACTTGATAATGTCATATCCAGGAAGATATTTGGGTAAGTGTTCTTAAATCATGTATCTTTGGCACTCATATGGTAATGTTCAAGAGATAGTAATAAAGGCAACAGTGTTATATGCAATACTTAACCATCTGGAATGAAAGATAAAGAAATAAGAGAATGCTGTAAATACCTGAGTTCTTTCTTTATGACCTGGCAGAATGATATTGGAAGCAGACAATGAACACAGTTCTTTCTGTCATAACTCTGTCAAACCTCATTCCTGCATCTCAAGGCATTGAACTACGCTAACACTGAGTCTCGCGTGGTCCTCCCAAACCTGCCTCTATGTACGCTTCTGATTTTTCTGCCAGAAGTCCTACTACTTTTTTAAAATAATGATATGATGTGCCTTAGCAACCTGACAGTCCCTGGAATAGTGGGCCCTGATTTGGTTTGAATAACTTTAGTGGAATACTCTCCCCTCAAGTTCCTAGCCCACTACCTGTTTTTTTTTGCATGTACACTTTCCTCACAAGTTAATTCCTCCAGTGTACCGACTTCTTGGTTTTGTTTTTCAGTGTTTTCACTTCTTTTCTCTAAAGTCCAGATGGCAGACTGTTATGACACTCAGATGGTATCTCTGTTATGGCCCAGTACAGGTTCCAGTAGGTGGTATGCTACCTGACACGTGACAAAAATTGGACCCAAAGTTTGCTCAATTTTGGATTCTCTCCAGGAATTCATATTAATCCCATCAGACCAACTTTAGCTATTTCAAAAGAGACTTCCACTCAGGCCAACGACCCCAAATTACTATCTAGTTTGAAAGTGGTTTCTCTAAAGTATTCAAACTGTATCCCCCAGGTAAACTTTCAAACAACCTTAGCAATGGGACTTTGTCCCCTCAGACCACATTTCACAGCCTAACTGCCCTCCCTGCCAGGGTGCTCTGTTGAAGACCCAGACAATTTTTTTTACTTCTTTACTTGCAGCTCTAGTTATAACCTCATATCCCATTTAATTTCTTCCTCCCCATTTTCCACACAAGATTAGGAACACTTGTAGAGTCTTATCCTTTCTTATTTATCTTGTAGATGAGCCATACATATATAAACTCTTTTTATCTATCCTCATATGTAAATTCCACTGGTCCCTTGGCCATTTTTCTTTCTCTTCTCTGAACTCTCTCTAATTTGTCAATATGTTTTTGGTAATTAAGATTCCCGTAACTAAATGCAATGTTCCATATGCCTTCATGCCAGATCTCAGCAGATTTTCAGGAGAGGTCACAGCTCACAGCTGGGGCCAGATTTCCAAAACCACTTTGAATGTTGAGTGCTTTTGAAAATATGGCTATAAAATTCCATTATGGGAGCTTTCGGTAAAGGAGCATTTTGAAAATCTTAGCTCTTATGTAGGTGTCTAAATGCAGTTGGGACTCTGTTAAAATGTGGTGCCATTAAACATCTCGAGTGCATGAATATCTGTCTAATTCCTTTGGGAATCTGTTCTATAGATGAGAACTTTTTTTTTATCCCCTCCCCATATCTTCTATTTTTATTTCATGTTAGTAAGATCAGTGGTATCTCTTACACTATATTCCTATGTATGGTTTTAAGTAAATGAAGTTTAGCTTTAAATGCTCCCTAAAGAGGTAATTTGTAAAGTTGCATTAAAAGTACTTAATAGTCATGGAGGAACAGTGCCCAAAGATGCTTACTGATAAGGTGAATACCTGTACCAGCTTGCCATGTGTTTTACACATCACAAACAGTGCAGACACTGAGCAAAACTGAGTAAATAAATCAGGCAGAATGGTTGGTTCAATATTTTTTTTACTTATGAATGGTTATCATTGTTACAAATCTGTTTATTTAGATATTTTCTCAGTGGAAAAAGGCAAAACTGTCTTTCTTCCGTTGAACATAAATGGCTTAATCAACATTGCCTCGGTACTGTGGAGCTTCATACAGATAAGTTCAGCTCTTAACTAGGTTCTTTGGGATCAGTTGGGATTTTGTCTTTTCTGTTTGGGGGCAGAAGGGAAGACTATTCCAATCTCTTTTTCTAAGTCTCCAGAGCACCCATATCATTGACAGAAAAATTTGGTTCACAAGTTTTTTAAACATCATATGTCTAGGAGGCAAAAGTCATTGATGTATGGTATGGAACACACTGCTTCAACAATACCGTTCACAGAAAAAGTTTTGTTTTCCCTCACAGTTACCTCTACTAAGCTTCGTACTGGACAGTACTGAGAGGAGAGGAGGGAGGAGAATTTTTTATTTTTGTTTGGGGAGGGAGCTTAAAATTGTGAAAGAACTGCAGTTGAAAAATAAATTACAGAAGGTTAAACAATCTGGATCCTTTTCTGTGCTGCAGTAAACATATTCACTAGACAGTTAAAAAAATTGTTTATGATGTGCCTAATAGAGCCATTCTAGTTTATCTGTTAAATATGTATTCATAATTTTTTAAAAGGAATATTATTTACCCAGAAGACCAGAACAGTTTCTAAAAGAGCTTTTCCAGTCCATCATGTAAATATGTATTTAGGACAAGTGCTGTGTGTACAGTATTAAAAAAAATCCTCTGAAAATCTCTTTGAAAAGTTATTACACATGTCCACTGCTGCAGCAAAGTTTTAAATATTCATATCTCAGCTGTTTCCTTTTTCAGATTTCTCAATTTGGTTTGAATATATTGCGGGTGAAGTGCTCTGCAAAAGCTTCATTTGTTGAATGTTAACAGGCTTGTATCCCAAAGAACTGCTCATGTGTGTCAAGTTACATATGTGCTTAAATCTTTACCAGATCAGGGACTTCATTTTGTTAGTCTAACTTAAATATCACATTCATGTATAAAGAACTGTCTTCTTTACATGCTCACAAATCAGTAGAAATGGTTTATCTATCTACTAGCTGTCCCTCCCTCTCATTTTCCCTTCGGCAAATTATTTGCACGCAACAATGTGTATCCATTATTTGGACCCTGATATACATAGGAAAGTCCTCCCTGCCCTTCAGAAGTTGTTTCAGAGGTCCATAGCACACGGTGCTGGAAGATGGCAAAAGTGTGTGTAACTTCTACGTTGAGATTTTGAGCTTGTATTGCCCTTTCTCTGTGACACCAATCATGTGTTGAACAGGCAAAACCAGGTGAATGCTTGGAAGAGAGAAGTCACAGTGCCGTAGTAAGTCCTTTTTGTGGTTGGTCTGAGCACCAAAGAACTGTCCGTGGAGACCTACAATGTCTGGGTAATGGTGAGAGCTGGTCAGGAAGCTTACTCTCATTTGCACAATATGTTGGAGATTTGGAAAATGTTTTTCCTACCCTTTTACACAATTTAAAAAGAGTTACATTCTTTTAAGAAACACAGAACTACAATATTGACTTTTGAAAATTAATGGAAGCCCAACTCCATGTTCCTCAGTATGCATTTTGCATGAGTTTGGTAGAAATTCAGTTACTAATTAACAAAGTTGTAGGGGATAAAAATGGGCTTATTTCTGTATTGCTTTGCATTCATATTTTTGTTTGCTTTTTGAGTACAAGACGGGTGTACAGCAGCACCAAACCTGAGTCAGCGTATGTTGTATCAATTTGGCAGTGTTAGAAATGGTTATACAATGTGACAAGATTAACTAGAGACTCAGTGCTATAACAGAGAATTATTTTCCTAAGTAACCAGTCTAAAATAGACTTGAATAGACCTTATAGATACAACTTCTTTCTTATGTGTCTGACTGTATGCCAGTGAAGAATGGTATTTCTTTTTAATTACATTAATTTTAATTTTACACTGGATTTTGCATTGATTTGCATTTTCCTGTAAGTATTGCAGACATTTAAGGATCAAAAGTTATTTTTTCTTTTTACCCTCATGATAAACTGTTTTGGGTTTCTTTTTTCCTTCAGTAACATTGTAAAAATTTGATTCTTCAGGTCACCGAATCAAAGTTTGCATTGACTTCACCAGAATTTTTGGCTGTTTCAACAGTGGCAAGGTTTTAACCAAGACAGCGAGCCCAAAAGCATCAAAATTTGGAAAATTTAAATTTATAACATCATGGCAGATACAAGGAGAAAGTATAGAGTGTTTAAGGAAACATTTTGTATGTTTTTATTCTTTCACAATGCTTTAAAATACTGTTAAATTCTCAGTAGAGGAGGTTGGGTTTTTTTATATGAAAACTGACAGCTGCCTTGAATTTCAAAAATGCAAATATAGATCCAAATTTTGAAACAGTCTGAAGTTCTTCCAATAAAATAAAAGCAGTAAAAATTTGCATGTGCTTATTGCAAAACAATGTTTGAACCTTTTTCAGAAAATGAATATATTTACATACAAAATTCCCATCTTTTCCAAAATTCTTGTTATGGAATCTGTCATGACATTTTTCATTAACATTTTATTGAAATAGCTGTCAAGACTTTTACTGAAAACAAAGCTTTAATTATGTGAAAAAGAAGATAAATCAACATTTTTTTCTAAAATTCAAGTTAAAAAACCTTGAAAATCATCTTTAACATTATGCAAACCAAAGATCAACATCTTCTTTAGAACTGCGTTTCCATTTTTGAGAAGGTCGATTTTAGAGTGGATTTTTGTTTATTTTCTGTCTGGCTTTTTTTATCTGGCTTTTTTTCTCTATTTGACTGACCAGAAACGCAACAAAAGAGGAGCAGAAAATCTTCCACTATGTGTCAGAGCTTGTCTAATTATTTATTGTCGCTGCTGGTATGATTAGTTTGTGTGAGAGATTCTGTTTTCTGAATTTGACTTGAAGACTGGGAAATTGTTTAAGGTATTAAACCTCCACCCATCTTTCTTTCCCTTTTTTAGAAATCCATGGCCAGCAGCACCACCTGAGTTTGTTGTGTGACTATCAGTGTACCTTCTTGTTCATTCTCCCACTCTGTTCTGCTTTATGCAGATCAGAGGGAATACTCTCCTCTCAGTGCGTATATGCAATATTTTTCAAAGACAAATATGTATGTAAGGCAGTGGCTACGTGCTGCAAGTTTAAGGCCTTCCAATTAAGGGTGTTTTTTGAAGTAGTATAAGCACTGTGCCCAAATCTTGCTCCTATTTAGAAATGTTCTGTTCACTAACCTGAAGATATTCTTTTAAGCTACTTTCTACACATTGCATGGAATTTTGTTTTGATGATTACCTTAATCATTAATTTTTAACCTGGGAGTTATTAATAATGCTGTTAGCACCTTAGAGTCTTGATATTTTTATGGCCCTTTAAAACTTTATCAGTGCCCTTACATTAGATATTTCAATTCCCTCCCTCTCCTGTGGTTCTTGCCATGAATTGGCTGTGTTCTTCTGCACTTTTCCCAAAGGAAATATCTGCGTAGTTATTCCTAGGAGGTTGCTGAGCCTGCTTAAACACAAACATATTGCCCTATTTAATCAGTTTCTTGATCTTGTATTTCTTGTTTTCTATTTGTTTTCAACTTTAGTAGTTTTTGCAAGTAGCCTGAGGAAACATTAAACTCTTCTGCTTCGAGGTCATTGGTTTTCATCTATATAAAGTTGATCACTGTCAGATAGTAAATCTATCCAGGAGAAAAGGTGATTTCTAACCAGTGGATAGTGTCAATTTATATCTGTTAAAATATAGAAATTGACCATAAGACCTAAATTGGTTACATTCACACTCATTGAATTTAATGACAGAACTTCAGTTTCTTATACTGGGAGCAGGTTTGGACTTGACTCTTCAGATGGAAAAGATGCATATGCAGATCGTCTTGTAATTTTCCCCATTTTACATACCTGGGAGTACAATGTACTTTTAGTCAATTTCTTGTGTGATGCATACAACTTATATCAAGTATTCTACTTTAAAATCTGATTCCATTAAAACAGCACCAGGCTTAGCATTTAATAGTTATTCTCTGTAAAACCTTTCCAGTCTGTAAATGAAGCATCTTTTTCTTTTAATTGCTAGTCTGACAAACTCAAAAGCTGTTCTTATCATTGCACAACCCCTCCCATATTAGTAGAAAGGCTTTGTGTGCCAAATTAAGCTGCTTCCCATGACATTTATACTTCAGGTTTCCTTATATGGCATAAACCATTGATAACATGACTTCTTTTCAGCAGTTTTGTATAAATAGACCTTATTGGAGTGGAAGTCATTCTGTTGATATTGCTTAACAAGGAGTAGAGTCTGGGCTGTTGATCTTAGCTAGCTCTCCCTACAGAGGTAAGAGTGAACTATGTGTTGGTGTTTCATTTAATTAAGTCTGTAGAGTTTTTTCCTTTCCTTTTTCCCTGGAAAAAACAAAGACACCTCATAAAGCTCCATGGCTTCTAAGCCATATTTCAGCGTTGGTTTTTTGCTGTTCCAGTCCTTTGTTGTTAATCAGATCAAGCCAGCTTGCCACTGAGAAAGTAACAGTAGTGCCCCTAGATTGCAATCTGTCAAGCCCTCCTAAAAACCTCCTTCAATTGCTTTTATAGGCTTACTGTCTCTTACAGAGTCCCTGGACTACGTCCCTGATGCATTTTGGATAAAGTTCTCCTCGTGTCCCATGTAAATGTCAGTAATTGTGTGAAAGCACAGAGGTATCTTCTTGAGGGTTCCAGAAAATGCCGCTGAGTGCAGGACATCTTGCCATCTTGATTTGTCAACCCATGAAATTTTTTAAAAGATGTTAATGACAGCTGTGGAAGAGTTCTTGAATGGGTGTGCTTTGCCTTTTCCCTCCCTGTAGCTGTTATTTAATTTTCAACATTGTTTAATCTGTGTGCTGGAGTTCAATATCACTGACCCTAAGAAGTTCTCTCACATTTTACATTGTGGATGTAAATAATGGAGCCCTCCTTGTGCTATTTCAGCACTTTGGATGAAGCACTGTCCCTTCAGAGAGAGGACCAGTAGGGTTAAGTAAGTGCTTACATGAGCATCACAACAATTCATAACAATGGTGGCATCAAAGTGCCTCATTTGCAGAAATATCAGTCTTGCGATAATCTGCTCTCCCACTTCAATAAAGAACATTTTATTCAATAGCTAATTTGACCTTGGGAAACCTGCAAAGCTCATTTTCTGTGGTTGAAAAAAAGCCTCAGTCCTTTCTATCTTGTTACTTAACAATCTCATACAATGTTTAAATTTTACCTCAGATGAAATATCTTTTTCCATTACTTTAGTATATTCACTCACCTATTCCTTATCACTTTTTTTCAGCCAGAGGAATTTTGAATTGAATGTATTAATATACATAGATCTAGAAGGAACCCGAACACTGATCTTTCTATTGGTTTTTAAGTATGTGGAGAGTTGGTCAAATTATTTTTTCATAGAAAATATCAGTGAAAATAAAAATATTTTGTTAACACAATAAACACACATTGTCAACACCTCTCCAAAAAGGTTTTGTTGGTTTGCTTTGTTTTTAAATAATGAAAATAAAACAGTTTTGGCTAAGGTTGGAATATTTTGATTTAGAAATGCCACTGCAGTCCCTTACAGCAGAATTCCTTTCCAACGCGCCTTATTGAGAGTCCAACTTCCTTTTCAGACAATATTTGCTGTAATGTCTCAGTTCCCTGTTTAGGGAACATGTCTTAGCGGTAATTTTGATAATCTTATGTGTTATGGGAAAAGACAGTGACAGAAAATGTGATGTGGAACATAGTTCCATTGAAGCACTGTGATAGTAAGGATCAGTATTTTTGGATGGTAAGAAAAACAGTCTTTTTGATGCAAAGAAAAAATAATGCTCAAAGATTCCTCTAGTTGAAAACAAAATTTCCCACATTAAATGTCATTAATTTTAAAATGGAATTATTCATATTTTAAATGACTGCAATGAGAATCATATGAAAATTTTTTACCCACCTTTTAAAAGGCAACAAAAATTAATTCTTCCACCTGAGGTATTCCCCTTCACAGAATACATCTATCCTGTGCTTTAAGTCTGTATTCCTGGCAGGAACAGCTAGAACTTTGATTTTTCATTATGTCCTACTTAGCTCTTGAAATTCACTTCTTTCAGTCATAGACTACAATAACGTTATGTTCCTAAAATGGAAATTTCTTCAAATATGGTAAGTTTCCATAAACATTTAAGAATATCATAAAAGTACAAACATTTTAAAAAATCTTTCTGAAAAACAGATTACTAAGTTTCTCACCTTCCTACCTGCATAAAGGTGTATTTTGCTCAGTAGTTTATGCTGGTATGATTCTTATTGCACTGTGAAAATATCTGTGGCATAAAGAGGTGTCATGTTTCTTTGGCTTTTTTTCATTAACAGAATCACTATTTAATTTTTACATTTTTTTTCTATACTATTTAATAGAATACCTCTAAGTAGCCTGGGAGCACAAGGTAAGAAAACTACAGTTCCCACAGTGCCTAACCATGATATATTTACATTACATTTTGTAATATGATGTGGGTTTCAATTTTCTTGGGTGGATGAAGGCACCAACTCCAGCTCTCGCACTTTCTGGAAAGTTATCTAGTCAATGAGACATTAAACAAAAGGGATGGTGACAACCCTCTCAACACTTCTGACCAGATTTTTTAATCATACATGATCAAGTCACGTCTCCTAGACTCAATATTGTCAGTACGGTTCAGTGATTCTTGGCACATACTGAATGGAAGAGGCTTCATGGGACTTCTGAATTGCTGATCCATGGACCTCAGTGGCTTTACTTGATCGGCAATGTTCACCTGAGCGAAGATATTTAGCTCAGCCAAGATAAGACAGGTCAATAGCAGAACTTCAGTAGTCTAAAGTAAGAATTAATCCAGTTAATAAAGATACTAGTCAAACCACAGCTTCCTACAGTTTCTCACACACCAAATGGGAATATACAGAGGATTTGTGAACTTGAGCACTTAGTTTCTACTTAGGCAGAACAAAATTTTTTCTTTGAGCTAACCTCACTTATCTCGTTCCCCATCTGTATAACAGCCATAACTGTGCCTTCCTGGCTTATATAGGTGCTGTAAGGATAAATATTTTGATTAGAGATGTTGTTATACTCAGGAGACAGAGCTTTGGGGCATACAAATTTCTAAGATGCAATCTACCGTATTTTAATGTGTAATAGTTCCTGTAGGTTGTTCTAGAGGAAATTCCAGTACTCTGTGTTTACAGGCTATCGTTAAGGAGAGGAAAAATTATTCTTATATACAAGGATAATTGATTCACCTTGCTGGCGCATGTGATCCCTTGTATTGGTTTATTTAGGAGCCTTCAGGTGATAAGTACATTTCTTTTACAGGAATCTCCTCAGGAAACAAAAGTATCCCAGATGCTAACACAACTGGTAATACATCCATAGAGCTAGCCTCTCTCAGCTGCATAGGTAAGCTCTTTTTGTTCTATATTTTATGAAAAAATTTATTTACTAAAGAGATGCAATCAAATAATTATACATAACAAATGGAACAACTAATACACTCACAGAAAAGGTGGTTGACACTTCCATTGAGGAAAGAGATGTGATACCATCTGATACCCCATACTGAAGGTGACTGATTACACTCTACAGAAGCAGCATAACATGGCTTTGTAATGACCAGTGCGGGAGCACAGCATATGCTACTGTTTGCACAGTTCTTTGCTGAACAACCAAAAAATAAGTGCATGGTCTCAACTACATTTTGACCATTCAAAAGCACTATAAGGACCTAAATCCTTAAACTGCTCACAGAGATCAAGGTCACAAAATCCTCACAGGCCTTCAGGCCATTTAAATCCAGCCCCATGCTCTCCCTTCTGCTGTGTGCTTTTGGGGCTACTTCTGAACTGGGTCAGGGAACTCATTCGGTTATAAATAACTCACAAACAACCCCAAACAGTTGCATGAGCATTTAAAAGTGTCAGCATGGGGCAATGGTGGGAGGCAGGATGGCTCAGAGGCTATTTATGCTGACCTGTTGCTGAAAGAAATGTTCTTCGAACTGCAACTTAGGCCATCAGAATCTCTTCTCTCTCTTGCACACTTTCATTCTGCTTGCCATTTGTATCTCCTGCAGCTGTAGCTAAGCTTAAAAACTTCAGTTGTACAACTGGAATCAGTAAGGACTGGATTTTTGTTGGTAGTCATGTTAGGTTTTGGTTTGGGTTTTTTTTTAATTCAGTTTTCCCTAGTTGGTCGGTGGAATGTATTTCAACAGATGGTCATGGAGTTTTAAATGCTGTGAGTGGATTTTTAATAAGTCTGACTAATTTTATGATCATTGCAGTTCATGGGCACTCAACATTCCCACTGACTTCAACAGGAAGGGTTGAATGTTCAAAAAATGTCATGTTGCACTCAGCTGATATAACTCTGGCATCACAGATAAATAAGGGAATTTGGGCCTGATGGTCTGGGCTGTAATAGTCAGGTTCAACTGTTTTACTCCTTTCTGTTGACTTAAATGTATTATGGGGCTTTTTCCCCCTCCTTGATAGCATCAGGTATCGGCCACAGCTGGAGGCAGAAGTTAGAGTAGTTGTCTGATCAGTGGTGACAAACCCCATGTTTTTTAAAGTGGTGTGATTTGTAGGTAGCTCCAGCTTCTTACTTCACTGCATAAAAAAATCCCACCATCACTGTTAAAAACTCCTGTTCATTTTTCCTTTTTCCAGTCTGAGTGTTTTCTCTCCCCTCTTCTTTAAATTCAGTGAATGAGATCACAATGTCTCTTTGATACCTTACCTGTTATTGTCTCTATGCCAGAAGGTAATATGTCATGGAGAGATGGCCTACAGCTATGCCTTACAAAGCTGAGGGGGAAAGAGATACTCTGCCCATTGTCAAATATTCTTCCTGCAGCACTGCTACAGCAGAGAAACACTGTCCTCCTGCATTTTCTTCCCATTGACAGGTTCACATCTCAGGCCATCTGTCCTGATTTGATAAAGTGTTTGGTCATACTGCAAGTCAGAGAGGATTGCCAGTGCAGGTCTCCCTGAACCGGCTGCTTAGAAAATTTCTATCAACAAGTTCACGAAACAGTAAAATGTAGTTGTTACCAAGAGAGCACACCTTCAGATTTCTTTTCTGCACATTTGTGGGGGTTTTCTTGAATTCTGTTTACCACTGACAAGCATAATCTCGCAACATGTTACAAAACCCCTTTTGGCAGCCATAGGAATATATTTCAAGCAGGTTTTGTTTGATATCTACAAGAAATCTCTGTTTGGTTTATGTAATAAGACAAATGTATGCAAATCTATCCTCCGATACTGTAAATTATATGCCTGGAATCAGTAAGCAACACAGTAAAAGCTCACTAAGTTGCATTTTACCTATCCACATATCCCATAAAATTGACATAAAAAACAATGGTTTCTTCACCATTTCTTAGCAAATGCTTAATAGCAGATACAGTATTTTGTAAGGTCTCACATTATTGCAACTTCCTGACTTTTTACAAAATATAGTGAGATTGATTCTGTATTTAAAAAAGTACTTCACAACATTTATTATTACTCTGCAGTGCAAATATGAGCGTAAATAAATAATTTTGAACTGCATTATCAGGCAAATGTAGCTGTTGAGAAGAATACATTGGTTTTGTGTGAGTATTTCTTCATCTGCTCTGCCATTTTTCACAATTCAGTAATTAACTGATAACTACTGAATTATTATTCCGTCTCTTAGAACAATGTTTTCAAAAGGACATATATGCTCAGGACTAGATCTACAGCACTCATTTAGGGCTAAATTCATAACAGATCACAATGCTAGTTCTTTCCAGAACCCCCAGTCTCAAATGCCTGCTGCCAAGAGAGTCTACTACCCCAACTGGACCACAGCCTGCTTAACATGAGGACAACTGGGTCCAAAAACTTGGGTCCAGAAACGTATATATAAGCATAAAGGAAGCTGGGTCATCCCGAGTGGCTTCTTCAAATGGCAGTGGATACAGAAGTGTCAAACCCCAGTCCTTTTCCACGCCTTGACCAACCCTGAATCTTCTTGAGTTTGATACTGGTGTCCACCCCACCTCACAACGCATGTTGCAGGAAAAGCTACTTCCGACTCTTTGTTTGTATCACATTGATAAATGCCCGGGGGCTTAACCTAGACAGTGGAAGATCTGGATTTCTGAAAAAGGGTTTGAACCTGCAACTCTCTATGAACCTGACAGACAAAAGTACGTTACTGGGTGAATCTCTCACTGGTCCATCCAGCCCACTCTGCGTGTCACGAATAAGACCTAGATGTAACAGAAACAAGGTGGGGAAAAAAGCAAGGATTAGCATGGCTCTCTTCTCTATTGACAGTGGGAGCTATTGGGAAGTAGAGAAACCTGAGGGCTACTCACTGCTCCAGTAAATACTTACCACAGTATGTCTCCAAATCTACACACATGTATACATGCACATAGACTTGTGCGAGTCAGCTAACCGTTGGCTACAAAGTCTTGCTCACACATAATTTTCCTCTATGGCCTAATGTATGTTTATTATTCCATACAAAGCTTCAACAAGAAGGACTGAGCAAGATCATCATTCCCGAATACCTGTTAGCATAATGGTTGGAGTTTTCCCCTGGAAGATGCAGGTTTGTTTATGCTCAGAGAGAGAAAAGAATTGAACCCACATTTCCCATATGAATGCTCTAATCAGTGAACCCATTTAACAGAAGAATGGAGCCAATCTAGCAGGCGTGCTCAGAGAATGACTACTGGGACAGGTCCTGCCAGCCAGACACATAGAAGAATGACTAGGTGTCTGCCTTCTGCTGCTACTGAATCTGACCCTTATTCCATGCTTTGATCAGGGATCATTCCTTCCTTCCTTCACTGAATAAGAGTAACAGGCTGTTTTGCAATTGCAACGTGTAAGAATTGACCCTACTTACAAGATTTTTCTTTGCTGCAGAGACTGCAGGGTAGACTTAGCATCTGCTGCATACTGCTGCTTTTTCCCATTACTCCCTTCAGCATATTTATTTCAAAATAGCTGTAAGAATTAGCATTACAGCTACAGCCAGGAAACTAGAGCTTGTCAACACTCTCTGGTGGAATATCTTCCATTGTTCAAATGCTGATTTGCCTAAAACAAACTTTCCACCAGTCACTTTGATCTAAGAAGTAAAATTAAAAAGAGGTTTTACTTTTCATGGGTTTTTTATTTGTTTGTTTGCTAGTTTGTTTTAAAAAAAGGTAAGGGTAATATATTAAAAAAATAAATTTGGAGAAAAATGTTTTTGTTATCTCACAGCTGTGTAGGACTGTGTATGACTGCCTTGTTGACCTGGTGTATACATCTATAGTGTCTTTTTCAGAGGCGTCCCAAAGTCATTTGGGATTAGATACTCCATTTCTTAAACTTGTCAAATTTCATCATAAAATTGGTTAGTTGTTCTCCACTAGTTTTACTGGAAGCTGTTTCAATAACTCCCACCAGTGGTTAGAAAAATTCTTGTAATTTTTCTGCTGAAGTTTTTTCCAGGGGCAGTTAGTGACCTTTTTTTCTTTTCTTGCCAGAATACTCTGAAACTTAAGAACTTTATCTCATCTAGCTCTTTGGTATTCATCCTTTCACTGTATCTATAAAAATATTTAAATCTTTTAACCACTGTGTTAAACAAGTCAAGTTCAAGATTTTGGGGAACTTGTGTTCTCACACATCGAGCTAATTGACAAGTATCCAGCTACAGCCTAATATACCTGCCCTCATGGAAGGACGTGTTAGCTTGCTTCCAGCACTGTATTGAGCTGTGCCTGCTGGGCTACAGAGCAGCTTGGAGCACAGACACACAGCTTCTTAGAGCATTTTTAATCTTCTCTTATGAAGTAGGGTCTCCCTTCTCCTGACCAACCTACTAGTACTTTGCTATATCAGCTCCAATTTGCATTCATATTTCTTGTACAAGAATGACCTGAATTATATACAGCCTTTCAGGTCTTACCAGGTGTTGTACACTTGTATGGTATCATTAATCACTTCTCCAGCTCAAATGCCTGTTATATACTATATTTCCCTGTCTTGTTGCTGCATCACGTGTGGTTCACAGTCTTGCCTCTCTTTGTCATGTTCGGTGCAGAGCGAGCAATGGCTTGTTTTGGCTTCTGAAAACCTTGCACTTCTACTTGCTTGCTCATTTTTTTTCTAGATGGGTTTCTAATCTTGTTCCATAATGCCCACGTCTCCCAAATTTGTCATCAAACTTCTCTACCGTTTTGCTCTTTTTTATGCTGGGTTCACCAGTGAAAGCATGAAAATAAACCAACTTAAAGCATTCCTTCTTAAACTGCTCAGCACTGTATCGGTAGGAAGGGCTTCTCAGTTCTATCTAAAAGCTACATTGCTCTTGTGTTCAGATCTACGGGGAGGTAGTTGCTCACTCAGCACATTACCTGTATTCAATACAGGTAGTAATTTTACTATTTTCTGTACAAAAATGATGGTTTACATTAATGTTCACTCCATGTACCAGCTCTTTCCAAAGTCCACTGCAGTGATCCTCTAGTTCTTTTTATCTGAACATATTAACATCTTTAACTTCACATCAGTGAGATATGTTAAAATTATTTTTCCTGCCTGTGCAAACCCTCAGCCTCCTGCTTTGCCCTTACCTGCTCAACAATTTTACCCTTACTGAGAGCTGATGTCAGTTTCTTGCTTAGTTGATGGACTGCATTTTAATTTTTTTCTCTTAAAAAAAAAATTTATTTATTCTATCTGAGAATATCTGTTTTTTTATGGGAAAAAAAATCATTCAGTTCTAAAAATCTAAAAAGTATGCATTGGGGGGNATCCAAAATACTATAAAATCTTACAGAACAAACTAGACAGGCAGGCTGGTACCAAAATGTGCAATGTTTGTATAGTTTTTGTTAAGCAAAACAGTGAAGCATTTTAGATTCTATTCTCTTCATTAACAATTAGCGGATTTCATAATGAGCTGATCATACCTACAGAAGGCAGATGGTAACAATATTTGGTTATTTCCAAAACCTGTTGAAGCCCAAAATTTACAAGGTAAAGGCTTTGAAGTCGAATAGCAGTCCCTGGAAACTTCTAGTAGCCCATTATATACCAGAAATGTTTTTGGCAATTCTAAGAAGTGGTAAGGGAAATATTCAAATCATTCCACAGGGCTTCAGCTACATATCTTACATTGACTTCAGTGGGAATCACGCAGTGAAATCCCCACTTATTGCTTTGAAAATGTACCCCTTAGTGTTTCATGTCATGCTGAGAGACAGAGCAGTGATCCAAGGTCCAGATCCACAGCAGGTAGCAGTACACACAATGTGCCGGAATCCTGTAAGGCACCACTGTGTTAAAATATGCAGGCTTTGACTTAAAATGACAGAAATCAAGGGCATTGCAAATTAAGGTTCCTAAAAGCCTCCTCCCCTTTGTCCCATTTAGTGATGCTCATACCTTTAGAGCACTAATATGTAAAGTTTTTTTTTTGGTCTTCCTTTTCTCTTTTCTATCCTGCCCTCTATATGACCTCTCTCCTAATTGGAATATATCTTGTTTTTCGATAATAGAATTTCCCCAGGAGATAGTCAATTTTTAGAGCTGAAAATTAATTTACGGACCCTGCTTGATTGCATGCGTCAGATATGTTTGTCTTTTACTACATAGTGACCTTCTCCTCCCCTCTCCCTTTACATCTTCATAGCTAGGAATTCACTTCAGAGTCAGGTAGCATGCCTTTTCACTCTGTGAGCCAGGTATTTGTGTCATGCTTTTCACATGCTGATGTTTGTGTACCAGTAGTACTCTTGGAGAGTTGCGCCCCTGTCAAAAGATCTGAATTTTTATTATTCCTTCCACAGAAGCTTGCAGGACTGCAGCCTTTCTGATTTTGTAGCACCTTTCACTTCATGTATGTAGAAATGTCCAGGGCAGAGAATCAGGTCCATATCACTCAGAGATACTTTTGCCTAGTGATTTGGTACTTCAGCACGAGTCTGTTCATAGCTCCACAGAACCGCTCTCCTGGGCTGTTTGAATGAGATTTAAAGGATAGGTCCATACAGTTTGTTGCCACATCGTGTGGATTCAGTGGATCTGTTTACTTCCAGTCCCTCTAATATCTACAAAAAAAAAGGCCTCCGTCTCATACCATGTCTTGAGAATAGTAACCTGAATGTATTGAGGTTTTTTGGTCTCAACAATTAAGATTTCTGTTTTTCAAGTGTATTAGCATGTTTCTACAAAATACACTCCTATGCAGAGGCAATCTTTTATTCTGTTCAGCTGATGATGTACTGAAGTGCTCAATTTGAAATGAAAAGTTGAGCAAACACAGATGCCATTCAGAGCCGTGCGTTTGCTCACGCTCAGTGTTAAGGACACTCGTTCAATGTTATTTTGACGAGTTTATTTAAGACAGTGAGTGTAAGATTCACCTCACCTAGACTTAGACGGCCGCAGCATAAATTTTTACACCTCAGCCAGCCATCCTCAGTGCCCTTTCTGTTCGATAAAGAGAAATAGGCACATTTAACTCATAACTCATCTGGCCTATTTGAGACGTTTCCAATCCTTGCTTCCTAAAATCACTCCAGTGAATATAAAAGGAGTCTAAGTGGCTACATCAGATCTGGATGTCAGCAACTGATACATTTACCACTAGTTAAATGGATCCCACTCAAAGTTACAGGGTACATCTTCCACAAAGTGAAATCTGGGTGGTACCCTTTGATTTTGAAAACTTGATCGGCCAATTATGTGATGCCTGTAAAGAGGTGTTTGCTGGGGCTCAGCTCAGAGCTGACAATCTTTGGGTTAAAGAAGCATTTCAGAGCGATCTATAACAAGTCTATTTTAATAACTGGTTTCTCCCAACTGCCAAATGTTAACATGGTCGCAAGGTCAGCCAATGAGCATGTTCAGGTTATGTACTGTTGTAAATTAGATCCCGGATTTTACATACATGCAGACACACCCACGCATACACACACACACATTTTGCACAGTGAGTCATTTGCAACTGTTAAGCTCAGTAGGCCATCAAACATAAGAGAAGTTTTCTCTTTAAATCGAGTCATCAGTTTAAGTCAGTGTACTGCACTGAAAGGAAAGTCTTTGGGAGCAATTGGGGCAAAGAGGACAAAATTCACAAATGTCATAAAGGAAAATAATTAATTAGGTGAATTGGATAGCAGCAATAATCAAGTTGAAATAGCATGGTAACCTCAAAGTGTGGGAAAATGAAAGAGTGCGCATATATGCATACATTGCCGAGAAAGATCCAACAGGTCCAGGTTTTCAGCACCCATCAGATTTCTAGGCCTTATTTTGAATGTCTGTAGACCAGCACAGCATTGTTCCCTAACTAGGGAGCTCTGCAAATTTATGCCAGCTGAGAATCTCGTCCCTAGTCTTTATTCTGGAAGGAAGGAAGAACAAATGGAAAAAAGAACCACAATAAAATCTCTCCGAGCGAACTTTTATCTGTTTAGTGCAGGTGTGCCTAATCTTTCACAGTCCAAGAGCAAAGAAAATAAAATGTACAGTGTCAAAATGCTGCAAGCTTTTAAGAAGCACTTAAATTAGTATTTCACTGATATTTTTATTGGAACTACCACTACAAGTATACAATACAACATTAAACTTTTCTGACCTTCATTTATCACAGACAATGCTGATAATTTTAAACCTCATTTGTACAATACAATGTTTTGTTTAGTTTCTTTACATGTAACCAAATTTTATTGGGGAAAAATAGCAGTAACAAAATGTCATTACCTTGCATAATACATAGTCAACACATAACCTTTTAACCAGCCTCCTGCCACAAGGCCCTTATATCTACTGCCTCCATCCCCGGGCACAAGCTCTTGGTTTCTAACTTTGGCAGGAGCCACAACGTCCTGCCTTGCATGGAACCAAGGTGTTACTGATCCCCTAAATAAAAGTTTCAGCAGCCCCAGGTGACTTCAGGGTCCATCACCGCAACGAGTGTTAGGTGGCTTAGGAGACAGGCACATCCTATTTCACCTTATCTCATGGGGAGCATGGAACGGCCTTTGTGAGAAGTGAAGCTCTTGTAAATGCAACGGCATACTGGAGAGGAATAAAGTTGGTAAGTTATAATACAGGTTGTTCTATGCTACTGCTATTTCATGTCAATCGCTATTAATGTTTGCTTCTCATTGTTAGAAATATACAAGCGAAACTCATGGTTAGGGGTGGCTCATAGTTTCTCCTGTGCGGGCTGAAGGAAACCAAGGAAGTTTCACAGGCATATCTATTAAGCTCCCAAGTGAAATCTTAGTCTCTTCCAGTGCCTCTAAAATCTCTTTTACAGTACTTTATCATCTGATAGTTTCAGCACAGGTGATAAACTGACTGTTAGGCAAAAAAACACTTCTTATACTTTTTCCTCACTTTCCCACCTGCTGTCTTCCCGTATGTCTGGGTTTTTGCTTGTCATAAATCTATTTTTGCAATTCTGGTCCAAAGACTGTCTTCATTTGTAGAGTGCCTGGAATAATAGGGTCTTAATCTCTGATTGCTAGTCTTCAAATGCTGCTATATTACAAAGAACTTATAAAAAAATTTCAAAATATCTGTCATTTGGAGAAATTATGTTGAATGAGTTCAGATCTCACCTTTTTTAAAAAAATGTTATTTCTTTAGAAATTATTGTGGATAAAAATAAAATTAAAATTCAGTCCAAAAGGCTGATTTTATATAACTCGGAGTGTTAGAAAATGTTTGCTTCTGGCTGACAATTTGTATGCAAATGAAAACAACAGAGCTATAGCTGGTGCTCTCCTGTAACCTTCATAGTGTTGCTCACTGGGTGCCTTTACAGTAAAGTGTGATCCTTTTGTCAGAATTACCAACATTTTTAGAGAAGTAATTCAGAGTAGAATTAAAATGACCTTCTGAACCTTAAAAGGGCAAATGAAAGGTGAGGCGAGGGAAAAGAGAGAGTAAACCGGTGCATTCCTGTTCATTATGAATAAAGTATAGTTATTTAAATCAGGCCACTCCACAGAGTGAGACATGAGCTAATACTTCGTTGCAGGTATTTTGAAAGCCATGCCTTTCAAGGGGACGAGCATTTTCTTAGCAGCCGTAGACTGAGTCCACTCTGAATGCACCCCTGCCTTATGTTGAAATATTGAAATATGTTGAGAACAAGCATGGGGGTGAACACACGGTTGTGCAAGAAGCTAAGTGCTCTTCATCCTCACTGAAGACCACAAAAGTTCAAGACATTTTGTAATTCGCAGGGTTTTGATCCTCAGGTGTTACCTTGCAGTACTGACTCTAGAAATCTCTAAGGGAAAATATATCATCAAAAATTTTCCTCCTTCAGAAAGACCAGAAGTGTCAGTGGCGTCTTCTTCCTTGTTTCATCCTACTGTTGGCATTACTAATTTAAAGAAGACATGTGCTGGGACTCACCATAATATGTCTACAAGATGTTATTAACGTTCATGTTTCAAAACCATCTGAGTTTATTTTGAATTTGATATTTGGGGTGTGTTCCCTGTCTCAGTTTCTGTTTCTCACAACCAGCCACACAATTGTGCCAATAACAGCAAACAGGCAAACCTTAAAAAGGTGTATAGAGCAAAGTTATTTTGCTGTTTTTTGTGGGATCCCAAAGAAGGATGGGGGCTTGAGGTCCAAATTAACAAAGGATTATTCTGTATAACAGCCAGTTGAACAAAGCAGGCTTTTCATAGAGGAGAGCGTGGTCTGTGGGTGCTATTGAAATGCACATAAAATAATCCAGTGAAAGCTGTGCAAAACTTTGATACAGTTTAATGGTAAGGATAATCAAGCTCTGCATTACTCTCTGGAACGCAGATGTGCTGAAAAGACCGTGTTATGCCCCAGCATGCACTTCAATGATGATTTTGCTCTGATTTTGAGCGATCCTGCTAGCTGGCTGAGGCATCAGTTTGAGCTCATAGTCTGGTTTAAAAAAATGGCTGAAAATCAGCTCTCAAAGGTAGTGGATGAAGAAGGAGGACTAAGAAAGCTTTATTTTTCACGCTGAGCCGAGTTATGTAGGGGCCACGTGCCCATTCCTGTTGGAGGGTGACAAAGTTCTTCCCAGTATTTGCTTTTCTGCGCTGTTACAAACGTAGTGGGACTCGAGGCATTTTATGGAGAGGGGAAAGCCAGTGTGGCTGCTTTGCCTTTACAGTCCTGCTGACACCCAGTGGCTTGCCAGCACAACTGCACACCGCGCTGCGCGCTGCCCAGTGTCCTTGGCAGCAGTGAAATAGGGAAAGCCACAGCAGCACCTCAGGCAGTTCCAGGGAATCTAACTGACATCGACGCCCTCTTCTCTTTCAGTCACTTTCTAGAGGGAAAAATAAAGCTGGAGTAAACATGAAAAATGGCTTTTTTGAAAACAAGCTGCGGGACGGCACCCGGGCAGTGACAGTCCTGCTCCATCAGCTGGGACCCGAATCCAGCTTTGGAAGGCATAAATGGTCTCAGCAAGAAACCCAGAGGAGAAGCTCCCTCTGACTCTTGGCTCTTCATGCAAGAAGAGGTGAAGAATAGTTTTGTGACTGCAAAAGGCATTTGAGCATAAACTAATTTTTCACAGTACAATATGCCATTAGCTCCAACCCCAAAAAGTTTTCATGTATAGTTTGGGGAAAAGAAAAGAAAAAAAAAAAAGCCTTCACACACCTTCAGTTTTCTTTAAAATAAGGTGATTTCCTACTGAAACAAATTTCATACCCTGCCAAGTATGAGTACCAGGCCCTTGATATTAGTGGATATTTGATATTTTCTTTGAGTCCCCACTCAGCCTTTGGTACAAGAAGTCCCAAAATAAAGGAGCACTGCTAAGGATCTTAAGTCTGGCCTATTATGGCTTTCTTAACAGCCCTTTCTGCTTTAGGAGACAGCTGTCTTGTAACTTGTTCTGAGCAAAAGGGGAATAGGATTTGTATGAAATCCCAGGCATTTGTATAAAAACTCATTTATGTGCAGGATCCAGCCTTGTGAATGTAAACTGAAGCTAAAAACAGACTTTGTATTTTCTATTCCAGAAATATGGCAAAAAAAGCAGCCTGTATAAAGCATGTAGGATTCACTCAGACAAACTTGACCGACCATCCAAATGTATTAAAAGTAAAAAGAGTGGAAATAATGAAGTAAAAGCAAAGCAGTATCAAAAAACACTATCAAAACCCCTGAATGGCAGTTCACAGGCTAAATGAAGCGGCAGTGCAAAGAATGTGCAGACACAAGGAGTGTGTCCACACATCATGCATTTTAAGGACTTGCCAGCTAATATTTCCTATCTTTTTCCAGAAGCCATACGGTAAACAGATAGCACTAACAAAGTCAAATATTAATAACCAAGAACTGCACATCTCCAAATCCCCTTCCCCCAACCAGCAAAACCCATAGAAATTTACACTGACCAAAGCAAATAGAAAATAAAAGTCAAAGCACTTACATGGTTGACATTTAGGGATAGAACCAAGTACCCTTTCCATCCTTTTGAATTTCCTAAGTTATAACATTAATAGAAAATAAATACACATTGAAATGGAGTAACTCATGATGTGACATATAGTCACTGAGAAGTTACAGTAATAAGGTCTTAAAACAGAACATCCCAAGAAAAAATTTTAAACTGTCTCTAGGCAGCTCAGATCAATTTAGCATTTTGTCACACTCATAAGTGATCTGGTTAGCTTTGTCCACCCAGAACAGCTTTCTCAGTATAATTACATTCCAACCATACAGTTCTTTCGTTTGAGGAGGGGCATATTTTCAACTCTCCCAACACTGTGATTGATTTCTTGTGCAATACAAAGAGATATGGTTTGCAGAAGCATGAAAACAAATCTACGAAAGTGTTGATGGAGGGGACATGACTCAACCCTTCACCTAAAACCCGAAGGATGCACTGGGGAGAGGTGGTGGTGTAGAATTAAAGAGGAGGGAAAAAAAAAAAATCTATTTCATACGTTATTGATGTTTCTAAGCCCTGTCCAGTTTCAAAAGCCGATACTCCAGACCAATACATAGAAAATCTCTCAGCATCAAGAAACTGTTCCTTCTAGCCCATGGAACTGAGCAAATGATACCGAAACCCAATCCCTGTACTTTCTTGGTTATTCAAGAATTAGACCCCACAAAGCTTGCTCGTAAAAGTGTTGGTGACTGCTAACAGCTGTCTCAAATTCTCACACTTAAGTTGTGCAAAAGAGAGACCGACTACATTATGTATTTTTAACCCTCTGCCTTTAGCTTCTTGCTCCTTTTAGTTGAAACATGAACTGAAAACTGTGCGGTCTTGCAAACTTATTTTCCAATAAATTGCATATTGAATTTAAATTCTGTAAGACTGAATGAAGATTAGTTCAGAATCCCTAGGCATTATCAATAATCTAACTAAGATTTTGTTAAGATGGAGGTTGGAGGAGGACTTGAGTGCCTTGCAGACTTGTCGGTTCACCAGGCAGTAAGGTAACAACCACTGTTTACTGATACCAATAACTGAGGTTCAGACACACGAGAAGCCTTTTCAAAAATAGATGTGCCAAGAGAAGATAGATTTTTTGTCTTAGTGGGAGTATTGTCTTCCCTTCACGTATTTGCTCCCTGTTTGTTAATTTCCCTTGTCTCATTCCATGAGATGCTTGTTTGAAAGGAGGAAATCTCAGCTTTTTACACCAAGTGCAAGAGTAAAAGGTGTAGGTATTTAGACAACAAAAAGTTAGATATGCTTTTGGGAAAGATATTTCAATCTCCAGAGGCTGTGAATTTAATGAGAACTTTCTGTTTGTTTCCTCCCTGAAGTGAAGGAGACTTTCCTGGCTTTTTAGATTAACTCTGTAATTGAACATAATCTTTTCTATTTTCTCCTGTGGTAGGTTAGATGCTGCTAATCTTTGTCTATATGGTCTCATGCAAAGAGATTCATTTTTCCATTCATTAATCATTAGAAAAGCAGTAGCCTAGTAAATATGTACATACAAAAAACGGGCATGAGAAACCCACAGCTGAGTATGTGTCACCGCTGCTCCTTGCTGCTATACAAATACGCACCAGATCCACTCTCGGTAAGGAAGCAGGGCCAGCATATTTGTACCACAGCTAAGCAAGGTTTTCTTCCCACAGTCCCCTTTCTACCGTCTTTATTATTGCTGGTTTTCCCTCATTTAGCGTTGGCTCATTGGTTCTTAATTGGTTCCTTAGTTTGGATGGGATTGGTTCTACCCGGGTAAATACATTTTCAACCAGGAAAACAGGGCTGTAAAGTAATGATGCCCTTTTCCATAGGAATACCAGATGATGTGGATGTGAGCGTTTACCCAGGCAGAAACTGCTGTTGAGGCCAGAGACCCAGAGCAAGGTGAGTGACACCGCGTAAGCCCTACTGAATAGTACACAGAGGGCTCACAGGAGCTGCGAGTCATGCTGCATCAGCTGCAGGGCAACTGGTCCTCAGCTGAAGGACAATTTAAGCCACTAAGAATAGCAGTTTACCGGGCAACCGGGACAACAAATATTATTTATGTGTCTGCTTGCAAATAACCAACACGAAGAAGTAGAGTCAAGATCAACACGAATACTCTTCCCAAGTTTGAAGGAACTCCCATACCTAACTACTGGTGCATCATTCAGGGAATGCTAATGCTTTATGTTGTATCATATTCCTTGCTATATACCGGCATTATTTATACTTTTTGCATCCTTTGGCATTCCTGAATCGACTAAAGTACCAAACCAGAAAAGAGAAGAGAAACCATGGACTCTAGTGAAAACTTAGACTAAACCTGAAGAGTCTTTTTTTTTACTGGACTTCTTTCCATGTTGCCCTTTGCATTTGCAACTTTTGCTTCTCCCTATGTGTTTATCTGCATTGGGGCAGTGCTTGCAAGTCCAAGTCATTGGTGAAGACTTCTCTGTGGCCAGAACTATTCAAGTCCCCACAAAAAAAATCTCTACATGGCTTACAACACAAATATAAAACATTAGGTAGTTGTATAGATATAGAAACATGAGTGCAGAAAAAAGTAAGACTGCATATTTGCATCATCTTTGCCTCTGCTTTTTACAACAAGGGGAAAAAAAGCAGCTCTGCTGTCTCAGAATTTTCAGCATGCACTGAACGTGTAGTTATCTTGAAAGACTACTGTCCCCCTCTCTGAAACTCCTAGGCTTCACATATTTTAAATACCATTACAAACTAGATTTGCAAAGTCAGGATCTAAATTTGAATTTCTCTGGCATATGGGACTTGTTTGGCCTAAATTAGGAAATTAAGCCAAATATCAGTCAAAATTCACCTCAGGTATAATTGGGGGTTATGTTGTTCTCGTATTTTTAGTATCAATTATAAATTTCCTTGATTTTGTTGGTAAGCTTTTTGGTGTAAGAATCAAGTTTTCTCCTGACAGAAGAATGATGGATGCTATCAGTGCTCAACAAATTATGAATAATTATACTCAAACTAGCTGCTCTGTTTTCAGTTAACTACACATAGGAGATAATAATAGTTTAGGGAAAATGTGTTTAATGTAGGCCTCATTTTAGGGAAGGGATGTGTGAAATTGCATCCAGTGTCCGAACAGGTGAATATATAAAGAGAGTGGGTAACTGCCTGTGCAAATGAGACAGAGGAATTATCCCCGTATTTTGTATATGAGACTAGGTGCTTATTTATAAAAACAACATCAACACCATTAAAAACAACCCACGTCCCTACATTCTTGAAGGACTAGAGAAATTTGTTGTCTGTGGTAAGCTGCTGTTGGATCCATTTGTCTGAATATATTTGGCTAATACATTATAAGAGATACTGCTTTACTTCCCATGACACGATTGAGATCTATAGCAGAACCGATTATATATTATTTCAAAACCAAATAAATGGAGAGAATCCCTATTTCTGGGTGACAGTACTCAGGCAGATAAGTAATAATAAGAGTAATGCATGTGCTCTAGAAATCCACTTATTCTGAAAGATCCCAAAGCACTTATTAGATTATTAAGAGAAATCACTTGCACAACCACTTTAACAGTAGCAATGTAACAATACTACTCAGACACCTGCAATGAGAAGAGAAGAATGTCTTATCGCAGTGATTGTCCCACTGCAGTCTATAGATCATCAGTAACCTCTACAATCGTTACTGTTAGTAATTGGTCGTAAATATCTTTGTTAGAGCCTCAGACAATGTATAGAAGATGAAATATGTCAAAAGCCTGATGCAAAACCCTTTGGAGTAAATATCCAGGGACTTTAATGGGCTTTGACTCAGTCTCTTACCTTCCTTTATTTCAGTGGGACTACTTGATTGCTAGAAGATAACTACATTTTTTCAGAGCAATACTGTTTGGGTGTGTCATATAAACCACAGCTCAGAAATGCTTAGATTTAAAATAACAGTGGGAAGAAGATCTCAACAGCAGAGCAGACTTGAAGTGAGCTGGAATGTCAAAGCCCTGGCTGCAGCAGAGGATAATGCTCTTGAAACAGTGATGACATATCAAGAAAGGTCAAAGAAGTCAGGAGCAGTGCCTATATATTCACAGGAGATAGACAGGAAAGTAGCGCAATTCTTTCTTAAGGTAAGCAAATATAGAGGGTCTACTGGTCGCACATTTTTTCTTTTTTGCCAGGGCTGCTTGTTACCCACTCTCAGCCAAAGGGTCTCATATACCTTGATGCTAGAAGTAGAAACTGGAGTGCCTGGAGTCCCCATATAGTTCAAGTACTAAAGACAGGACCTAGAATCATATATGTAAATTAAACCTGTCACAATCTGACTGCAATATGTTGTTGTTTTCTAAAGAATATGGGCATAAATGTATGACTTATTGCAAATATATGCCATTACTGTCTTCCCTCTGAATCCCATTTAACCACTTTACATCAAACCCTAGTTAGTATTTTTTCTACTACAGCATCAACTCTAACAAATCTGAATCTGTGACAGCATTACCTCAGTTGTGCTGTCCCAGTGTGAGCAGTAGTGTATATCAAAGGGCTGTTAAATTGTCAATGTGCCTCTGATGCCCCCCTGATTTTGTAAGTTAGTATGATCTAGAAGCAGTACAACAGTGTCAGAGCAAGGCATGAGCAGGGGTCCAGCTCCACCTCCCTCACTTGCATGCTTGGAAACTTAAAGTGAGCTACTGCTGCCAATGGCTGCTCTCCTCATGCAGCACTACCCAGAGACTCACCATCCAGGTTTCGGAGCCTCCTTTGTAGGACGACCAGTGTTGAGGAGCAGCTTCCTGGTCCTCCCCACCCCAGGTGGCCGATCTGTCCTTCCTTTATCTGGTCCCTGTGTAGGATGGTCCTCCAGGTAGACGTGCCGGCTGGTTGCTCGATCTCTAGAAGTGGTCGGCATCCTGTCAAGGCATTTGGATGTCAGTGAGAAAAAGTGAGCAGTACTAAAGAAATTAAGAAAGTTAACTCTCCATATAGTATGTGACAGAGTATTCTTACTCTATGCAAAAGACCACAGGGAGACATTGGGAAAGGAGTCATTCCAAGAAGTATGAAGTGATATGTAGATGAGTTGGATCAAAAGTCCCTTGGGTATCAGCTAACTACATGCTAACATTACAGCAATGAATTTTGTTTCTTCCCAGTAACTGTAGCAGCTAAATGAGCAGTGCTTAATTTAATAGTGAATCAGAATTTCCATTTTCTTTGTTTTTCCCCCTTTCCAAACTTAACAAGAGTTTTGTGGAAAACAGCCAGACTGCCAGAAAGCAAAGGCATGCGTAGGTTATGCTGAAATGAACACACATTTGAACCAGCTTTATCCATCCTTCCTTTTAATGGGGCCCTGAACTCAGTAGAGGCTGTTAGGTGCTTTTGTAATACGGATTAAGAATAATACTAAAGTTCCTCCCATATCTCATTCCTCCCAAAGAGAGAGACTTAGGCTAAGATACTTTAAAGCTCTCCTTAGTCTGTTGTGAGTTCAGTGTGAAAATACATCCGTTGTCATCTCACGTTAACACTTATGGCTCTAGAAGTGGGGGCCTTTTGCTTTTACTATAGCTTGTCAGATTATGGAATTGAAGGAACCATTGATCCCTGAAGGATAAAAATCAGTGGAAGGCTCCTTAAAAGAAACATACAGTATATTCAAACAGCGTTAGAGAAAGTCCTCTCTTTGTAGTTTGAGGTGTTGAAGGTCAAGAAAAAAAAAAAAAAAAGAAAATGAGTCCTACATAAAAGTTAAAAAAAAAAGAAAAGAAAAAAGTTTAGGCAAAGCATCTATTGCAAGTTAAAGTAGAAATAAAAATAAAACTTTAAAGATTTTTCTGGTATCTGTCCTTTGTTTTTACAGTGTAAGCTATTTAAAAGAAAAAAAAAGAATAAGCCCTCTGCTTTCAAACTCCTGTCTTAAAATGCTAATATTAAATAAAGTATCTTATTTATTGTTGAAGAGCAAAAATGTTGAATTTATAAAAGACCAAATGAAAACTTTAGGAAAAGTTGAGGAATTCTGCAGGATTGTGATACCTGAAGCGAATGGCATCATTTTTAACAGAAACCAGGTACCCATATCTCTCTAGAAGGAAGAGCAACTTTGGAAACTTTAGCATTAAACTATGCATATACTTAGTTCTAACTGGGATAACATTTTGCAGTGGGAGTGAGGAAAACTGGCTGGGTGGTGCTAGTCACCACATGGGCTTAAGAATTCCTCCCTTCTCCTGCCTTCTGTTACAGCCTAATAAATGACAGAGGTGAGATAAAACTCAGCATTTTTACGTCAGAAGTTTGTAGGAGCCATTGCTTGGGTGGCAGGAACAGGGAATGGGACTAGGTCTTTAACAGAGAGGGCTTCTCCAAGCGAAGCCAGCCCTGCTTCCAGTCACGCAGGTCACCAGCAGTCACCTCCTGAAGGTTCTGGTCCTGTCCCCGTGGAGATAGAGAAGCCTCTCCCTGGATCCAGCATGCGCTGGATGAGGCTTGGCAGGGCCAGATGGCAAAATCTGTACTCCGGGATTGAACATCAGGGATCCAGTGAAAAGAAAAAGAGGAGAAACAACCGAGTAAAAACTATAAAACTCAGAAAAACGAGTTAGGATTCAGCTGGGCAGAAAAAAGAACAGAGCGAGGTTTCACAAAAGCGTCCATTAACTTTCCTTCATGTGGCCATGGTTTCAGATGCTGAAAGTACCTAGAAAACAATTAATTTCTTACTTTATGAAGACTTTCACACAACACCACATTTTTTTTATTATTTTTTACAGTAGTGTACTCTAAGGAGACTGCAGTCATCTTTTGAAAAAATAATCGGATCTGGGTTTGTTTTGGAATTTTTTCCCTGGACAAACCATTTGGGTCTTATTTTCAATACCTGTTATTTTTACATTACTGAGCTGGAAGTATGCTGTACTTTAAAAAAGAGCTAAAGACTTTTTTTTTGTTTTTCACATACTAACCTCTGGCTTTAGGCCATGCCCACAATATGCTCACTTTTATGCCTGTCAATTTAAATGAGTTTTGTTTTAATTTTTATACCAGATGAGTTCATTTTGTGGTCTTCAAAAAGGCTAGGCAGAGAGCTTCCCAGAAACCTAGCATTTCCAAATAGCCTTTTCAAGTGGAATCACTTACTGCAATTTAAATATTCAAGCACTTTTATTTTAAAGTTAATATTGTTTATAGGAAGCAAATGCAAATAAGTGGTAAAAACCTTTTGGTATTAGGTCATTAAAAATCCATTCTTGACTTCCTGCCCACAACTACATCTTTTTTCAGACCTGTCACCCATTTCATTTAAGCACTTAGCTTTCTCCTAATGAATGAATTGGCATTTCATATTACCTTATTATCCTATAAAGCAAAATGCATACTCAATAACATTAACGGTAATTTCTCATAAAGACACATTATCGATCCGGGTGCTACCTGTAAGCATTGAAAATTGCAGCCTGCACACAGAGCTTTTCACATCTGGGTCTGAAGAATTAAAGAAAAATTAAATTTGACAGCAGTAAATTCACAGGCACAATCTAGGCACCAATTTATATGCAAAATGAAATGCTTTATGAAAATTTCCTCTATTTTCTCACGGAGATTTGGGAAAAAGATTTCACTAGATGCTTCTTTCTCTAATATCCCTCTACTTAAATATTATACTGCAGTCACTGCAGACTCCCTTTGATGTATAAATAATCAAGTTAAATTATGTGCAGCAAGGAGACTAGTGCTCTGCCATTCTTATTTTACAAAGTAATATCTACCCTAGAGGGTCAAATTTCCCTGACAAATTCTTAATTACTATGTTGCAACAGAAGCAGAATCTATTTGTGCATAAATCCCGGGCATTCCCATGTGGTAAGTAACTAATATTACCAACCATTTCACTTGGCCTGTTCACTGAACTCCATAATTAGATAATACTTTTGATGATGGTACATTTGAAGTCTTAATCCATTTAATTTTTTATGAGATTTTTTTTATTTTAATAGGGATATGTTAGTGACCGCTGCCTATTTAAAAATCATTAAAATTCTGTCCACAGCAGTAATAAAGATTAAAGATTACTAATATGGCATTCATAACCTTGCTGGTTTTCTAGAAATCTGGGGCTTAAGGTAAATGTTAAAGGTCATTTAATATGTTAGTCAGTAATTATAATCCTGGGTAATAGGTTCCTTTTCTAATTATCCTGGTATAAAAGTTCTATTGTTTGGGTCTATTCTTCTGATTTTCTTATTTGGGTTTTTGGGGGGATGAGTAATCCTGGAATTAAGTTTCCGAACATTGATGAAAGTAGGTAATGCACAATGATTAACTGGATAAAAGCCATATGTTTGAATGCTGCATAATGTCTTGCCTTGAAGTTACTTACAAAAGATGCAGCATCCTTTTCCAGGAGAAATAAAGCAGAAAGGTCACTGCAGAGATTAATACCTTTTTTTATTTTAATATCAAACATTGACAAATAAGATAAAGGCTTTGTGAGCAAGCTCAGAAGAAAGTGAGAGTGGTTAAACACTAGACGGGAGAGAATCTTAAAAGAATAATCTGATAGTCATTTCAGAGGCAGGGAAAGGAAATTTCCTCCTTGAGGCCTCGATTCGTGAAAACATTCAGGCATGTGCTCCGTTGAATGCAACACATTCTGCATGCTTTCCTGAGGCACAGCTTGGGTCTGAACCTAACTACTGCCCTGCGATACAAGTGGGACTGCTGAGGCTTGCTGAAGAACATCTTCTTTCCTTTCCTCTCATGCCAAAAGGATCTGGGTGGTTTTGTCTTAGAAATACACTCCTTTTCTATGATGTGGATATTCTGCAATGCCTTTCTCCCCTTACCTGTACATCCCTCATGCCTGTAGATGATGCATTAACAAAATTTATATACCGGGGCCTGAGTTCTGGAGTAATCACTTAAAATTACATTTAAGTACAAGGCATTTGATTTTAAACATGTTCTTAAACTCCCTTTCAGTTAAGTGTGTACTAAAATGCTGCGTTAGGTCACAGTGCCGTGCGGAATCAACTCTGACCCTGTAAAGGGTCAAAAAGGACAAAAGTCCCCCTGCCAAACCTTGATTTCTGCCCAGGTGTCTTCCTGCTGGCTGTGGATCTGATGGCACGGACCACAACTGAGTGTCACCATGTTTTAACTGCAGGAGGAAAAATGTAAGGGAAAACCAGAACAAGAGTAAGAATATGTCTTTGGCACGTGACTTGTTCTTTATAGTGTTTCTCAGGTTTAACACAATACAAATACATAATAGTATTAAAAAAAAACCCCAATGTCACTAACTCTTATTTCAGCAGTAATTATATCTCACTATCTGGCTTTGAGCAAGTCACTAAGGTCACATTTGAAAAGCATCTCCAGGTCATGATTTTTCCATAGGCACTGAGCAGCTTCTTGAGCTACAGATTTGTGCCGGAGTTGATGCTCTGTACTTCTGAAAATCAGGCCTCCAACGTCTCAGCATGGGAGTAGAAAAGATGTTGACAAGCCTATGAAAATTCTGGTCTTAGCATCTCCATTTTAAAAGGATGACAGTGACATGGCCTGTGGAGATAGTATGAAGTTTAAACAGGCAATTTTTTAAGGCATTTCCCTTTTTAATAGAAAGGCACCTGCTAGTACACCAGTTGATGCACCAGTGAAAATCATAGCCCAATTCTTATTCAGCAGTCCGCTTTATTCTTGATTTACAAATTCACAGCCTCTTGTACTTAGAGTTATTTCAAAGGACCTAAAGAGCAGACTGATGAATATAATTTAACTGTGATTGGTAAAATTTCAAGAATACTAAATCAGAATTGTATATAAACCCTTGATTAAGAACTTAATCTCTTATAAACATTTCCTTCGTACTGAAACCCAAGTAGCAAAATCTGAGGCTTTCTTATAAAGAAGCAATAGCTGACCTGACAAAAAGTCTGACTTCCTGATTTTATCAGTAAATCTACGTGAGCAGCCTTTATTCAGAGCTTTTGTGAAATACTGGAGTGAACAGTGTATGTTAAAGTTCCAATTCTTTTATACATTTCTGTATCTATTCTTTTTGCCTTTTACCTAGCTGCAGGTTCTCAATGAGTCTTTCATACCAAATACTAAACAACATTAAAGGAAAATAAAGACAGCAAGAGCTTTGCGTTTGCACATTCGCACACAATTTAGCCATTCACTCACACAACTTTATGCCATATAAAATTCATGAGTAATTGTCACGGCTATTCCTGAACTAAAGAGCCACTCCGATCCCAAATTAACAAACTCAGTTGAAATTAGCAATAATCCAGTTATTAAGAACATTCACAGGAACCTCTGGCTCAGTTTCTACCCAAAGAATCTGTGGTCAAATGTTAGCTCCATAAACTGAGTATCTGTCCAAGAAAAGAGTACTAAAAAAGGAAGAAATTTACATTGTGTATAACAAAACGAGCTTCCAGTCACTTGAATGACACAGTCAGATTGTGCTTATACTCTGGACCTGCATGGCACACCACCAGCTGCCGGCAGTCTCTGAGCCATCTCGGCGCCAGCCAGGGCTCTCCAGCCCTTCTCAAAAGCTGGAGCAGCGTCAAGACTTAATCTAATCTATATTTAGCTAAGATATTTTGCCTTTTCTCGAGTCAGGATGCTCTTGCCATGCTTTCTTCCTACATCACATCTCCCATGCTAGTGATCAAATGTAATTGCACCTGCTTTGCCTGTCCCAGTTGTATTCTGTGGATAGGGGACCCTTGTGGATAAACCACATCTTGCACAGCCACAGCTGCAAAGTACCCCTGCAAAGTGTAACAAAGAAATATTTTGCTTATGGGATATTTATTTTTACTGTATTGATCTTTAGTAAGATTCTTCAGCAAGTTTTCCTAAAGTATTTTCCATTATTGTGCAATGTGAACGAAATGGTTAGCTAGAAGATTTTATATTACTCAGTGATCTGCCACTTAATCCTCATGACTGTGAAGAAGAGCTGGACTTCATGGGACTGGGGAGGAAAGATCCACAGTGAATAAGGGTCAAGTACAGTGGAAACCTGCGGTACTCTCAGCACCTTCATCCCAGTGACTGCAGTGGGTGCAGTCATCTTGCAGATGAGTGTTCAGGGTAATTCGATCAGCCCAAACGTCAAACTGGTCAAAGTCTGTAGGTGACTGTTAGGCATTACTGATGAGCCAGATGTGGTATAGCTCCACGATACCTCCTTGCATATTATTCAATTTCTGAGTCTTGTTCCAGCCACCAGCAAACCCAAGGAGAGTAAATTTCATCATAGGCAAGAGCTAACATTTGATTTCACCCAATCACCTCCTTAGTAAAACTACGAGGTTAAATCTGGGGTCTGGGCTGGTGAATATTCATAATAGCTTTTTGCATTTGGTAAGAATTAACTTGGTAGCACCTAAACATACTTTGTTATTTCTAAGTTTAGGACTGTAAATGAGCAGCTGAAGTAAAGGGAGAGCTGGGAAACTCAGAAATGATACAATGAAACACTATAACATTATTTTGTATTATTGTTTATTTTTTCTCAAATTAAACACAGTTTCAAATTATTGATGCAGAATGAGGGAGAATAATATGCAGAATGTTTTAAGCCATGCTTTAACGACAACACTTTTTTAATGTTAAAATTATTTTACATCTACATAGACCTTTTCCACTGTTCGTTGCTTTGCAAAATTGTCAGTTTTTCCCTGTAAGCATATAATATACTACTACACCTATAAATATGCACAGAGAGTCTTGAGGCTGATAAGACCATATAGGCATAACTTACAGTATAACCTGTGTTATAGATCTCAGGGTTAATTCAACAGCACAGAGCAACATAATTAGAACTATCAAACTATCAAACTTTCTGTTACAGATTTTTGCTTGAAAAAATTACAGAACAGAAAGGAACAGATTCCAATGCCCTGTAGACATGCTCAGAAACAGCAGAATACAGTATCAAAATGCATGTCTTCCATGAAAAATTCACGGAGATTTATAAAGGTTGGTCTGTCTTCAGTCTGAGCTATTTGAAATCTAAATTCGTATTTGACTCTGTTAGTTTTAATAAACAATATCTTAACATATTATAAAATGAGAAATTTCCTGTTTTGAATGTTGAATGACTCAAATAGGAAAAAAATAGAAGAAAAACACAAGATTTAAATAAAACTGTTCTTTTTTTTCCTGCTTGAATTCCAAAATTAAGAAAAAAAATCTCAGATTTATTTTTAACAAGTTGGTCTTTGCTTTTCTTCTTTCTTTAGTTTTCTTTCATAAATCTCCCCTTTCAGTGACTCCTTGCACTCTCAATCATCTTAACAGGCTAAAGTCTGAAACTAATTGCTATAGCTGCATTTGGAAGGAGGAAAGCAGAGTGACATCTACCAGATACAAAAAGCTCCTGCTGGTGTGTGATAGACTGCTGTAGAAGAGCAAAGCCTGCTCCAGCAAAAATAAGTATTTGAGTTTGCTTGAGAAATGCAAAGTTATGTTCCTCTTGTTAGCACTTAGCTTGCCCTCTGCTTCATGAACCAGCCTGGGCTGTGAGCACCTTTTCCTCTGCGGTTTGGAGGCGATGACTGAAGGAATACTGCGGGTTACTCCTGAGCTCTAGCAAAGTGTGCTACCCTAGTGGAGAGTAGGGACTAGGGACCTAGCTGGTGGCACAAAGCTCTCACTAAAATATATAATTCATGGCCTGAATTAATTTTGTGACTCTGGATACATCTGTCCTCTGTGTATGTTTAGATAGAACTACATTCATAATGTGATTTATGCATCACAAACCGAGCTGAATACAGGTATCCAAGCCGTACCAGAACCCATAACTCTGAATTAGGTGATTTGAGGCTAGACTAGGGAACAGGAAACATTCTCAGTAAGAGAACTGCTTATTGCTACTGAAAGGCATTAGTGTACAGAAAGTTATGTCTTAAGTACCACTGGTCTTTGTGACTTGTAAGTAACAGCTCTGGTAAGAGAGAAACATAGAGTCAACTGAGAAACAGGTAGGAATCACAGTGAACAATGCAAGATTGGTTACACGCAGAAGTGCCACATAAAAATAGGAAGAGACTCAGAGAGGCACAGGATGGAGGCACTGGAGTAGTGATAAGAATAAAAAAAATACGTTTAATAAGCCTTTTGTTTGATAACTAAGTAAACTCTCTGCTTGCTGTAACTGGATAGCCAAGGTATAGCAGATAAGTGCTATTTTGCCTAAATTAGAAAAGGCATAGTTCTGCATTTCTTTTGTTTTCCACCTCTAACGTAAGGCAAATATCAGGAATGCAAATAGTACACATCACCTCTGTATCACTGTAATCGCCTTGTGTTTCTGCTCTTTGGTATCGTAGGACCAACAGAACTTGGTGTCTTGCTATAAATTCACACGGGTTATGCTTACGGAGATTGTTCCATTTCTGTATAAGCAGGACAGTTAAGACCAGATTTTTTTCCTTTGCACCATGGCAGTTAAAAATCAGCTTTCAGACATCTCCTTAATCCCCAGGTTATAAAATACTAAGAGAGGCAAGATTATTCTAAGCAGAGGCAAGATTATTCAGTTAAAATGAAAGAAGAAGACAGAAGAGAAAAAAAAAAATGTGTTTTTAGAGGTTAGAATTTTCACCTGGGAAGAGAGAAGACACAAACTCCATCCAGTTTTTGCTCATATGGTGGCATACACATGTCACAATAGGATGCAATCTCTAATGATCCTGCCATATAACCTGATGCCGTGCGTTCTTGTTTGCTGAAGGAAGTTATGTTTGAGAGGTCTGGAGGGAACCTTAGTTCTATACTGCTACTATAGTAGTAATAAAAACCAATGGTCCTTGCATCATCGGCTGTACTGCGGTGGTAGTGTGGCTGTGGACATAGTTTATATGCCTGTTGATAGGCTTGACTGGAGCTCATATATTTAGCCACTGGTCAGGACATATGAGAGTGACACTACATACAGGTCTTGTCTTTGCTCTACTACTCCCACGATTCGTGTTTATCCTCCTGAGGATGGAAGTCAGAGGTGAAAGGACTGAAACCCTTACTTTTAAAGATGCCCTCACTGCCCTGCATGGGCATTTGATTTGGTCATTGCCTTAGTTTCCCTGTCTGTAAAATTAAAATGTAGTTACTTGTTGCGCTGGTGTGTCATAAGGATTATTTCAATGGTTGTAAATCCCTTCTGGAATTGTAGAGTGATAAGTATTATTTGTATGCAAGGACCTGAAAAGGGGGGTGTTTTGTATAATCTAGAGCTACTCTTCGGTGTTTGTTTTGTTTGTCTATCTGGAGCATATCAGTAAACATGGTTTGAGAGCAAACATTTGATAGCATATTGTGGTGCATGAAAAAAACACAGGTGCCTAGGTGTATGCAGACGTGGAAGAATTAATGAACATTTTAAATAACAGGGGAACCTTTCTGTTCAGAAATAGCAGTTCCCGTATATATAATTTTATATCTATGCATTTATATATGCATATATAGATACACATGTTGCCACGTTCTCTTTCAGCTAACCTTTGTGTGAGAGAAACTTCTGCTGATGTCAAACGACCAGGAGGACATTAGCAGCTGATATTGGTGCCTGTCGGGTGCTGTTGGGTATGTCTCCCCACCACCAGGCTGGCTTCCCTCGCTACTGCCACTGACCTTGCAAACAGCTCCGACAAAGGTCGGAATGGATTCATTGATCAGCCAGGCCAAGCATATGACAGTCTGTGCCTTAATTGAATCCCAAAAGGGGGCAGACTGGGTTTTTATTACAGAGGCCAGACGATAGCACTCATTAAAAGCTCCACAGACTGTGTGGTTTACTAATTAGTTTATTATACAGACACCTTGACGATGGGCAAAGTTGTCATTTTGCCCTTTATCGCACAGGGGATGTTGTTAAAAGTTTAATCAGCTAACACTGACCAACTTAGCTTGGCAGGCTGTGGACAGTCATTACCGAGGTCACCCCTGCTGTAGCAATTCTGACAGGGTCACAGCATGAATCTCCAATAAAAAGCACGTTACATAAGGTAAGAGTGCACCTGAAAGGGAACCAGGAAAAGAGATGTGCTCAGTGGGGAGTAGGAAACAGATGGACTGTTAGGACAAGTGAAGCCTGTTATGGTTTCTCTTTGCTTACATTGTTTAACATATGCTTTTTGGAAATATGGGGAGCTCTGAGCTATTGCTGTGATATGTTCATTAGAACGCAAGATAGCTTGAACCAAGTGGTGTGTGAAGAGGCATTAAGTATCTCTGGTTTTGAGAAAGCAGGGATGATTTCACTGGTTAAGCAATGCCTAACGCCCAGGTAATGGGCTGGTCCAGAGCAACAGGAGAACTTGCACTGGGAAAACTGAAGAGTGAGACAATGCAGGTTGCCCTCTAATCTTGCTCTTCTTTCCAACATACTCTGGGTAATTTCATAATGTACCTTAGTATGTTTGTTCCCTTCAGGTGTGAGCATGTGTTACAGCTTAGAGAAACTTTTCATAAGGCACTTAGTTTTACTACAGTGATATCTGGAAGTCCAGAAGAGTTCTAGGCCTGTTAATACTCAGTCTTACACAAACAAATGCTCTGTATCAGCCCCATATCAGAAGACACAGAGTATACCTAGATATATCAGATTAATAACAAAAGTACTTGATCTTCTTTTCAGAGTCCCATTGACCAAACTATACTGCAACTTGATCTTTTTTTCTTAGGAAACCAGCTAAAAATAAAGTGAGCTTGATCTGTTTGCTGGTCACACGTATGAGACAACTTCAGTCAAATCTGAGACTGGATAGGGGCCTCAGTCCCTTCAAGTCTTATGGAAGTTGATGTTTTCCACAAATGATGGTAGAAGAGTATCCTTCTTAATTATTTCCTTGAGGGAAAGACAAGGAAAACAGCAGTCATCCCTGCTGTTTGGTCACAGCTGTCTGGCAAATCAATCAGTCATTTTGCCTAACCTACCAGATCAGCCATGGCATGTACTGCCTCTTATTGAACCGCAAAAACTCAGGTAGGGGACATAAAGTGGATGGAGAATCTGTGATAGACCACAGGGAGCAAGAGGGTATTTGGGGGCAGATTGGGAAAACACTATCATTTCACAAGAAGGAACTGGGGAAGTGGGATGACAGGCACAAATGAGTTTAGAAGAGGATCTTAAGAGAGGGATGGCAAGAAAATGAGGTTCTATAGAGCATGTGAGACAAAATTCCAGATAAAATGAGACTTTGTTAATTGCTGTGCGTGGAACAAATCACTTCTTTGGGTGTAGAGCAGTGTGACATGAAAAGAAAATCACATTCCAAACCTTGAACAGGATCATGACAGAAACAAAGTAAAGATGAGCCCACAAGGAATCTTCTGAGCCTGAGTTTCATTTTACAGGGACAAGAGAACACCGTTGTGTCATCTAGAACCTGGAAGTGACTGGGTCTGAGTACACACATTGCTGGAACTAGCAGTGAACAAAGATACCCACAATACTGAGTCCCAGGTCCAGCCTGTAATGAAAAAAATGTTTGTCAAACCGGAATAATTTAATAAGTGTGGTGACTTTGTTACCCTAATAGAGTATTAGGAAATTTATTCTTGGTCCCAAGTCACCTAGGACAGAATAAGCTGGATATGACTGTATTTTGGCAGTGCCACAACGCACTCTCTGTATTCTTCATCTGAAATCTGGGTTAGGGTCTCTCATTTCAAATACCATTCACAACCAGCAGCTGCAATTCCAGACTATCAGTTCACAAACGGGAAAAAGCATTAGATATATACAGGATGTTATCTTCTGGGAGCTGGAGCAGTATATGAGGTATATTTCATTTGTTTCACTTCTAATTTTGACTTTTTTATTTGTACATAGACGTCAGCTGACATTCTGGCTTTGGTGAAGCAAATGGGGGATTTGGTTGTTAACTGTAATAGAGAATTTCACACGGAGTATCACCGCATATATTTGAGACTTGCTTCCTCCAGCCATATGCCATTTGCAATTGCATCACATACCGAATGAAGGTGGAAAGGTAGGAGACCAATTTTCTTGTTTCACTTTGGCTCTTTTCTGTTCTGAATGTCCAACACATCCACTTTAATATTCCATCATCATGGAAGACATGAATGGCAGAGTCCATGTCAATCACGTTCAATGCAGCATAACTAGAAGACTGTTACACTCTCATTTAAACACAAAATGCAACCTTGAAACAAATGGGCTAGTATCTGCGCCTAGCTAAGGCATAATCTACGTCCTGATTCTCCTACATCCAGGGTGAGAATTTTGACAGACTACTCTGTAGCTTTTTCCAGCCCAGAAACCTTGTTTCCTTTGCCAAGAAAACAAGTCCTAGTGTAAAGGATCTCTTATGCATGAAAGTCTCATGCTGTTCTGGAGCTGCGATACAGAGATGCGCCCAGAAGATTGGTGTCACCATCATATTCCCAAATAAATGCATATGGGCATATGAGAAGGTAAAGCACAACGTGGTATGCTGCAATGTGTACTATTCATTTTCATTTGAACATTAGCATAAGGTGCACTGGCAGCAAATTTATATCTGTCATCATATGGAGTAAAGATCAATGAGTGTGTATTTACAATATGTCCTGAGTGCAGTGCGCTGTGGGGTGTGCAGTACAAGGAACGTGAGAGAGAGCCAGCTCCGTGACAAAACACAACAGATGCACCTCCATTCACGGCAACATTATCTGAATGCTTAGGACAAGAACAGAAAAAAGAGTATTGGACAGACCCTCAACTTGCATTCATCAGCATAGCTCACTTACCTTTAATTTTTACTAGCTGAGTTTGGCCCAATGTCTCTATTCAAAATGTGGATCCATTCACATTACTCACGCAGGAATCTGGCCAGAGTATATTGCAACACCGGGGCAAGCAACGGGTCATGTAAAATGGAGGTACCATTGCTAGTTAACATGTCTTGGTAGTCACCCCAGGAGTCTTCTCACAGTGACAGATTGCTCTGTTACAACCACACAGGCAAATGCTCCATCATTAACTCACTTTAAAAAAAGCTGCCTTAACTGTGAAACTAAAAGACTCCAACTTTTCCTTTTGCTGTAGCTCCCTCAGGCAATGAAGGAATTTGCGATGTGTGTCAATGAGACATTTGAAATCTCACACATTTAAATCGTCCCGACTTCAACAGCATTTTAAATACACTGAAACTAGCAGCATTTCTAAATTCAAACACTTACCGGTTTTCTTCCCACAAGCTCGCTCCTATGAGCCTCAAAGGTAGTAGAAAATGTTATTATGCGAACAAAGCGTCTCTCTGTAACTGAATTAAATATAAATCCATTAAAAAAAGAGAGAGATAATATAATAATTAATACTTTGTACTACTCTATTACCTTTCTATTGCAGACTAAAGGCATGATTTCAGCCTTAGCCCATCATTTCTCCTCCCATTTTATAAATAGAAAAATTGAGACACGAAGGGGCAAAGTGATCTAACTGAAGGCACAAGGCAAACCAGAATCAGGGCAGTCCTGGAAATCCAGTTCCCAGTGCTGCATCCGCTGTTCTGGCACCAACCTTACCGCAAAGCAAAGATCCGACAGAAAAAAGGTGCCACCAACAGTGCTGTCTGAAAATGGAAATACAAACGACTACAATGGAAAACAAAAGTGAATCCTCAGTCCTCAAACCTCAGCCTCAGAGAGATGCATGGCTCAGTGGAAAGAAATCTCTAAATACTGTGGCCATTATTTCAAGTAAGCTACCGCATGCATTCAGCGGTGGGCAAATCACGGTAACTTCACCGCATCATGTGTGACATTTCCCAGTGTACATGAAGAAAATCTCATAATCCTATCCTCCAGTCTTTCACCATGCAAGTCAGTGAGGAGTTCCCATTAAGTTCAGCGGTGTGAGACTGCAATTAAGCAGCGATTAAGAGTCACACAATGCAGCCCACTGGAGGGATGAGCTGTGTTCTGGCTAACACGATCGGCAAACAAACTCTTTTGAAGTGCTTAGACATAGTGCGTTAGAAAAAGTACCCAGCGCGAGGAATTACTGTTGTGCCCTCACGCAGACATAAATCTGGGCTTCACTCAGCCCTGTAGATGGATGGACCTGTTTATCCTCCAGAGGGATTTTACATGGCACCAGCAGGCTGCCCACAACGCAAAATCAGGCCTTTAATGATTGCTTGCGAGAACTCAGAACGACAAAGCATTTCATTAATCGTCCATTCCTAATCAGTCTCTTAATAGATCTATAAATGAATAAATACCCTAAGGAAATTGGTACTTTAAAAAAGGAAGAAATTGGGTACCACTTTGAATATTGGCAGACACAAGAGTTGCCTTTTAACTCTGGAGTCATTCAACTTTTGTTGGAGTGTTACATAAAAGCTTTTAATTTACCGAGTACCTTTTTGTGAGTCGAGGGGATCATTTGTGACTAATGAAGAGCAAAGAACATTTTAATAATAGTGACAACTGGCTTTGATATTAATATTGTCTCCAAAAAAGTCTCTTTTGAAGTCTCTGAGATTAGGAAACCCGTTTATATTTTATCCAACCGTGTTAATAAAATTGCCTTGCCTACATAATGCTCTCTCCAAAGCAAAAGTAATTTTCCCCCATTTAGTTCCCTCTGCTATCCTTTGGATATTTTTATATAAATTTTTTCTCACTTGTCATCTTTCTGTGCATCAACATTTCTAATTTTTTTATTAGTTTTCAGAAATCATATTTAAATGAAAACCCAAGTGTAATGCTCTATTTCTTACAAGAACTTGAATGTATTTCATATCTTTAAAAATGGAAGCCTTTTTGCATGTCACAGATATTTCTTGAGACTTTTTTAGGGGGGGAGTAGGACAATGTTTATGATCCTTCAATGTTTCTTGGAACTTCTGGAGTCTATTAAAGGATCAAAAAATCCCAGGTTACCCAATAACAATACTGTCAGGTGAAGATCCCTTCACACATTTATCTAGGCAAGGAGATTTAGCTGATATCCGTAAATACAACAATTTAAAATGTTGCTGAAAATAGCATTATCAATTTAAACAAGACACCCTCCCTAGAAATCCTCTGCTGTTCCAATAGGATTTGCTCTGGGGATCGGAAAAAAGGCTCAAATTAACATGGGGCCTTTATCCTCCTAAGGAGACAGCACACTGTCCCTGTGTGCTAAGGGATGTGATATTTCCACACCCAGTAGTAGGCTTTATGATTCCTCACCACTTATTTATTTTTTCCAAGATGAATTGCAATCCCCGTGTCACAGTTGTGGTTTCTTTAAATGCAAGGAATTACACTGTAAGATCTTCCTGAATTTTGCCTCCCTAAATTCTTCCTCCATTTCCAACAGGAGCTTGTTTTCTCATCTTTTTCATGACAAGCTCTTGCACAGTACCCCATGTCTTTTAGTACATGCCATACTCCCCCCAGAGAGAACTTCATCTGAGTGGTGTCTGTGACATGGCAGGTGCTTTTTGCAGTAAGAGTGCTGAATTGAAGCCTTCTTCAAGAAGGTATCATTTTTGTAAAAATTATGGCAGAAGAGAAGGAAAACATTAATCTAATTCTGTTCTAAGTCTGTTCTATGAACAATGCCGTATAGATGTTACTTATATATGACAGACCCTGAGATCATGTCATCTATTCAGGCGGACACGGAGACAACCGCAGCAGAGAGTAGGTTACTTCTGTTTTGTTTGAGTTCTGCGTGCCTAAAAACTCTATTACATCTCACAGACTTGTTAAAGTCATAGTGAAACAAGATATATTCCTGACCTGAGAGGCACATCAATATTTAGTTCCACTAAAGGGGATCAGCTACAAATGACCAATGTGAAAAAAGTCTCTCTAAAAAGTGGTGAAAACAGTGTAGTGGACTCAGTTCCTCTTGGGTGTAAATTCTATCCTCACTTAGTCTTTCATTTTTGAAATGAAACACTACTCAATTTTCCCATAGTTTTCAGAGAGGGTTACAAGTTAAAGCAATACACTTGCTTAAAAATCTTGTTGAATCAGGACTGCATATGATGTATTGCAAGTCATGAATCATTTGGAGCATATACCAGAAAAAATTCTTTTTCTTCGGTTTCTTTCCTCCTGCCCATGATGTATTCCCTCCAGCTCTTCCTTAATTAGGGAAGTTAAGACCAGTAATTCATCTCCAGTTGTTTCCTCCAAGCAGCAGCAGCAGTAAGGGCATTAGCATAGACCAAGCTCCAGAGGTTTTGCCATGTGCTCTAACCCTACTGAGTAGTTTCCCATCAGTCCCCAAAAGCAGTGCTGTTGCTGTTGGTACCTTTCCCAAAGAACAGACAACACAGATAGCAGTCTACTCAGGATGCAAACACAGAACAAAACAAGTCCACGATCTCATGCTGATTTCTGAAGGTGCCTCATGTCCTTGGTGTGTTAAATAGGGTCCAGCTGTGAGCAGTGAGGGACAGAAGAGCATGAGCCACCTCTCTATCTTCTTGGGGGACCACCCTATAATACAAATTTTGGGGAAGTTCTGGCCAAACCCAAGTCCACTTTCCTGTTTTGATTTTAACTGGTTTTAGTTACAGGAGAGGCTGCAAGCTTTCTACCACCTTTAACCAGAAAGTCCAGGCACATGATAAATACATGTAATTTTGACACAGAGAGAACTTTGCTACCGGATAACTAAACGTAGGCCTACAGCTAATATTTATAGACAAGTTTCTAACAAAGGGATGACAGGTCTAGGCTGCTGACTCAGCCTTCCCGGTCTATATAGGGATGCTGTCACTAGAGTAAAGATAACTGAGAAGGTTATGAGGGGCCACAGAGGTCCCTGTGATCTGCAGGAGCCAGAGCGCCCGCAGAGACTCATTCACTTCTAGTGCACCTCAAAGCGGGAGGAAGAAAGGACCTTGGCGAGTGTTCGTTCAGATGAAGAAACCTTCTGTGGGAGTTTCTATAATGCTTCATTTTGAATGACTATGTGGTAACTAGAGCTGGATGACTGTATAATAAGGCTCACTGGCTCTCTGATAGAAACTTTCATAAAGGAAAAAGTTACTGATGAAAGTGAACGGGATTTTGTGTGGTGTGTGTTTCTTGTGCGGCTTGAGGTTTCATCTGGATTTCAGTGCCTGTAAAATGAGGGACAACAGGGGAGCAGGCCACAAACCTTAACTCCCTGTGCTCTCTTCCTGAAAGTGAAGGAAGAGCATCAAAGGGAATGAGAGTGACAGATTCTCTAACTGAAAGGCATTGTATATTCTTGCTTTAGGTCACAGCCATGGTTTGCATCACAGAGCAAAGTCTGTCTAATTTAACATTTATGAACTCCTTGTTTCCAGGGTGCAGTCTTAAGCGGGCTTGAAAACTTAGGGTGATAGTGCAGAGTTACAGTCGTGGTTTTTTACTTGGTTTTTACTTTTGGCAAATTTAAAACTTTCCGTTTCTGCCCAGGTGTTGAATGACACCTTTATTACAGATCCTTTCCCTCCTTTTCCTTAACTTCGCTTCTTCTCTCCTCATCAAGCTAACAAAATAAAAGCCTTACCATGTCACCAAGTGCATACCAACACGTTTACATGTATACTTCCTTTGTTCATAAAATATACTAAAACATTACAATATATACATGAACATAGAGAAACCATTAGTGAAGCGTTTATAAAATATTCCCACCAAAGGCAAAGGAGAACTTCACCTAAATGATGTTGCTGCATTCATGTTAAATTCACTTTTGCATAGGGCTCAATAAATGAGAAAGTGAAAAAAGAAATGCATGTAAAATATTTATTATAATAGCTTGGGAACAACATGGCACAGAACTATAATTACTGTCTTTTTAGTTCTAAGAAAAAGCATAAGCCAGGTTTTTTCCCAAGATTTCAATAATTTTACAGATGTTGAAAGGTGTTTTTGAAATAGCTTTCAATCTATTTCATCTTCTTGGTAATTTGATTTTTCAAGTGCTCAGTATGCACTTTGTTATATATATATATATATTTGTACATATGTGTGCCCATACCCATCATGCCATCTCAGTTATGAAACCAAATGAGCTGACTTGACTAAGTGCTCACATTTGCAATACAATTGTGAACTTTTGTTCTGTGAACATGCTAAACTGGTGTTCCACTACTGTGCTCCAGTACCAGGCTTCAGCAATAAGGTGTCTTCTTTGAGACGCAAAGTATCTTTTTTGTCTTATACACCAACAAAACAGGAAGATCAAATATGCAAAGTTTTTTTTTTGATCGGTTGACAGGATGATTTGAAGGATGGGATTGATGTTAATAGGAAAAACAATAAAGTAAAGCCCATGCCTTCAGTTAAGTTGTTGGGGTATATTTTGGATAGTTTCTGCCAGTTTTGATTCTGCCCAGTAGAATCCCGCATTAGTCCTCTCATTGGCTACTGGACTGGCTAAAAGGTGATGTTGAAATTCCCAAGGGGTTTTTGCTCTGTTCTTCACTTAAAAAAAAAAAAAAGTTCAGCTGTCCAGTGCAAAGAAATGAGATTCATATAAGCAAACAATAAATTAGACATCACTTGACAAATGTGAACCTTTTTATTATTCTGGATGGGCTGAAATGATCCAGAATATGTGAACGGGAAAATGAGAGAATGATTGGAAACTTAGAATACAGGAAATGGGCAAATGTAGTATCTGATTTTTAAACAGGGAAGAATTGCAGATAAAGGAATTCTAGGCCAAATAGATAAGGCGCAATACTCAAGCCACCTGTAAGCAAAGGATGTAACAGTGATAAGTAACAACTGACAGATACATCAGACTACGAATCTGTCAAACCAATCACGCTTCCTTCTATGGCAGGGTAACGGGATTCGTGGAATGAAGTAGTTGTGAGTCACCATCAGATTCTGACATAATTTGAAAGATGTTACCATAAATAAACCAGAAAAATGCAGAATGGGCAAATACTGTAAGCACATCAAGTTAGAAAACTGAATTTACAAAAAATAGTTTTAAATGGGTTTCTGTTAAACTGGAGCAATGTGGAAAAGGAGGAGTCATACTTTGATCTCTTCTGGGTTTGGTATTATTCCCCATTTTCACTAATGAAGAGTGGAATTGTAATAATTTTTGTGGATTATACCCAATCGAGACGAGTCACAAGCACCTTGGAGGACAGGATTAGAATTCAAAAAAGTCTCAGCAAATTAGAATCATAGTCTGGAAAAATAAGAGATGATTTAATAAGGCTCAGACCAAGGTCCAATGCTTATTTTGATTCTTCCTGACCAAACACTTGTCTTCTGCACAAATACAAGATGAGGGAGGGCAGCTTATGCAGCAAATTTGCCAGAAATGGTTTTGGCATTATAAGGGATAATAACCTGTACATAAATCAATAATTTTAACCACTTTTACTAGGATGTATAAATGAAGTGTCATATATAAATCACAGCAAGTAATCTTTTCAATCTTCTGGTAAAGCCCTGAACTCTCATCTCCTGTTCAGGTTACTATGTTTTAAGAGAGATGTGAAGAAAGCAGAGACAGTCCAGAGGAAAATGACAAAAATGATCAAAGAATTGTAGAAGAATGTCTTACACGCAAAATTTGAGAGGACTGGGCTTGTTTAGTCTGAAGATCAGAAAACTGAAGGGAAGTGTAACAACAGTTTTCAAATTAGTTGATTCCTGTGAAGCGAATGGCAATAAGTAAACTTCAATGTACAGTGAGGGTAGAAGGGGGAGGATAGCAAGGGGTGTTACATGGAATATCAGGGTCCCTTTCTGTCTATGATTTTCCATCTCCTCTCAGAAGAAGGAAAGAATTTCCTCCCCCTTCCTACCTCTGTCCTTTCTAAATTAAAATTATTCAGTAGATTTAAGTCCTGGAGCCTAAGTCAGTATTTAGGCAAATGTTAAATGTAAAGCTTTCCAAAAAAACAGTCTGGTCTCTGTTCCTTAGAGATTTAAGCATATGACTAAATTTAAGCCGTTCAAACACTTTAACTACTCAAGTGATTGAAGCTGGGTGCTGTTTGTTACATATTTCTGAACTTAGTCTTAGTTTAGACTAATACATGTACTTTGCCAGCTTAGTTCCTCTATTGCTTAGCAATTTATACATATTTAAATAGAAAATTGTTGCAGATGAACCGAGGACTCAAGTTTCTGAACATATACATTATAGACCTTCGTCTCTTCCCCTCTTTCCCTCACCGACAGGGGGTCTATACATCAAGAATTTGTCTTCTGACCTTATAGTTTGAAAGGTATTGAGTGCTTTAGCCTCCAGTATTGAAATCATTGGATGTCTGTTGCTGACTCAGAGGGAAACAAGGTTAAGCCTGTAAATAGTAACATTATTGAAAATCACTTTTTTAACTGCAATTTCCTGACTAACGCTGGGGCTCATTTTATCAAACCTCTCCCCTAAAATCACATGTGAGGGCTTGTACACCCGCACAACTATTAAGGCGCTGCTGGAAAAGCATTCAGCTTTGCCCACATTTTTGGGAGGACAATTCTGAAGATGTAGCTATTAAAAGAGTAATTTCTCTGTTACTCTGCAGTCTGGGAATTGACTGCAGCCTGGATCTAAAGTGACACTGCACACCTGTGCAGACCCACAGTCACAGCAGGGTTTTCTATGGGAACCCACACAAATATGTCACTGCTGTTAATTCATTCTTCATTCACTGAGAAGGGTGAATGGGTGTAAAAGGATTACTGCACCCCAAGCGTTAGGAAATGAGTGGAATAGCTGGTCCTGTAGAGCTACAGGCAAACTGATGGCCAAAAGGTGGCGTCTGGTGATGGACCATGAGGACCTAAACTGTGCAAGCTGGGTGCGTGAGGTAGTAGTTAGGTGCATAAATCCCTTTGCGAATCAAGCCCAAAGAGAATAAAGAGGAAAATTCTAGGAAGCCGCTATTATAATTAACACTTCCTAATGGATAATCCTTAGCTTTATAAATCTTAATGCTAAATTATAACAGTAGGATAGAATCTCATTCTCTACTTTGAGGTAAAAGATATTTTTCTATTTAAAAAGCTCTGTAAAAAATAATGTTGCACGTGTACTTGTTTGTTATTACTTTATTTTTAATTTTAATATCTTTGAAATGGTTACTCAAAATATTTCGGGGTTTTTTGCAGCTGAGGACTGGTTTCTAAGTAAAAACACACTGTGCTGCTGTCAAACTAATATGGCATGAAACCTGTCTATAGCATAAAACCAAAGTGTATATTAATTAAGTAGTAGAAATTGTTGCTCTTTGCCATTTAGGCATAATCATCTTTGCTGCTGAGAACAAATATAGTGATGGAAACTGAAGGTCAGATCCTCATTTGATATGAATTCCAGTTTCTGGAATTTGCACTTTCTGAAGTCAGTGGCATATTGTCAGTTACTCTTGTGGGAAACCACTTTTAAACAGCTCTGGTCTGCACTGCTTAATATAATGGTATGCAAAGAGTCATGTTATACACATATGACCACTCGAAATATGCCCACCAAATAGAAAAAATCTCTACCAGCCTCCACAGCTGTCAGTGTAAATTGTGCAGTGTAAGGTTCAGGTAGAAACCTAGCTCTTGGGTTCCACCTGCCTGCAGTTGTCCAGCCCAAAATATTACCTTGAAGGGTTCTTTACAGTCAGCTTTGGGAGCAGCTGATTCTGTAGGAAACATTTTGCCAACATGCTGTGGAGAATCAAAGGTTGAAATGGGCATTCAATATCTGTACAATTTTGTCTGGCGGACGGGAACGATGTCTGATGACCTACAGTGAGTTTACCAGTTCTTCCTCTGCTCATTACTGTCTCTCATAGTCATGCACTTCACAGGCTGAATTTACACACAGTTTTGCACACATAAACAGATAACACAGAATAATCATAATAAGGGTATTTGAAGGAATTATTTGCAAACAGATTTTTCCTACTTTTATTTTGGTGTACTCTATTATTCAAAATTTTCCTCACTGGAGCAGGTGATTCTGGTGGGAAAGAAGATGAGTTTTGTTTTCATTTTAATTCTTTCACTTTAAAAAAAAAACTGTTAATTAGATCTTTTTCTCCCTTATCTGATCTGGTAAAACAGCTAAAGTCTGGTACTGGATGTCAGTAAATTCAAGAGCTATTATGAATAACTAGTGGTAACGTTGCACAGTGGATTTCCCAAGGTATTCCATAATAGAAACAAACATGCTCTGGCAGTACAATATTAAGACATACAGCATTTCAGCACTTTCTGTGCTTCCAACAATTAAATTACAGTCTACCCTGTGCTGGGCTATAGGAGGAGGAGCAGAATTCTGTTCCCATACGACTCTGTGGAGTATTAAACCTAGTTATTTTATTAACTAAAGGCTCTCTTGGGAAAGCCAACTAAAATTATCATATCCTCTCACACACATAATGTAATTAAGGCCCCTATACAAAAAGGTACTTAAGCACATGCTTTACTTTAAGCACAAACGTAGACGTCTTGATTCAATCAGGATTACTGCTGGGTTTAGAATTAAGTGCATGCGTAAGTGCTTTGTACTGAGGTTCCTATCACCAGCATAGCTAGAGAGCTACCAGGAGATAAGTTTTGCCTTGTTATCCAGAGTTAAAATGGATGAGCTACAATGACTTTTCCCCTCAAGTTACTCTTGATGTCTACTCAAAACCTTCTGCACAGTGAAACCTACAGGATCTCTGAGGTCTCATCTCAAAAAAAAAAAAAAACACCCTAGGTTATGTTTGGTTTGCTATGGGGATCACATCTTTATTTCCTTATCTTAGGCCTTTGGTTGGCATTTTACTGATTGCAAAGGCATTTAAAGCATATTCTATATTATCATTAATTTTCTTATATGACTGTTCTAAATGAACAGCACTGAGAAAGTGATGGAATAATTGCTCTGGGAGTCAGCTTCTCAGTACATATATTTTTTTGCATGAGCATTATACGGTCAGCACAAGGTAAGCTTCAGTCCCCTAACATTGCCCAAATTTTACATCACTGGCCTGCGAGACTGGAAGTGGGGCTATCCCCCAGTATACTTCTGCGTTTTTGGGCAGTGGTGTGGTGTTCCTGCTCCAAATGACAACTTCAGTCATGTTTCAGAAATAAGACAGAGAACCTCAAATCAGGACTAAAGAAGATAAAAGGAGTTGAGTAGCTGCTCTAAGTTACCTGTTCTGTATTTGAATTGTTCTATTGCAAGAATAAAATGACCTATAATGTAATGCTGGCATCCTCAACTGCTTTTGTACTCGTGTAGCAGTGTACAAGAATGCACAGCTATGCTCTCCTACAACAGACACATAGACCCAGATGCTCCACATTCGAGAGGTGCTTGCAGTTGTGTCAGGGTTGGTGTTTCTTTGGCAGGGTTGCTTTGAAAAATTTAGGAAAATTAATTAACTCATTTTGTTAAGATCCTTACCAAGTTTCTTAATTGTATTTAAAATAATAATAAAAAAAAAGATTATGGTACACCTGCTGAGATAAGAGAGGACAGAAAGGTCAACTGACTGTGGCTGCTCCATGCTAAATAGGAAAGCTCTGGAGATCAATTTAACATTAGGTAGATATTGCTTTTCATATTTGTTACTTTCAAATTCCATGAAATGCCTGTAACGCAGGCATTTCTTTGCACTGCAAACTTGAAGAAGCCAGGGGGAGTGTGTGTGTGTGTGTCTCACCCTCATTCCCCTCCTGAACACAGCCACAAGCGTTTGAGGGGTAATGGGAGTATTGCCATTCCCTGGTCATTCTCTGCTGGGTACCAAAAATTTGCGTCCAGTCAAATCCCCTGATGGTGGCGAGCCAGGGAAACTGCTGTCCATATTTCACCTTCCTTTTAGTCAAACCTTTGTTCATCTGGTTGTCAGAATCCTATCATTCCTGAGCACTAATTTTGGACAGGAAATGTTGAACAACCAACCACATGCATTATCTTTTGTTCTTTTACATCCACTTGCTTCTTCCCCCTTTACTCTACTGTTCAGTCCTCAACGTGTCTTTTCCTCTCCTGGCTGTCAAATGTATCTTATACTTCAACTGAAGGAGAAAATCCCTTAAGCCATGATGCCACATGTTCAATGCAATCTAAAAGAGTTTGGCGTGTGTTAATCTAGGTGTGCTATATTGTATGCACCTGGGGGTGGGGGGGTGGTGGATGTGCCATATTGAGAAACCATACATTACTTATCTCTGCGCTATAGCACAGAGAAATAAACAGCCATATGGCAAATGAACTTCGTTTTTTATTGCTTGGTTTTATCTGTTTCAAAATAGCGCAGTGCCACAAATCCAGAATATTAACAATGCTCCATCTGGAAAGTGGAAAGTTTTGCTGCTTCGCCATCCCAGCATGTTAGCTTTCTTGAAAAACTTCAGTTGCTCTCCCCACCTCCCTGCCTTGCACCTCAGGGATTTGCCGTAGCCAGGGAGGTCAGTGCGAACAGAACATCTTTCTTTTGTCTTAGCTGGGCTCATTAAAAACTCAGATGCACAAAGCAATACGTCAGATATGTAATAAAGGGAATCAAGTTAGAGATATAGCTTGGCGATTTCTTTACTCCAACATTTGTCTTCCTTTTAAAATAGAATGGAGTCGTTTCTCGTTCTGCCATTCTTTGGCTAAAAGTGCTGTTGGAGAAAGCCAGTGACCACCTCTATACCTTTGTTATTCCAATATAAAATGGAGGTAGTTCATATTACTATAAATAAAAAGCAATGATTATTACAGTATGCAACTGTCATTCATCATTATTCCTATATTGAAATGCACAGCTACATCACCAGACCTCCAAAGAACGTGTATGTATAATTTGGCAAGGTCTGGGTTACCATTCACTTTACTACTGTTTCTTTCCATGTCAGAATAACTTTTTGCCATCTAAATCACTTAAAATAAACTACCCTTGGCCTATATTTGTAACCATTATTACCTTTTAGCAGCACAAAGTCACAATGTACATAACCACACAGTGATGTTCTGATGCACAGCTTGTTTTGCAGAGTTTACAGTCTAACCTCCTTCGTACATAATCAAGTTAACTGGTATTAATGTTTTACCACTTGTGATAACTAACTATGGGCCAACTCCTAGATAGTAACAAACATAATTTCCATACAAGAAGTTTAAAGTAACATTTTTTTTAATGCCTATTGTGACCGCAAAGAACATGCCGATGGAAACTTGTGAAATTTTGTGTTCGAATTGTAAGTCAGAGAAAAGTAGCAGTATAATTCCCCTTTAAAAATGGGGGGCGACCAAGAGGCATAAAAACCAAAAAGGAAGGTTGTTTGAAGATACAGATTAATATTTGCAAGTAAATAGGTTGCTCTGCTTATCAGTTATCATCTGTAAGCAGAGCAGTGGCAACTGGCTGTGTGGTTACGTGACTGGTTCCCCATCTGTTGCAAATGCCACGTACAATGTTAAAAGGACCTTCATGCTCGGTGTGTAAAAGGGCCTGGGACAGGTCAGGAGCTAGCAAACAAGCCGTAACATAGTACAGAACACAAATACAAACATTTGTGTATGAAAATGCATCTATCCCTATGTTTGTTGTATGGAACTGAACACATTACCTAAGTTCAGGTACCGTTTCTCATCTTGAAGATCATTATCCTTTTCTTTTATTCTTCTGCCCTTATCTCATCTCTCTTTTTCCCCTCAAATAGAGCTTGTCATTCCTTTCAGATTTTAGGAAAAAAAATTTACAGATATGTGTATTTACATGTGGTCATTTTTCAATGTCCTTAGCTCTTTTCATCCGTTTCATGCCTCAAGCAACCAGAGGTGTGAGTGAGTATATTAAAAACTTCTACAATCATGAACAATGCAGTTCTAATTATAGGAAAGTGCCATACTGTAGTCACTCTCTCAGCAGTTCTAATTATAAGACATCATCAGATTAAATTAATAAATAATGAAAGTTAATTTAGATGAAGTTCTGCAAAAAATGTAAATGACATTTTTACATACAAGTAGAATTTGTAGTTCAACTGAAAAAAAGTCATACAATAACTTCGTAGTTGCATGCACAAGTCTGTGAATTCTTTGCTTTGATCTTTTTCCTCAGATGTACTGGCGGATCATGTAGGCTGTCAAATGGACATGCTAATTATCCATTTACAAAATTTCCTGTGCTTAGTAACAGATATAAACTCAAATGAAACTGTACTGCAATCTAGTCTAGATATGGACAGCAGCACTTTGTCCTCTACCTCTGTACTCATTCTTCCTGTTCACCTGTTGACCATTTCACCTTTCTATATTTTAAGACGTATGTACCTTAATCATATAAAAGAGACTTTTCATGATGAAAGCAGACCATTATAATAGGCAAAATATTATGCATGTCATTTATCTCTCATCCAGACTTGGATGGATTTCTTTATTCTTGGCTTCTTGTCCTCTCCCAAATTCAACATGTATTGTTTTATTCTCTGTCTTTGTAATGCTATTATGAAAGACAAAGCACCTAACAGACAAGGTTCCTCTCTGATGCCTACTTAATTTGGTAATTTCATTTGCTTTTTACGGAGTTTACTCCCCTACTAGGTAGATTCCTGAAAGCAGCCACTAGAAGTGAAAGGTAAGATGTTCAAAAGTGACTAATGATCTGGGGAGTCTGGAATTTTAGCTGTCAAATTTTATTTCCAGTATTACCTGGAAGTCAAGCTGCTTTATTTATGTGGTGACATTCCAAGTCAGTAAGCACTTCTTGAACTTCTCCTCAAATGGACAAAACATATCCCTATTTATAAATTGGTGTCGAACAGGAGCTTTGCCTTCAGTTTTCATAGAAAGAGGCATCAAAAAAACATTTCCTTTATAAAGGACACAAGACTTCAAGCTGCCAAAATTCCTTAGCTTCAATTTACTGCAGCTTTTTCTGGGATTTATCCTCACGCTATTACAGTTGTCAGCAACGCAACATATGAGTTTGGACTTGATCACAGCCTCAGAAGTGTTTAATGGTTTAATATCAAAACATTAAATGAAAGGAATTAGTTTCTTATTTTTCACCTTAAAAGTGGTGAAAAGAGCAATGGTGAAACAACGGGCAAAAAAATTTAAAGTGTGACCTTGTCTTCACTGCTTAGCAATGAACAGCCTTGAAAAGTATGTGCCTGTTGAACAACTTGTTCTGAATAGGGTGCTGTTTGTGGCTGAGAATTCCCGGGCTAATGACAGTGAAATGGAATAACCATGAGGAAATAAGCACATTCATCTTCATCTCAATTTTAGCTACTTTTGTGTATTCTTAAAGCTCAGCATCTAAAATCATGACAGACTCTCTGCAACTGTTTACTGCTGTTGTCACCTCCATCACCACAGTGAGATCAAAGTGGTCTTTTAGTTTCATATGAAAACTTACCGATCTAACCTATTTTACAGAGATAATAAAAGAGACTCCACCACCAGGTTTACTTGGCTCTTCCAGTACCTTCTTTCTTAAAATCATAACTGGTGTTTCTTGGAGGGATTATTTTTTTTCAGCCAGCATCTTTTCTATTCCCACAGCTACCCAACAGCACAGCTGCCGTGGCGCACCTTCCCCTTTCATCCTTACCACAGGGTCCAACTCCTTCCAGAATATGACTTTGAATTTAAGGGCTTGGTGAACTCATTGGAAAATCTTATCTCTTGTCATGACTGTGAAAAGCATCTTAGCAAGAGCTGAAAAGGCAAAATCTGAAGAACCTGGGGTTTTTATAGCCACATTTTCCTAAACAGCTCAGTGATTTTTGTTGGACCTAATTTATAGTTTCTGAATACTTTGAACTGCCTATAGTATAAATAGCCAGCAATAAAAATTAATTCATCATATACACTAGTAATTCTCATTAAAGGTGAAGGATGCCTGACTGGCTCATTGTAAATTAACTGCAAGATTATCAAACATTTTGCTGGGTCTAAATTAATGCATAAACCAGGGTGGGGACAAGGGGCGGGGGGGAAGCAGAAGATGGCAAAATAATGCGGGTTTTTTATTGAATAAGTACATGTTATTATCATGAGAGGCTGTCCTAGTTTCACACAAAGATTTTCAAGACTTCAGTTTAGTCATTAGCATTATATAGCTTTTGTAGAAGAAACCAAAAGAGAGAGATGTAAAATAATACAGTATGCAAGTTTCAGAATTGGAAAAATATCCCATGTTCTTGAGTTGCAGTCTAGTGTTTTATTTACTGTATACCACTGTGTCCCATGTAGGCTATGATACTTGACATCAACGCTGTTTAAATTCACATAAAGCTCACTCCAAAGATTAACTCGCATGTGCTTCAGATTATGCTGCTGGGGTTCCACTGTGTGTCACAGACATAGCATAAAATACATCAGATTAGACTCTCCTATACTTTTAAATGAACAACTTTTCTCAATGTAACTACCTATAAAATGTATGGGTTTACTTACCTTTCTTCCAAGTCTCTTGTAAATGGGAACCAAAGTTGGTAGACGCCCTGGAAAATAAGAAGTACTGTATTAGTGCAACAGTGTAGTATAATCCATTCCTTGTAAGATTGCATTAACGAGTGCTATTGGAAAGACAGATTTGATCTTCATAGGTTTCTGACTCCTGGACATTTTCGTGTGTCCATAGGGTTGTCGAGAGTGTTTTAAAATCAGCTGCTTCATGACAGATTTGATTTCTACCCTTTCAGGTACAGTTTTAGTTGAATAGCTTGCCTTTCAAAATCATCCTATAGGATTTCTTGGCATCAGTCACACGCATAGGTTTTTGAAGACTAAGGCTGTTAGCTCTGGACTTCTGTCATCAGCTTTAATGAAATCAAAAATGGACAGAACACAGTGCACAACAGAGAGAGTTTGGTCCTAGGTTGCCAGCAGACAAGTTTTAGACTACAGTTCTCACTCATGAAATTAAGTGTTTAAGAGAAAAAATAAGTTAATTTGGTAGAAGATTGAAAAGTAAACAATGAATTCAAGCAAAAGTAAGCTTTTGTACTTAGTTTATTTTCCCTTTCTGCTTGGAATAATTTTATATTTCTCCCGCCCACACTGAATGCAAAGTAATACTAACATCTACTTGTTCATGAGTTTTATAAAATTACTTTAATACACATGTATCAAGTGCAGATATTTTTTCTTTTGCTGTAATAATCATTTAAGAGTAGAGCAGTGACAGCAAATGCTAACATAGGTGTTAATTTATTTCTGGAGAGTGTGTGTGTGTACACGTGTGTGAAATGTAGTTTGTAATCTAAACCTGGCAGGGGGAGCCATTACACTTCAGTAATATTCGTGAGCCTAACTTGCTGAGAATTCAAGCCAGATAGTTTGCTATTGCTTAGAAAAACTAAAAGATATGGTAAAATCAAGGCAGACAATACCCAAATATATTTTTCTTACTTCATATGTCTTCACTTCATGTCCTAAAATAAAGCCTGCTCTCTCTGAATGGGGATTTTTATTTAATTTCTAGTCTTGTGGTTCAGCAAAATTAGCAATGTATTTTCCCATTGTTGGTTATATTCACGCCTGGCCTCAGAGCAGCAGCTAAAAATCTACTCTGTATATTGCCTCATTTATTTTTGTTTGGATTAAATAGTTATCAAAAGCATAAAGTATTTGAAAGATAGATTTATGTACGTGCCAGGATGAAGCCATACATGAAAACTGGAAATGAAGTTTCATTTAAAGGTATTGGTAAATAATATGGTTCTTCCAAACATTGGGAAAATTGGAACTTGAACTTTGAGAGTTAGGACTGTTCTGATAACAGTTGCTTGAACATGAATAATTTTGAAGCAAGCTTTGCAGAGTGGATCATGTTTAACGTAATGTTATCAATTTATGCAGGAATCAATTCCGAACTGCTTACAAAGATGGAAAATCTTTGTAATCTTTTTAGGAAGTTTCCACTTTTCCTGTCTTTAATTCGTATTTCATCTTATGAACAGCATCTGATTGGAGTGCCTATCAAATGATAACCAAAATTTTCTTCTTCTTCTTCCCCCCAGTTGCTTAGGTTTAAAAAAGTGGCTGTGTTGCAGTCCAACTGAAGGTCTAAGTGGATTGAAACTGCAAGACCAAAAATGGAACTGTACCCTGTACACTATTTTTACATCAGTCTTGGAGCAGGACATGGAAAGGACAGCACTGGAAAGCTTTCTCATATGCAGTATCAGGTGTGTTTTCACAACCTCTTAGACTACAGAAACATCCTGCATCCCACAAACATCTGACATGGCAAGAAAATCATGAGATTGGAGTAAATATTGGAGAAAACATGGGTTTGAGGTCCTTTCTCTTCACTTCCTCTGTCTTTTTATCTTAACAAGTAGACATGAATTTGCTTTGCCTGTGCTTTTTAGGCCAGCAGGACACAAGCAAGCGGCTCACCAAAAATCTTAATAGTGGACAACTCAAGCTCTTACACCGCAGCAGGAGTTAGGAACACAGGCTAAGCAGCACTCTGGTTGCGTACCTTCTTCTTCAGAGCTGGTTTGTGTATGGCTAATCTGGAACACAGGAAGAACTAGTCTGTAGCCTGCCGTGTGCAGGAAACATTTAGAAGCATTTCCTCAAACTTGAGAAAGTTACTTTTATTTTAGAAGAACGCAGAGATCATCAGCTAATCCCTTGACCACAGGTGCTGGGACTTTAAGAAGAATAACAAATATCACAACAGTCCGAAAGAAAACAGTGAGAGCTGGCATTGCTGCTGTTGGCAATTTGAATTTGTGAACAAAGTTCAGGCAAACTATTGGCTTCAGTCTCATTTTACATTCAAGACAGTGTTGATTTTTGAGTACTTCTGGGGTGTGACCTAAATAGTTTTTACTACGCTAGTCAGGATGATTACATCTTTGATGCAGCCTGTAGCCCTTGTGCTTCTGCACCCAGCTCAGTTTGGTTCCCTAAGATTCAGGTAAGAGTTCAGCATTTCCCAGTCATCACAATTATCATTTGTATATAACAAGCACAAAAGCCTCTTAGACAAATATGATGGCTATACAAAGCCCAAAATCTGACTGCGTTTTTGCATTCAAGTGAGACACGCAGATTTTAGACTTTGTGTGCTCAAAGTGCTGCTCTGTTTTCCATAAATTTTGATTAAAATTAAAGTTGGGTCTGTGATAAGGACACTAGACCAGGGATCAGGAGAATTTGGTGTTACTCCCAGTTCCATTATTGGCCTGAGAAGTAAATCTATGGAAGTAGTTCTATTCCTTGGTACCATCTTTCTAGCCCAATTTTACTCATTTAAAATGTAAATTAGAGATTATTGCTGACTCTGAGACAAGGACATGCCTGTAGATCTAAACCTAATAAACACAGTAAATTAAGATGTGGGTGTGCAAGTGAAGCATTAGTACAACCGCTTGCCAAATATCTTTACACACATGTCCATTTAAATTTGTGAATTCTGAGCTTTATTGACAGATATATTTTTTACTGTAAGTCTATTAACTATTTTGTTTCTTCTAAACAAGAAAAATAGTGTCCTGGTGCTGTTGTTTAAGTATAAGTTTCCTGCATGCTCTTTGAATAAAATGCTGGCTTAAAAAACATAATCAATAGTGATTTCCAGTGAAAATATAAAGAGTTTGAATATGCACATTTCTATACAGGGTCCCTGTTGTGCCTGTTACTACAAAATGCAGAATGTCGTTAACTGGGAAATTATATAAAACAAAGAGCAAAGCTGTCAATGGAACAGCTCAACAGTTTCTGTCATTTAATGTAGAGAAGTAATAGTTTTTAAAAAGCATTTTTTTAAGTCTGCATATTTCTTATCCATCTTTCCTAGAGAGAAGAAATCCTCTCCTTCCCTCCACCCCCTTTCGGGCTAACCCTTTAAATTTAGGAGAGGTGGGCAGCTGCAGCTTAAGTGGTTCCTTACCACCTGGAGTGATATTTGTTGTGCTCTCTTCACTCTCGTGAGTACTCCAAATTTTTTACATTTTACCTTTTTTATAGTGAATGTTCTCTCAAAAGGGAGAAGATATGAAATCAAATTTTCAAGAACTGAAGTGAATTAAAAGTGTAAGGTCTCTTGAAAGGCATTTCTGGGAGAAAAAAAAAGTTTCCTTTTGTGTTTTGGAATTGGGATGTTCATGTGGGATGAAAAAGGGGAAAAATTATGGATAAGGTTGGGGGGACAGCTGCTAAGACTGAGACTCAGTTGAAAATAACAAATAAGGAAATAATGAGCAAAAAGTAGTGTAAGTTCATAAGAGGGCAATTGTTTGTTTGTTGGAGGGAAGGATGGTGGTGTCACATTGAATTAACTTAAACCTGCTTTATAAGTAAAGAAAATGAGTGCTGCTGAGAATAGAGTCCCTTTCCAGGGCTGTATATAATTTATCTTTAGTACCTTCAACACCTGAAGTCTGAAGAGTTGGGATTTAGTAAGAGCGTAAAAGAAGCAACTGTAATATTCAAAATATGAAGTGATTAGGATGGCAGCAGGATTGTGGGAGACGAAAACTCAAGGGAAGGACAGATTCAGACAGCTTTCTGGAGGTACCAATAAGCTTTTTCATACAGAAGCTCTGGCTACTTTTTTTTCTTTTTTTTTTAATTTATTGGCAGTTTCCTTGTTAATTTATCTTCTCGCTTGAGGCCTCTCTGCTAATAACATATAAACCAAAGTTTCTTGGGAAGGAGTGTCAGCAGCTCAATACGTTTAGCTAATTCTTGTCCTAAAGTGTTACGTGCTGTTGCAGTATGCTGTGAAACGTACTGCAGTCCCCTGCGAGACAATCGCATTTTGTTATGGTGATGATTATCCACGTACTGGGGAGATCTGTGTATTGTGTTTCAGAGTTACACGATAAAATAAATCTTCTTACATCTTTATCACTTTGTCAAAAGTATCTCTAATGAAGCTTCTGAACAATCATGAGAAATCCTAAACATCCATTTTCTTCTTTTTTAGTGAGGCCCCAAATCTGAAATTGATTCTCCTTAATAGAGAACCTTCTTACCTTGCAGGAACACTAATGATTAGTCTGGGACAAGGAGGGTGTTTGAGAATCAATAGTAACTAATTTACTACTATTAGAAATAAGGAACCTGTCATTGCAGGAAAAGAGATGCTCAGTGGCACATTTTAGCATCGCTGCCTCATGCACGGAGGCCCCAATATATGGGATGTAAAAGTGAGGCATGTTTGATTGATGATGACAGAGTCGAGTTCATCTGATGGCTCTCAAAGCTTACAATCTCACTATTATCTGCTGATTAATGTCAGGCATCAAATTCACAGTTGCTAACTATGACCGCCTGTGCCAGACTTTATCTGTGCTGTGAGATGCAGGAAGTACTATCAGTCCCATTTAGATTGCATCAGCCGGCAGTGAGAATTATACTGAAGTGATCAACTACCATGTGATCATTTTAACTGCTCTTGTGCATATTCTGGGTGGGATGTCTAGAAGTTATGCGCCCGAGTTTGAGCAAGTCACCTCAGGCTCACTTAATAGTCACAGAAATACAATAGATATCTCCAGAGTGTGATTTTTCTGACCTATTTCAGACACCCCCATCTCGGGATAAGATAAATTGCTCTCTGGAGATGCCTGTTTCTCTCTACTGATAATAAAGGGAACTGAGGGTACCTGCCTCAGACCTTGGGCAGATGGTGCCTAAATTAGAGCAGATGAATCACACCTTTGCTATCATTCAGGAAGAGTAAAACAGGATTAGCCTCTTCATTTGTGTGGCAGGAAGGAAGATAAGAATAGGGAATTAAGGTGCCTCCATATACAACGAAAGAGTTCCAGTGCTGTCAAATAAAAAGGTGAGTGGTTTATTTCACTTACAAGTCTGGTTAAGATTTCCAGATCAGCACCAGTTTAATCAGAAGATGAAAAGTAAGGAGCAGCTGAGTGTGTAATTAAAGGCAGAAAAGGTAACAAAAGGCAGAATCTTGCCCAAAGACTTCATTTTCAAGTCATGTGAGAAGGGAGCCCCTTAAGCTCTCTAATAACCCAAATTGATTATTATGATTATTTATACTTAACTGGTGTTTTTTGTACAAAACGTCCAAATGTCTTCAGAAATGGGGAAGAGTATTATTGCCCTCACTATATAGAGGGGAAAAAAATGAGGTGCAGAATGGCTATAATGTGTCAGAGATAAGATTGATAAGTACTGACGCTGAAACAAGAGTTCAAATATTTTACTCCCCTTCATCTGACCTAAACACTAGTTATTGCTGCTTTTATATCTTTCTTCTCTCTGCATTGTCAAATGCATAATATGGACTTGTTCTTGTGGATTTTTAAAGAGTATTTGGGAATGACTCCCAAACTTTTTAGAGGCTCACCTATTTTTTTTGTGAAGGCCATGAAAGGAATTTGGCTTCTATTGCCAATAGGAGCTGCTAGCTGAAGACAATCTAAGTATAAAAAGGACTACTGAGAAAGCAGTGTGGAACTGCTCGAAAGTGCAGCTACGTTGTGTAGAGGGAGAAAAAGTTTCTGAAAAATCACGTTTGGGGTTTTCTATTTGCCGGTTTATTTTTTACAAAATAATTCTAGTCACATTTTATCAAGTTGAGTTCCAAGATATGTGTTGCTATTCTTTCCTGTTTGTACTGCAAACTATTCTTTTAACTGAAGACCTGGGCGTGTTCTCATAGACTTAGGCTAGAGGATGTTTTTAAGAGCTAAATAAATTAAAAGTGGTCCACCACAAGTATCAGCAGTTCACTGCAATCGGCACTTGGAATAACTGCAGGCAGCTCCCTTGATTTTAACAGCTGTGTCCCCTAAGCTTGCTCAGAGCGCAACCGATCAAAATGACACTGAATAAACTTCATATGCATTTCTACCATTCGTGACATAATGGTTCACGTGAGAAATGTGTCTGCATAGGCAAGTTTCACTGTCCAAAGAGTAGAGCTCCTGTACTCTGAACTCAGTTAGCATCTGTTTGAGATCAGTTGTCACAGGCACGTTATTCTCTTTTTGTTTACTTTTGATTCACCAAAAGACACCGAGTCAGTGGCCCTGAAGGCGATGAGAAGCAAAAGAAAATTGAAGTCAGGGTATATTGCAGCAGCAGAACACGAGAGAGACCACACCAAGACAAGGTGTGTGAGAGCCTGGATTTTGTCGTGCAGCTTGTTCTAATGGTCTTATTTTATTGAAGCTGTATGAAAGTACTTAAAGGTACATCTGTAGCTTAAAATTAAATAATGACCTATGTGTCAGAAACATCAAATCGCACTACGTTTATATTTCAATTAAAATTTAACATTTCTAATTAGGAGGGCAAGAATTTTTTAAAACAAAATCCAGGAACTGCAAGCACTGCTGTCTCGAAAGCAATCATTTCATTTCAAATTCCAACTATGAAAGTTGGTAGAACGTTTTGGAGGGAAGTCTGTATGAAATGACACTTACCTGATGATTGTTTTGGGGAAGGAGGATTTTTCTGTGGTAGATAGTGCTCCAGAAATAACAATTAATGAAATGGTATTTTAAAATTAGAATTTTAAGTGGATTCTATGAAATCTGACAGACTGAGGTCCTGAACAGAGACCTGAGAGGGCATGTGGGCAGCAATGCTACAATAAGGTCTATAAAATGACTCCCACAGAGCACCAGTGACTTCAGTTGTGTGTACTACAGGCTGAGAGGTCTGTCAATGAGCAATTACGCTGCAAGATGAGCAAGGTCACCAGGACTCCCAGGTCATCACAGGACAAGCTCTTATGCTCAGTGATAATACATGGATGGTCTGTGGTCTTGCTGAATCATTTGGAGAAATAGATATAAAACCAAATTGGGTTTTTCCATTTTTTACAGCTCTTGCAGTCCCTGTTGAGTCGCTTTCTAAGCCAATGAACTGACTATCCCCAAATACATTAGTAGAAACAGCATTTTGTGTTCTGATTCCATGAGATCCTGAGTGCCTTTCCACTCCTGTTGAAATCATTAAGTATGCTCAACATTTTTCTTAAAAGGATTAAGCCTTTTATTTTGTTATTTTCTGTTTTATTTTTAGCTGGCATTATCTTCATAGAGAAAATTCTTAAAAACATCATAGTTTCCCTTGTGATAGTGAAGAAAACTTTTTTAAAGAGTTTGATTTTCATTCTAAATTAAACATCAAAATGAGGGGAAAAAAAGGATCATGTTTTTATTTTTTTAAATAGACAGATGAAAGATTTTGTTATTAATAATTGACATGAAAGCCTTTCGTCTTGAACACTGGTGTATGTAAACCTCAATAAAATCCTAAAAGTGCTTTTGTAGAACAAGAACAGTCACAAAAATCTGAATAAAGCCACCTTTTCAAAGAACACGATGAGAAAAGGGAAAACTCTTAGATGTGCAGAGCAACACATTTTACATTCATGCCCTAGTTATTAGGAAGCTTTGAAGTATGCACTGTTATTGAATACAGTGTATACTGTAATTCATTTAGTGCCTTCATGTGGAGCTAAAAAGTTCTCACCAAAGTGCTTTGGCAATTTTTGTGAGCATGAGATTTTGGATGCGGGGATAAAAATGGTGTTCCAGTCTAAATCTCATGTAGTCCTTCAGGTTTGACTATGGAAATTATCATAGCAAAGCTTGCATGAAACCAAAATAATAAAGACTTGGAGGGGGGCAGGAGTTAGTTGGACTTTTTTTTTGTCTTTGGGTTATGTTCTTAGTTCTTTATTGCCAAGGATAACAATATAAGAGTTTACAGTGTGACGCTAGCTTCCAGAAGGTGTTATAAATTGAAGATTCTGTCTGTCTGCAGACTAAAACAAAATCATGTTCTAACCTATCGCAACTCCATTGAAACACAACAGGTTACTTTTGCTCAGGGCAATTTTAGGGGTAGGTTCCCTACTATATCCAGACCATAAGCCAGTACTGCCTTCATCTTAGTAAGATATGAAACAGATGGTATCTCTTAAATAACTTGTTTGTGATTAGTTGTACCCATCTTCTTGGGAAGTACAGATGCTGCATTATTGTAGTTGAGAAAGCAACAGTAAGAAACTCATTACTGACCCAACCCTGTTGTTTTCTCATGTTCAGTGGACCCCTGTACTACTGCCCACTGGAACTTGGTAAACATTGAGTAGCTGTCCATTAGATTAACAGCACTTGGTGTTAGGGTCTACCCTTATCTGACAGCTTGCTTCTTCAAACCCATTTCCATACTATCCTCTAATATATCCCAGCCATGGTCTGCTTCAAAAGCTGACAACAGTATTTACTGCTCTGTCTCTGTTCATCTCTCTGCCTCTGCAGAAACCCTCTCCCTGCTTGGTGTTACAATGCTTGCCATTACACAAGTGATGTGCGTGTGTGTTTGTGCGGGCATACTTTCTAACGTGCTGAGATTATTGCGTGTATTTTTTCCAAGGCACTGAGTAAATGTCATAAGATAAAAGCTCCTGTTGATTTTTGCTTGATTCCAGCTGTAGGAATGTGGGCAACCCGTAACAAGCCCTTTGGATCTACTGGTTAGTATGGGGTCTGTTTTACTTTCCTCCAGATTGCTTAGGATTAATCTGATATGGTCTCAGTGTACTGCACTGTAAGCATTTCCTATGAAAATGAGCATAATGGAGCAACCATTTGACTTCAGGGGACCTGCAAGTAGCAGAAAGTTAACACAAAATGGAAATACTATTCCTAAACATAAGATGACCATTCAGTTGTTTCTAACCTTCCTAAACATAGTCTCCTGTTCCCTGTCTTCCCCACCACAGCAAGAGTATAAAAGTCCCTTTCCACCAGATACTTTGTGTGTCAGGTAGGGTAGAAGAAAACCAGCATATTCACACGGCTCTATCTTTTTACCCTTGGGCAACAAGATGGAAGGATTGGCTTACAGTTTGTTTTACCAGAATTTGCTATTGCCGTGTTCAAGCCCCTATTGCAGAAATAGCAATATGTTATTCCTTCATTCTGGGATTGCCCTAATTTATACAAAATAGTGAAGAGACAGCTAAATTGTAGGGTACAGCAACAGATTATTTCTTTTTTTAATCCGTTTATATCTGGATTCTTTTACACATAATAAAATAACTTCTTAGTCATTTCCTAGTTATTTCCTTAGTTTTCCATAGTCATTTCTCAGGCAATGCCTCTGATTTGTTGCAAGCCCAGAGGGGAAGAAAGGGACCCTTCAGCTTTGGTAATTTTGGGTTTGGTTTTTTTTTTTTTCTGAGAAAGAGGGATACAGGTTTTTGTTTTTTTTTTTCTTTGACTGAGGCCTTAAACATACTAAGCAAAATGAAGCATGTATTTTTAAAGCTGTTTGAATGATTGTGGTAAGTAAATGAAACAAGTATATTTCGTTTTAAGAGTGTTGTCATTTCTAGGCTGTTTGTTAGACTTCAAGCATAGGGAGTAACCGAATGCTCCCATAATATTTTTATAGAGATATTTTATCAGAAAAACAAAGGACAAATTTCTTCAGCTTACCTGGCTCTACCCCTGGAAGACTGAGGATGTTTTCTGCCCAGGCCTTTAGTTTTCAGCTGGCACTAAGTTAGCACTGAAGTAGGAAGATACTTAAGAGGAAGAGATTTTTTGGTTTGTAGAACTTTGGTCAAATTCTTGTATTTAGATGTTGAGTGTCCATGGACATAACGCAAAGTTTTAGCCATGAACTCGTTTTGAAAAGTCCCTGTGTCCCACCCAGCCCTCCCCACCACTCACTCCCACATTAGCACTTCAGCTGGTTGATCCTGCAGGGCTGACTCGAGAGTTGGGAAAACCATTTCCTCTCTGATTTTTATTTATTTATTTATTTATTTTATTTTTAAGGGCTTTTCCTTCCAGCCAGATCTCTTCAGGGCAAATACAGCAGGACCAATTAAATACCTGTAGACACACACTTGAGCATATAAGGCATGATAGCATAGGGCCAAGAACAAGCTGTCAAATGTTAAATTAGTAGGAAAAAAGTAACCTGCCTTTGTTAGGAACGTCTTAAAAAAAACTATGTATCCTATATTGTGAGGCATCTCACTGAAGAGACCAGCTGCAGAAGGTTCCCCTATAGTCAGCAAAAATAAGATTCTTCACAGGGCGATTAAGATTCTTGCATCGGCCAGGTGACCCTTTCAAAGAGACTGTGGAAGAAAATTAAACTAGGGTGACTAGACTTCCGTATCGCCAATATGTATATGTAAGCTTGGTGGCAAGCTGACACTTAGCAGCTAGAACTGCTTGTCACCAGCAGCCATTCTGAAGTTTGCTTTTCAGACCTTGTTGTCGCTAGGCAGAGAAAGATCTTGAGCAAGTTCTGTATATCAAAATGCAGGAGGAATTGAAGATACTTCTTTGTAAAAAAACAAACAAACAAAACAAAAAAAAAAAAAAACAACAAAACCCAAACTTTTAAGTATGGCTGTTACTAACACCACCATTACCAACCCTATATAGCCAAAAGAAGGGACATGGGACAGCCAAAGTTCAGATACAGTGGTGTCAGCACCTTTCCTTAGAGTTATCTCCCAAACAACCAAAAGATTTACTTCAAGTAGAATAAATGGATCTTTCCTTTTTAACGAACATAGCTCAAGTCAGCTAGATAAGACAAATAGAAATAAAAAGGCTTATAAGCAAATCTTCTCCTGTCCACTGATCTTGCAGGCGTCGCTTCATTCAGTCTTCTTTTCACAAATGAGTGGGATTTTGGTCTACTTTAAGCTTTTCATGCTCCTTTTCAGGATCCAAGGAAGTGTTTCCTTTTGCCACCTCAGCAGTTCCCTGTTTTTTCAGGAACCTCTCAAGATCTACGAGTATCGCCCCATTTCTGAGTTCTACTCTCCCAAATATCCTTTTGCCTGCCTCACCCTGTGGACTAGAAGTACGTCCCTCAGCTGCTAGTAAAACAGAAGTAACTTCTCCTTTCTCCCCAGACTAATGCTCTGTCCGAGATTAGAACAGGACACGTGAAGCAGCCCCACTGCTGCCCAGCCACACTTTTTAAAAGAAGCATGGCATGTCCCTTATACCAAAAAGCAAAACAAGTTCTACCTGTCAGAATTCTACTGCCATAAAAATGTGAGACTGGCTTAAAAATTGTGAAGTTTAAACTATCAGACAGCAGACACTTCTTTGTTCATCTGCTGTCAGAGGCTAGCAGTTTTAAAGCTCATCTTGGCAACTACTAAAGCTGGAAGCGTACTACCAGAGTGGGGGAGAAAACTGAGATTTGTATGTGATTGCAAAATTTGTGTGTTTAAGGGGTGGGGGAAAAAGTAGGAATTCCAGCAAAAAGAAGAGTCAACGCTCATGTCTGATCATTGTCATTGTTCTAATTTGTGGGAGAACTTGCCAAAAGAAGAAAACTTAGGTGGGTGGCTCTTTATGTCTGGAAGAGGTAATCAACTCTAATCAGTAGGTGAGTATTTTGCATCTTTTTTTTTTTTGTAGACTATATATGCCTTCCAGATGGTAAATATTTTTAGTTCCTATTTTTGTCCTTATTTCAAAAGAGATTTAAAGATCTCAGAGGAAGCATGTTCATTTTCCATTAAGCCGGTTTAAAGCCTCTAATGAAGTTTGAGAGCAGAATTTGGCCCATAAAACGTAGTTCTACATCTATGATACATATTACACAACCCCCCCAAGGAACTTCAATAAATACACTTATTGAACTACTGTAACACTAAAATATGCTGCTGGGCCCTTTGGTTTCTTCTACACTAGGAGGTTTCTGAGAATTGTTGTTTACATCAGCACTTGTACAAATGGGAAATCAAATCATTAATTTATAAAATGGCATCTGGAAGTCTTAATTTCTGATTGATCTATCTCCCTCTGGATTTCCCATGTCATCCAGCACCATAGCTTTTGAGCATAATGTAGCTTAAGTAGGTTAACATCCCATGATTCAGGGCACATTTCGGAGATGTTTCCATGCTGCTGACTTCTTAACCAAGACTGAAGAATCAAAATCATTCCTTCTTAAATAAATTTCAAGCATACCTAAAGAGCCAAAATTCTACCAAGTAAATTTGAGTAGTTCATAACACTGTCTGTGGATGGATTCCCTTTGGCAGGCTGACTCCAGGGGCTCCAGATAAACACAATTTTTCTACTACTGCTGCTAATGGAGTAGGACCACTAGCTCAGAGACTGAGGCAGAGGAAAGGGGTTGGGAGGTTGTCTATCCTGACCCCTTTTAATTTTGCGCTGCATTTAACTGCCTTCCATTTCTCATATACTCAGGTCTTTCCTCTCCTCTCCAGCCCTGGGATAGGGTAAGGGCATAGCAGTGTGCTCTCACCTTGTGGCTGCATCTGTTGTATTTACCATGGTTTTTTTGGGGGGTTGTTTTTTTGTTTGTTTGGGTTTGGTTGTTTTTAACAAATCCATACTCTATTACTGAACTTTAGCATGGGCTATCGGCCATTCCCAGATGCCCAAACTGTGTCTCATGTGGAAGGCAGCGAGTGCCAGCCTCTCTGAATCAGAGAATTTCACAAGCACCTCTCCACTGAGGGGCGGAGGCAGTCCTGGACCTCTCTGCTCAAGGAAAAGAACCTCAAAACAGAGTATGTGCTCTTCTCAGCAGCAGCTCAGGCAGGCATCGGCAGTCAGGAAGCTGACCAGCAGTGGAGTGAAGTGATGGGCCAGGCCACACTTGTACCTGAGCAGCCATGGCTGCTTTCCCCTGTGTGCAAAGCAACGCTGCCATGCCCTGCACCCGGGCGGTCAAGGGGACGAGCTGAGCCTCCTGCACAGCTGGCATCTGCCCCAGGAGGCCAGAGCAGCCAGAACTACACCAGAGCAGTGGCAGTGCCCCTCTCTTCTCTCATTCAAGAGGGCAAATGTTGGTCTCTGTTGGACTGTAGGGCTGCTGGGTGCATCCTGCCGGGAACTGAGCAGAGGAGATGTGCTTGTTCATTCAGTCCTGCTTGGAAGTGGTGGCTGACCACTGCAACAGGCCCTGAAACAGAGGGTGTGGTAGCCCAAACTTTGGAGTTAAATATAAGCAAGCAAAGGTGCAGGTATGGGCTTTCTCTGTGGTAGTCTGCTCTGGTGTTCCCTCTCCTCGCAGGCACGCTTACTGTGTTGCATTTGTGTTTCAAAATCATCTTCTGATGAAGCAGTAACCTCTTTTCCCCTCTGGCATTTCCAAATATGAGGGGTTTTTTTCTTAGTCTTAGATGTATGACTTGGAACTGTGTACATTACATACCTTTTCTGTGACTAATGTCCTCAAGGATATCGGTGCTATGTCTGCATTAGCAAACAGCACCATCCAACAGGAGCAGATTTTCTGGGTAAAACAGTTTGTGCTGAGGGTCCCTCTGCTCTAAGACTTTGGGATATGAAGGCAGAGGAGAACTTGTGCTAGTCCTAGCCTGACCCTGTGAAGCAAAAACCCATTAACAACTGGACTGCCTCTTTGAAGGCTTACTTCAAGAGGGCAGTAGCTGAAAATGAAAACACTAATGCAGATGCAGCCTCACCTTCTGTTCAGTATTTTGATCCTGCTGTATATTGACTATGTTTTCTGAATTACATGGTTCTCTGGAAATTTCTACAGGCCCCTTTATTGTGCGTCAGGGTATTTAATGAAAATAAAGGTTGTTGCAGGGTTGTTGGTAAAGTGTTTTCAGACATCCCTCTGGCTTGGCAGTTACCCCTGCCAGCCCTGCTAGCTCTTGTGTTGTAGCTGGTTCCTGTGTAATACTAGCTCTATAGCTACTAACTATGCAACTCTAATCCACATCCTCTCCTTTTTCAAGTAGAAATGCCACGTGTAACACAAAATCCAGTGCTTTTTTCGATACCAAATAGATTAGATCTGCTGTGTTGCCCTTGTCTGGAAAATCATATCAAAGAAGGATGTCAAGTTTATCAACTCCTACCTTTAGCAAACCTGTGTTGCATTTTATCTTACTCTCTACTTATGTCACTATTTTCTTATTCTGTATTTCTCTTGTCAAAATTCTGTACTTCAGATTTCTTTCCTGAAGCTCTATGTACTAGTAAGGTCAGATGATTCAACAAGGGAGAGTTGCTCACTTCTTCCCCAGACCTTAAATACAGGCATGATACTATAGTTCCTAATGGTGTATTATGCTGCCTGAACCTAGATAATTTTTAAACTCTCCTGAAATAGCTTGCTATTTCATGTCCTTGTTCCTTTCATAGTATTTGGGCAGACATTAGCTGGTGTTTTGACACAAATGTGTCGAGCTCCTTTGTTTTTCTCCTGCTTCAGCTCTATATAAGTTTACCCCTCTTTCTTCAGCTATGCTCATTTTGACACCAGGTTTTGCAACATGACTTTTATTGAAAGCCAAAGTTTAGCTTATGAAATATATCTAAATTATTTTCATTTTCTGCACCTCCTTCTTTACGTAGCAGCAGCTTTCTTTTTTCCTTCTGATTTCATAGGAGTGAGGAATCACTAACTGTTTATTTTCATTGCTCTGCAAAGTCTGTTTAACTCTGGTCATTTTCACTTAATCTCTATTGTCAGCTAAGAACTTAGCTTTCTGTCCTATAAATACCTTCTTCCGCTCCTTGAAAGATTTCTGTTTCTTTCTAGTACGCTTTAAACCACTGTTACTAATCCTGTTGTGCTCGGACCCCTTCTCAGTAATTTTTCTCCTGTGCAAAATACAAATTATGTTCAATTTGTGTGCTTTTGGGGCTATAAATGGAGCAATCTTAGGCTCTGTGTAATTTCTTCCCTTCTCAGCCCGACTGATTTTCCTAACTAGTTCATCAACCTTCTCAGTCTTTTGAAACCTGAAACCTTAGTTATGGATCAGGGAGGGAGGGGTGTTTGATGCTTCTTCCATTCAGTTTAGGTTTAATCAGCTTATTATCACCCAAGCTACACTTACTTTCTAAAACTTTTGTAATTTATAAAAGCAAAGTATAAATAGCATCACCTGCTGTTAGTTTTAGGGAATTTCTGGCTATCCAAGGTCTTCTGGAACTTTCTATAATTAGTCAAGTTTATTAACTTAAATCAGCACAGTAATTTTGTATCTTTTAAGGAAAACTAGGAGGTGCAACAGTCCTTCAGAACCAACTTTTTTTTTTTTTTTTATCCATATCCTGAGTGGTTTTGTGACCTGAAATGACGCGCTGTCACTGGAGTGAACTTGCATGGATCTTCCACAGGCAACAAAAAACACCGTTCTTCTGCCATTAAGAACAAATTATATTTAAAATTTTCATGTGTTTGTTAGGTCCACATTGCAGGCCTCAAAGGGGAAAAACATGCAAACCTGTTGAAAAGCTGAAAACTATTTTCATTTCAGTTGTGACTTGGTAAGGAAAACAAAAGCGAATTGGACTCTGATATTTGCTGCAGTCTACATAGAAACATAGAAAAAAGACCTCTGAAAAATGATACATATACATAATCACTGTATTTCATCAGATCTATAAAAATTGTTCAAGACATACACTTAACACAGCTGAGCAAGAAATTTTGATGTGTTTTAAACAATATATGTCAAGGAACTATTAAAACCAAAAAAAGCTGAGTTTCTTAAAGGAGGCCTGAGAGAATCTGAGACAGTGAAATGCAAAACCCAAGTGCTGAAGTGTCCTAGGCATGTTCTAGATTCACAGCTTTAACACCTATGTGTGTTCTGTGACCTCCAATTTTCGTTCTAACCTCAAAGCTGCACTAAGACTCCTAAGTGAAATGGGGCATCTATTCAGGTCAGAGTAATACTATTGGTGTTTTTTCTTCTTCTTAAATTGTTGAAAAGGGCATAGTCCAAAAACTGATTGCAACCACAAGCTGACTACAGAGAAACTAGGACATAGTGGTGCGGTAAAATGCAAACAAGCAGAGCTTTATTGTTACTTATACTGATTCTTATCCCGTCATTTTTTTATTACATAAAGACAGGGCAAGTTAAAAAATATGGTGGGAAGTTATTGTGTTGGCAGTGGCACATGTATTTTCTAAAACAAACAATTTAAAGGCCCATTAAACAAACATCTCTCATTCTTGACATAAGATCACAGTGCTGCTATCTGCTTTTTAAAGCCTGATTTACAACGGAAGGTGCAGGGTGGAATAAAAATGTGTGAGAAGCGTCTGATTAGGGCAGTTGTAAACATCCCGTCTGCCAAAGAGGTTTTTTTTATCTATAGGTAATGGAGAGCGCCATGTTGTCTGTATCTTCTTTCAGTGGCATTATTCTATTCTGGCCAGGCTCAAGTTAGAAATACAGGTTTGTTGCATTGTTTTCCTGTGATTACTGTATGAATAACTCTGCAGACCTGCTGTCATAATTTCACAGATAATATTGGCAATGATCTTATTTATGACGCAGGAAGACAGTGTGTGTGTGTGTATATATTCTATTTCTATCTATTTCCATTTCTATCTATTTATCTGTGACCCAACTGATTGGTGATAGCAATATTATAGCAGCTAAACAGTGGCAGCCATTTATTTGTGAGTCTGGAATAAACTAATTTTAAGTGATCCTGAATTTCTTCCTAGTGGAAGGGGAATAAAAAGACCATCACAGCAGGCTATTATCAACTCTTCTTCTGGCAGTCTCAGGTAAAAGGTACCAAGAATTGCAAGGTTTCATTGGCCGAGTACCTGCAGGGTAGGTCCTTGGGGTCTGGGACCAGGAGATCTAGAGGGTATGAGATATTGGGGAGGTGTTTGTAGGTACCTATATCTTTACCTTTGTATCTCAACTGTAATTGTGTACTCCAGGAAGGCAGGGCATGTTCCGTGGTCTCAATGACTTGACTGGAAGCCAAAATAACTTCAGCACTTCAGAAGTTCAAGGCCATAATAAATAGCGGCCGTAGTTTAAGAGCATGCTCACCTCACCCACCAGTAGGTTAGTCAGCTAGTTTCTCCAGACTCCTCTCTGGCTAAGGGAGGGCATGTTTACACTGCAAGTGAAGCCCAGACGATCCCCAGGTTTGAGGCCTGAACTGCTTCCTGTTGACTTTGTTAAAACCAGATTTGAGCACTCCTTTGCCCTGAGATGTTCTGAAAATTGCTGTGCCCTCAAGGGTCAGCACAGTGAGGTGCCTATATGCAATGTAAATATACTCGAAAGACTAGGTTTAGCCTTGCTCAGCCTGGGACAGCTTGGATCTTGGGTCATTACTGCTTTTGAATTTTCTGATTCTTCCGCTGCTGCCGTGGGAACCCCAGCCTCAGCAGCAGCCAGCTCCCACTTCACAAGTTGTCAGATGACGGCTCAAGCACTGGAAAAATCCCAAAGTCCCTGTAGAGTTTTATTTATTGTTAGCAGGTAGCTTAAAATCAGCCTGCGTACAACTATGCAAAATACAATGAGAGATTAACTCTATTAATTGTGTTTAAAACAGGATGGGGAAGAGTGACTGGCAACAGTCACTGGGAGCTGTCATTAGTCATTAAAAGAGAAATGCAGCACAACAGTGACATTACCCCCACCCTGCTGTAGCCATGAAACTTCAGTAAATTTGGCTTGCTGTTCTCCTGGTGCAGGAAGCCACCCCTATAGCAGAGCCCTGGCACAGGTGAGGAGCTTCACAGAATGGTAGGGGTTGGAAGGGACCTTCAGAGAACATCTAGTTGAACCCTCCTGCCAAAGCAGGTTCACCTAGAGCAAGTTGGACAGGAATGCATCCAGGTGGGTTTTGAATATCTCCAGAGAAGGAGGCTGCACAGCCTCTCTGGGCAGCCTGCTCCAGTGCTCTGGCACCCTCAAAGCAGAGAAGCTTTTCCTCATGTTCAGGTGGAACTTCCTGTGTTCCTGTTTGTGCCCGTTGCCCCTTGTCCTGTCACTGGGCACCACTGAAAAGAGTCTGGCCCCATCCTCTTGACACTTGCCCTTTAGATATTTGTAAGCATTGATGAGAGCCCCTCTCAGCCTTCTCTTCTCCAGGCTTAATAGACCCAGGTCTCTCAGCCTTTCCTCATAAAAGAGATGTTCCTGGTCTTCTGATAATCTTTGTAGCCCCCCACTGGACTCTCTCCAGTAGTTCTCTGTCTCTCTTGAACTGGGGAGCCCAGAACTGGAGACAGTATTCCAGACGTGGCCTCACCAGGGCAGAGTAGAGGGGGAGGATGGCCTCCCTCAACCTGCTGTCCACACTCTTCCCTATGCAGCCCAGGATACCACTGACCGACCTTCTTGGCCACAAGGGCACATTGCTGGCTCATGGTCATCTTGCTGTCCACCAGGACTCCCAGGTCCCTCTCTGCAGAGCTGCCTTCCAGCAGGTCAACGCCTAATCTGTACCAGTGTGTGGAGTTATTCCTTCCTAGGTGGACTTGCCCTTGTTGAACTTCATTAGCTTCCTCTCCAACCAACACTTTAGCCTGTCCAGGTCTCACTGCATGGTAGCACAGCCTTTTGGTGTGTCAGCCACTCCTCCCACTTTTGTAACTGGGTAACTACTAGGTAAAGGTGTAGGTATCGCAATCTTGTTTGGGGTAATTTTTCAGTAACTACCAAAAACCTGAATATAAACCTTCAATTGTAAGTCAGCAGTTACCCGCAAAATCATAATGAAGGAATTGGCAACTGTTCTTTTTTCCTTACTTGGGAAAAGGTGCAGATACTCTTCCACAGTAAGTATTTATAAATGCAGACCAATAAGGAAGACTGGATCTTCATTGATACTCAGATACTAAAAGCTGGTCTGCTTAATAATCAGAAGTAAAACAAGTAGGTTGATAAAAGACTAATATTCAATCCCAAGAGAAAATGGCACTTGCTTTTCTAGGAAAATTTTTTTTTACCTACATCTCTGTACAAGCAAAGGACTTTCTCTTGCAACTCTTGGGCTCTGTGTAGAAAAAGAAAAACAAACTGACCTCCCCTTTTTGCTTTCATTCAGAGACCTCCTGTATCAACCAACAAGAATATATAAAGTTCACGTCAGAGCCAGGTCCTGCTCATGATGGTCTAAAGTCAACCATTAAAGCAGTCTAAAGTGGATGGGTTGCTACAGATTAATTGGCCTGATGTTTTTGCTGTCCTGATTTGTTTTTTTTCCCCATGAATTTCAATAACACTGTTCTATTCATGATCACACAAGATTTTTAGACCAACACTTATTTTGAATTGCTGCAGGCTTACACTATAAGTTGTTTAGGTCATGATATTTGCTCCCTCTTCACCATTCCCCTTGTGCTTTTGACCAGTCCGATGCTTTTTTTTTTTTTTTTTTTTTTGGTAATGTNTTTTTCTCCTGTTCTAAATCAATATAATTCAAGGAAGATAACTTCTTCCCATCTCTCATTCTAAGATGTCTTGCTGTCAGGAGTTTATATCCAATATTTATCTTCAGTGCACTTGTCTTAATGTGATCCCATTACTTACAGAGATAATCCAAGCAGTCATTTTCAATTTATTATTATTAGGAATAGGAGAATTTCAGTGATATTAGTAATTCCAGTCCTAGTTCAGGACTTCACTGTGCTAGAAATTATACAACCACCCTCACTCCAGTCCCCTAATGTTAATGTTACTAAAAAGAGCTTAAGTCCATATAAACAAAAGGATGTTGAATTTTGCCACCTGGGGAAGTAGGGAGGAGAGGATAGGAAAGCAATGACTGTTAAGGGTGTTTGTAAAGAATTGCCTAAGAGGAATACTGGCAAAAGGGATAGCTAAGCAGTCAGTTTTGTGTTCAAATCTGTGTTTTTTACTTGCTTTAGTGTGTGATTCATAGTTGTTCTATATTTTTGGTGGAAAGGGGCAGGGGATTGTCTTGATTTTTGGTTTTTTCCTCTAATTATGACTGCACAGATGTACAAGGAAAGGAAGATAAGCTTGAATACATTTAAAGTATTGCTGTTAAAGTAAAAGCAAAATTCAAGGGACATGTGGTTTGGGGGTCTTTGTTTGTTTTTGCCATGGAGATAGTTTAGAATGTAGCTCTACAGTGTTGCATTGGCAGAGATGAGTGGGTGGGAAATATGGGAACAGGGTGGGGGGAACATGCACGTAAGGATTGCTGCATGTCAGTCCAGAAATGACTGTATATCTCATGAAGGCATTCATCAATCTGTATTTTTTTATATCCCCAGCATGTTAAGCTGAACTGGCACAGATTTAAGTGACCAGACATTTTTTAGTGTACCCCCACAACATTTTTCTGGAAAAGCGCACAGGAGGACATGGTAGTGTCTTCTGATCTCAAAGAAAAGGAAAATCTACGGGCTGCGTTCAGTTTCCTTTTATTTTGTAGCTTATTTTTCCTGATTCTACTATGCACTTCTTAAATATGAAGAGTAGAAGTTATTCTTCACTTGAAGGGGAAGAAATCCAAAGGTGTACAGGGCAACATACAAGAAATAAGTTCTTCATGCTGATGGATTTTGCTTCCTTTCTACAGCTATATCCTCATGGACACTGCAAAATGGTCACTGCTTCTGATGTGTTTAGGGTTGTGGGGATACATGTTCTCTTCTTTAACCCAAATGATAAAAACAAAGTGGAAAGGCATAGCAGCATCCACTCATAGCTGTTGTGACTTTTTTTTTTTTAATAAAAAAAAAGATGCTTTTTTTTTTAAAGTGGCCTATATTGCAGCTGTATTGTTCAGCGACCCTTGGCCACCCCCTGCATTTCGGTTCTTAATTTGGTGAAATGGCTCAAAGGTCATGTCTCTAATGAGGCTGCAGTGACTTTTGAACAGTCATGCTATTCATAGGGACAACAGTGATGAATGTCTTGAAAAGTGACTTCAAGTATGCATTCCCTCCTGATTTAACAAACACTTCTGTCCCTTGAAAAATTGTAACTGGTATGTAATGTTATAACAGAGTGTCAACCCTTTATTTAAAGTGAGCATTGCACATACAAGTGCTTCATGATGACTTTCAGACAGCCAAATACCTTTCTTGCTTTTAAATAAGTTGGTTCGAATTTCCAGAGCTATTAAGAAAGCAAATAGAATGGTTATATTTTTATATCGGAGCATAATTATGGCTACCAGCCAGCTGTCTACCTTATCGTGCTGTCCCTGGTAGCTGACTATAAGAATGATTCTTATCATTGGGAATGTATTTGATTAAAACCCAGAATATTTGAAAACTTCACTTAAGTGTTCTTCCTCTGTGCAGTGTTAACAGAAGTGGTCCTGTTTCCAGATTTTTAATGTTTGTTCATTTGAACGTTGGTCCATATTGAGTCACTAGATATTCTAATGTGTTTATTTAACCATTACTTTTAATGAAAAGCTGGGGGACAAGCTTTACCTCTCATGAAGGTTAAGTTTTAAGTGCTGAGCTTTGGTCTTTTTATATGCTTTACTCCAATTAATACATATAATATGAACTGAAGAGTGAAATAATTCACCTATACAGACTTCATCTTTGATTTCTACCATAGCAAAAGATGATCATCTTCTGTGCTAATGCATTCTGTAGTCTGAGTTGTGCCTTGAGACAATAATGATGAGTTAGTAGTGATTTAGGCACCACCGTGCCTCTGAAGAGCTTGCTCTTTTGCTGTCTTTCTGACAATCTCATTTTAAATAGCCTATATATTAAGGGAAATAAATCTAATAATCTACAAAAAGTACCTTTAATCACTAACATTTCACTACAGGGATCATAAAGAAGAGAACAAATACTGAGATATAAAAATGGGAAAAATACAAGTTACCACTTTTTTTTATCTATGTGTCTGAATTTTGTCTGACTGTAGGATCAGACCTTTGATTTCCTACATACCAGACTCCAGCTGGATGTTATTGCCAGTGAAGTTTCTTGTGAATAAGAAGTGGAAGAGGCTGGAGATGGGAGGGAGGTGGAATTATACTTTTCAATAGCATAATTCTAACTACACACTGAAGTACCTATAGCAAACTTACATGTTATGTTTTAATAAGATTTCTAGACATTTCTTGTGATCCAATAGTTTGAAAATATTCGCAGGAATAACCCACTGGTGTTCTATTATATAGGGGTAGTACTGGACTACAGCATGTAATCATGTAATCCATCATATTCTAGGAGCTGTGCTTACTTCATTTTACACCGATGTCATCATACTACCCATGTGCATTTAAATGGCATGTTTTGAAATTTGGGCTTTTTCCAGGAAGCAAATAACAATCTCCTTGTTCTCATCACAAACACCATTGCATTGAAAATATCACATTTGTTCCTTTAGTGTCATGATCTCTGTAGCTCTACATCAACAATCATAGTCCCTAAAGAAGTTTATCAAAGTTTTAAGTATGTTTTAGCCATCTGAGTATCTCAAGGTCTGTTGTTGCCCATTACAAGTTTAACTGTCTGGTTGTCTTGCTGCAGTGTGTGTGTATGGGGGGGAAAGGGGAGGGCACTGCAACTCTGTTTAGTGTTCGCCATCAGGCAAAAGTGGCAACAATTTGTGCCAAATTCTAAGGCATGTCAGGAGGTTGCAGGGCACACGCTTTCAAGTCTTTACCCCTCCACTGGCTCACTCAGTGTAGGTCCTACTGGTCTTCCATGTAACCTGTCATTTTTCTAGTTAAGTGTCTTGGCATATTGTCTTTTCCATAAGAAGATAAAAAACCTGTCCTGGAAATAGTGATTTTTGACAAAGCCTGAGCCCTGAAAGTAAGCACACACTTTGCAGTCCTTGAGGAATTCTCTCCTACTTCAAAGATCTGTGGGGTTTGGTTCTGGGTTTTGTCTTTTTAAATGAAAAAAAAAAAAAAAAAGTGGAAGACAAACTCCTCATGATATACGCAGCTAGCAGCTAAGTCTGTGGTTACAGTAGTACCACCAGTTACTTCTTATGACTCCACCTCCAAGTCTCCCTGCTGTGCTGACCCTCTAGATACTTACAGTCCGTGCGGAACTGCTGCTGTGTGTTCCTCCTCCTTCTGGGCATGGTTGGAAATCCTCTGCTACATCTGGAGCACCTAAACATTTCTGAGTCAACGCTTTGCAGCCTGGCCTGCTGAGACAGGGACATAACACTCCTGCCAAACTGCAACAGTGCCTTGATATTGCTGTTCCCTGCACTGACTGAAAAAAACATGAGATGACGCTGTTCCTCTTAACATGCTGTTATCAGGCTACCTCATGCTCTGGGACAAATGGCTGCTGGGCATGCAACTACCTGTGTGAATTGATATCTGCACGTGGGAGGACAATGTTGAGTGGCAGCATTTCTCCTGCAGAAGTCCAGCTGGGACTTTAATCCCACAAGACTGGGATTAAAAACTAATTTAAATGATCTATCCCACAGTAATCAATATCTCTGATCTGTGCCTGTGCCTCAGTGTCCTCTATAGGAATGAAAATGTCATCTCATCCAGTTTTCTATTTCTAAGATGTAAGAGACAACTCATCAGCACTCAGCTCCTGCTTATCCCCATATGGTGGGTGATTGCTCTGATACCTCTGAATCAGTCCTGGAGCGGGTTGCTTGACAAGTTAACTCATGGCCCTGTGATGATGAGCTAAGGCAGATGGTGGTTTACCTTAGCCTGCAGCAAGAGGGAGGCTTTTCTGAATATCTTCACTGCAGGTCTCTCTAGAAATATGCCTGTGAATGAAAGTTCAAGAATTTCCCTCCAGTAAAGATGGATTCTGTATGAGCATCATGCACTCTTTCCCAAAACGTTTCTGGAATGCCTTTTAGCTGAAAGACAGTATTTGTCTTCCTTGGTACTGCTCAAGTTTTGTTTTAATTTCTTTAGTTCTTACACCAAAATGTATCAAGACCAATATGTGTAAAGCTGTGATCCCCACGTTCTCCCTCAGTGAGGAGGAGGGCACAAGGCTGCTTGGGGCAGCAGGTGGCATGGGGGGCATATGACACCTTCAGCCTTGCCTGAAGTGTCTGTGTACTTTCACATCAGTCCACTCAGGTGGCAGGAGGACACCTTAGGGTCAAGTCAAATGCAGAATGCAGAAGGGCCAGTGGAATAAGGGATGTGGCTTCTTGGTCACATTGCCATTGTCACAGGCTTTTTTGTTGTACCCAAGATCCTTAGAAGCAAAATAGAGGATTAGGAGGGAACTGTTTGCTCCCTTCCACATTCTAGTGTGCGAACTTCTCATTTAAGGGACTATAACCTTTATTGTACAACTCTTTATTTCTTGTCCTCCTGGAAGGTGAAAGGGTCTGGAGGAAGAAAGGTTGGCTGGTTGGTCAACTGCCTCTCAGTTGGCTTTGTAATCTATCACACACAAAATAAGAGACGATCTTTCTCTTGTTATAGAGGAAGCCAAGGGAGGGGGGGAAAGAAGAGTATTTTCTTTGTTTGAAAACTGTAGCAGATGTCTGTGGCAATAAAAAGGCAATTATACTCGTATTATCATGAGAATTTCCAGCAGGAAATCTTGACAAACTCAAAGTTTACTTAACTGAGATAAATACAGTAGATAAATAGCAAACTGAATTTAGTTTACTCTTGTACACAGGTGTACTACACATTTCCTCAAGCCATGATTCACAGCCATAACCTTTCCTAATCACAGGCACAGCAAGATATGTCAGGAGTAGGAATGGGCTCATGTTATAAAATACAGCTATAGATCCAAACTTTCTTCAAAGTTTTGGTGTATTTGGAGCTGATAAACAGGCTTGGGCTCATTTCTGTATCTCTAAAGGGGAGGAACCAAAGAAGCCAATTCTTTTTTTTTCACCCTAGATGTTTTATGCAGCTCTGAGCATGCAAGTTCTTGACTGAAAATATCTATAGGGTGTCCTCCACTGGCACAGAGCCCGTGGCACAGCTAAGAATTGATTTCTACCCCTTTTATAGCAGCCTGGGAAGCAGCTACTCTCTATGGCTGCTCTGATTTATACTGGGAGCAAGGTAGACCCTGGCAGCACTCAGAATCTGGGAGGTCCACAGATAGCATCGGTGCAGTAATATAAATAACAGGTAATATTCTGGGAATTTGGACAGTTCTGCTCTTGGAGTAAGGATGCCAAGCAGCACTTCAAGAGAAATTCGCTGTTTGATATTGTTTCTAGGCAGGTGAGAAAAAAAAAAAAGTAAAAGCCAGCTGTACTCTGGTTTACTAGTTACTTCAACTAGAAAATAACAAGATATCTGTCCAATAACACACCAAATTCTGCTCACAATTTTGTTTGTTGGATTAGTTCTTTTCACCTCATTGAGACTATATTTGTGTATTAAGGGTAGCCTTAGCTTGCAAAATCAAATTTGAAGGAGGATATTTAGGCTTTCCTTTTTCTTTCTTATTGAACAGCAACTTAGAAATACGTAGCTTTTTACTGGTTATGCTGCTGTACTTGTGATACAGATTTATCCTCTGAATATATTGACAACAGAAAAGCCATTGACTTTAGGACCACTGCTGAATTATTGAATAATAGTTTTGTTATTATAATAACAACCTACAGTGGAATTATTAAATTAACTGCAGATGAATATCCAGTCTTCTCAGCTATCTTCTGATAGATCAAGTGGTATTCAAAAAGTAAAGACCTGCTTAGATGGGGAAAAAATCATTCTACGGTAACGTAGAAGCTATAGCCCTTTAATAAAATGTGCAGACCATTTTGTCAAAAACTTAATCTTGTTTGAAATAAAGCATGCTGTAGCACTGTAAAAGACTACGAACAGATTGTTACTGTCACAATAGGCCATATTAGAGAGGACAGAACATTAAGACTGTTACCCAACACTTCTATCTGCTGTTCAATATGTGTAAGTGTATCTGCAACTGTTCTTTAGATCCTCAGATGCTGCCAAACTGTGTACAAGGATTTTAAGCCACCTCAGTATCTGCCCTCTTCTCAAGGGAGTTGTTTGGCTATTGGAAGAAGCATAAATCAGAGCAATCTAAAGGCTATTCTGTCTTGTAGCAACTGCTGTCAGCACATCGTTCCTGTGGTCAGGCGTTGCTAACCATAAAGATCTTCCTTCCATGTACCATTTTGCCTAGCTGCATGTCTTGCACCACTAACAAGTAAAAATATCAGAGGAGTGTATTTATATCATGTTAGACTTCTGCATGAGGAGAATCTCCAAATGGTCATTTAAGGTAACCTTTTTCCTAATAGAGAAAATAGGCCTAGAAGAAACCTTGAAGTCTGGTCAACATCCTGAACATTGACTGTTGTTTCTCACATCCTGGCATGAAGGGACAGTATAGCCATACTCCTGTGAGATTGAATCACCCTGTTGAACACTAAGCTTAATAATTAGTTTCATTTCTATATTAGATATTGCTTTCTTCTCAGATTGTGACCATCTTTATATTGCTGTGCACAGTGAACCAAATAAAGCTTCACTGAAGGTACCCTGTAATAGGCAGAATTCAACCTAGGGCTTGAAGGGCTGAAATAAAAAGCAAATTTCAAATTGATCTGTGAGAGTAATGCATTCAGTCTTGCAGAGCTCTACACTGGAGTGTTTGTTACGATGTTTATGCTTACTGACTCAGGGAAAAAGAGGTTACTTCTATAACTGCCATAGATGCAAGGAAACCCAGATAACAAGAGCAGTACAAGGAATAATATATACTGCAATTCTTCTTAAAACCTAGCAATAGATTGAAAAAGCATGTTAAACAAGCTCAAACAATAAATATAGTTTAGGAAACAGACATTTATTTATTTATTGATGTTCTATGCATAACAAGTAATGTATTACTACCATTCATAGCCACTTTTATTCATGTAGATCTGCAAAAACAAACAACAAAAACACCCAAACAGAACTTAGAGTGTTGCTCCCTCTCAACTTGTATACGTTTGTTTGCATTTTCCTCTTGTTATCATAATAGACTGGATAAAATGTGTCAGTCCTGGGACTGGTTGTCAAGGCCCACTTGCATAACTGAATTGTATATTCCACCCCTCTTATGGGGACAAAGTTGTCGAACTTGTCATAAGCTATGTGGAAGGGAGAGAGAGAGAGCAGAGACACGTAGAATGTATTTCACAAAGTGGGTACAGGCAGAAAAACAGCCAAGGGAACAAAAAAAAAAAAAAGAGAGGTTGTGGCAAAGGCCACAATTGTGTTACTGAAGCAGGAAAGAGAACAGGAAAAATCAAGGTCATTACCAATACCGCAGTGAATAGCAGCAGACTCTGTACCATGCTTAAAAAAAACAAAACTCAACCAGTTAAAAAACAAAACAAAAAAAAACCCAAACCCAAACAACCTTTCCACAGCACGTACTGCTATGATCTGAAAAGGAAAACTTCCCTCCTCTCCCCAAACTTTGAACAGTGTGATGTGAGATATGAACGGTACTTACTAACCAGGCACCTGAGGACTTGGGTCCCCCAGGGGATATCGGTCCCCTGCAGTCCGTCCTGCTGGGGTGGTCTTTAACAACAGGACTTCAGCTTTGTTCCCCAATACAGTACACATCTGCTTACTGGGGCTGCTGGTCCGTGTGACGTTGGCAAAGGAGTGAGAAGACTCTTTAGCTTGTATAGAGCTTTAAGGCCCTAGGGAAGTACAACGAACATTGGCCCAAATCCTTACCTACAGCACAGGTAGACATGGGATATAAGCTGCTTCTCCTCTCCTCTGAATTTCTGAGAGTCCCTGGCGGTTGCCCAACTTCCCAGGCTGACGTAGAGCAATCTTAAAGCTCTCCTAGAACAGTTTGGTTGCCTGCGAGATGCTGCTGCTGTGCAGCCTGCAGAACAGCGTGGTTCTGGCATCCCCACACCGTGCTTGGGAAGCGGATGCTGCGGATTCAGCTTTACGAGCGAACCGCTGAGGACTGGATTTATGGTATCTGTACTCCATGCAAAGATAGTGTGGCCCAAAATGTGACTCGGAATTTATGTCTGAGTTTACCCAGCATTACAACAAAGGAGCATCTCCTTCCTGCTTTCCCAGGTCTGGAGCCCAGTGGTGCTCAGAAGATGGGTGCACAGGTGTATTGCCTAAAGATCAAAACATGGGCCTTTAGTTTTGTTGGTGTGAGGCAAAACAGAAGGAAAGCCAGGAAAATTGTCAGGGAACAGATTGTAAAAGCATGTTTAATTTTGTTTGCGAGAGAAATAATCTGCACTAGCTAAAACCCTGCGAGTTGTAATTTCTAGTATATTACTGCTAATTAGTATATGTATTATAGACTAATTTGATCTCTCAGAGAAGGCACCTTTTAAGACAAAGATATTTCTGCGAAGTGATCAAACAGGCAGGAGTCTATTGTCAGGGTTTGGTTGTTTTTTTTTTTTTCTTCCTTTTTGCTGCTGAAGCACAGTGCTTTTATGTCTTTGGTATCTGTTACTTGCCTTTTCCCAAGCTATCTCCACTTTCTTCCTCCTTTCAGGAAAAGTTGTTCTCTGCAAATCTGTTGGTCCTATTACTGTACAAATAGCACATTCAGAAGGCTATTAATTCTGCTCTATCGGAGTATGCGATGGACAATATACTGGGGGGAGCCGGAGTTTTGAGCCACGCTGTAAGTGCTTATACCCAGTTCCATAGCACAGTACCATTCGCGAAGGTTCCCTCTCTCCTTTTCCATCCCTAATGAGGCTGTGTCTGGCTGCGTGCCTCCATCTCACAGTTTGTGGGACTTTGCTGAATCAAAGTGACCAAGTCAGAGTTTGTTCTTGTCTCATTCATGTACTAGTTTTCCCCTACAACTGCCTCAGCGAAGTCACCATCTACCCAAGGTGTCTCTCTGTGTACCTTAATATACGTCCCCGTGTCGTTCTTACCGTACAATCCAGTGCTGTCAACGTAGTTTCTCTGAGTGACTTCTAGACTTGAAAGTTTTTTCAAGCCTCCCATCTTCCTGAACTGTGTTAGTAAATGGCTGACAAGGGAGAAAGAGTTCTTTAGAATTTTAAAGATGACATTTCGCTTTCGCTCAGGCAGATTTCTAAGATGTTTCCAGAGGCTCCATTTTTTGTGCTGCCTTTTGGTGGAGACAAACCCCCACCAATAAGTGCTTTTTATGTATTGAAAAGCATGTCTTTCCTTGTTTCTGCCTTAAGTGATTTTTATCTGCACTTAAAACACACAAATGCATGTGTGTGCGGACACAAACAGCCCCAAGAAAAGCAAGAAAGAACAGCAGTACAGAAATTACTGCATATCTATTTCACTAGGAGTAGATATTGGGTAACTTTTTATTTGTGATTCAAATAGTTTTAAATTCACTTGGATTACTCACAAAGCTGAGGTTACTGAGGGGTGGACGATTTTACAGGTCTGGAGCTCCAAATTTGCACATTGTTACACAGTTTTTCCTGTGTAAAATACTGCTTAATTTTAAAAAGTATGCAACAACATAAAATATCAGAAAAATAGCTTCACTTAATAGCAGTATTCTTACTTAGTCATTTTTTTCATTTATGTTTTTCAGCGGTATTGATTTATCTTCTAAAAGACTTCCTCTGATTTTTAGACAGAACTGAAATCAAATCCCTCAGGCTTTAACGGCAAAGCTGGAGAAGCTTATTAGGATTTTTAACATTCCAAGTTGCTTTCTGAACAGATTGCACCAGCTAGTTGATGAAACTTGAGCTAATTACTCTAATGTTGACAAATGCACTAGCACAAAAAAAGCCACATTTAAAAAAATAAATAAATAAAAAATTGCACCTCTTCAACAAATGCTAAGTAGATTCAGTGATTTGTGGGTGAAATAGGGATATTTTTGCAGGCGTTTCTTTAGGAAGAGAAGAAAGAAAAAAAAAAAAAACAAAGAAAGCAAGCACACAATACCAACCCAAACTACTATTTATAAACAAAAAATGTGCCATCACCGATCATTTGAGAGTTATTGTTAATGAAAAATGCTTACGATTTTAGAAAATTGAAATAAATCAATTTGATAGTTGGTAGGGTGAGATGAGAAAATGCCTTCACGAAGCAATCTTGCTATGTTAGGGAGTACTGGGAATTTCCATAGAGCCTCTCGGTCCGTTGTGTCTTACCGAGGAGAACTGGGTCATAATCACTGAGGGCAGCCACTACCTCCACAGGGTTCTCCTGTGTGTTGAGTTGGCTGGTTCTGTGTCAAGTTCCCTGAACTTTCATTACCAGAGGTAGGTGAGCTTAGCCTACTAAATAGAGAGGAGCTGCTATCACTGAAAGCCTCTCTGCACTTTCACAGCACGCAAATTATCGGATCTATAGATTTGGTTAAATCCAGCCTTGGAATAACTATATTAAAATCTAGAGAGATCTGTAACTTCTGATAAAGGATAAATTCAGGCTTGTATTTGTCATTTTTATTTTTTTTAATTTGTGCTTGACTGTAGATGCACACTCATAAATGAAGGGGAAGAAATTACTAAGGATATCGTATTATGATCCACTTATTTTGATTAAAAACTTTGGAAAAAAAAAAAGTATAAATTTGGAAACATGAATATGCATTGAAGGTAATCCAAATGCCCTTAACCCTGCCCAAAGTTTGCTTGTCTAAGAATAATCAAAAATGCTTAACTAATTGCTCCTATTTCAGTTCAGTACTCTTTAAGCTTAAATGGAAGCAGTGTGGCTATGACATGAAGGTTTCCTGCCATTTAAACTTACTATGCCTCAGAGAGAAATGTACCATCTTCTCTTTCTTTTTTTTTTTACTATTTACTTAATAGTTTTGACCTTTCAGCCAATTGTCCTTATCCGTCATTACAGTGCATGATCAATCATTTCATGCCTTGTCATCTATGAAATGCCAACAAGAGGGAAAGTTTTATGTTCTATTGCTTTTCCTGAGTTTTTTTTTTGTTGTTTTGGTTTTGTTTTGTTGGGGTTTTTTCTAATCAGTATCTTCCTGTTTATTAGAAAGAAGGAAAAAAATGCTTCAAGTTACACTGGTTTAATCAACTTCATGGATTTCATGAGCACAAATGGATGTGCAAAACTGAAACCTTACCGTTGTACTTGTTAATTTTGTTATTAATTAATGGCCAGTACTTTAAAATGCACCAAATAAGCCATGTTGTATGTCACCAACTTCCTTCTGAGTCTTTGAGCAATAGAGGCAGAAGTAACCAGTGATGCTGCATACCTGTGCATATATACTCACTCACCTGTATACTTATGCATGAACATGGTCTGTCTGAGGATGGTTCTTCAGTTAGTACAGGCCTTCGAGTTTCTGGAGATTCAGGTAACCTTCTTTGCAACCAACTTGTGCAAGAGTAAAACTTTCAGGAACATTTGTGTTGCACGGCCTATATGGCATTTACAAACTCAAAGTATCCCTTAACAGGACTTGTCTGCAGCAGAAAGCCAGAACGGTGCAAGGATCATGAGTGAGTAGGAATGCTGTAATACAGTGTGATACTCTGCAAACATTTCAAATTGTGGCCTGAAAACTGTCAGCTGTTCTCAAAAAGGCCTTTCTGGTTTAAGTGTAGTGATACGTAAACATGTCTAACATTTCTTTTTCCAGAAACAGCGTGTAGGCTGCTCCCCGAAGGAGCACTCTGCTGTGTCCCAGTGAGCTGTAGAGAAAAGGCTGCTGGCTTATCCATAATGTTGCTGAAGCACAGCACAATACTGCTTGTAATGAGGGTTAAGCGATTTAGGATCTAAAGTACTTTTGGAAACCGTGCTTTTTGCTTCTCTTGTCTTCATTTACCTGATTATAAACCAGAGATAATAGCACTTCTTGACTTCCCATGGGGTATTGAAAAGATAAGTACATGAAAGATTGAAAGAATGGTAGCTACTGCATGGTGACCCAGTAATGGGGGCAGCTAAAGTACCTTTAGGTAAACAGCTTCAGCAAAAACCTCCACTTGCATCCCTAAACTCAAAGTCAAGTGTACATTTAAAAACTTCTCAAATGTTTTATGTGTTGCTTTTTTGCGGGGCAGGGAGTACTTTTTTGTTGTTATTTCAGGGAGGCAGAATAGTCATGCAAATGATTTGGAGAGAATGAGAGAACTTGGGGGAATACACATCAGACAGAGTAAGAAGGAAGGAAACCAAGCATGTAACAAACTTCGGGCATGTATTATTTGTGTGATTATTTGGCATTCCTTCTTAACTGGAACGTTAGTCTCCCCAGTGCCTGTGCACACCAAGGACGTCCTTCGTTATCTGAACCTTTAAAGTATCTTGGTTTTATTTGGGATAATTGGGGTTGTTCTATCAACAGTTTTTCTGTGATCCTAAGACAGAGCATGAAAAGGATAATATAAAGAAAGGTGAAGATACAAACATACTACTAAGGTTTGGGGCTTGTAAGGCAAGTTTTGCACAGCTCTAGTTGTAATTCTTTAAAATATACATATGTCCTTTTGATGTTGTATCGAAGTAGAAGCCAGACATAATACTAGCAACTTAGTTGCTGTTCACCAATGAAGCCAATGAGCAGTAAAGAAAGGAGGGAGCGTGCTTTGAAGTGCTTGGTATTACACGGGAAAATATGCACTTCAATAAGAATGTACCACATGCAGGAGACTGCTGTTGAGATGAGCTTTAAAATAAAAAGAAGGGCAGGAACCAAAAAGTTCACTTTCAGGTTTGTTTCAACCTTCTTGAAGCTTGCGGGGATATTTACATCCTCAGCCAGAGCAACTGATAGAAAGGAGTGAAGTGTGAAGTTGAGGTCCAAATCAAAACTTTCATGGATGATGGATCTGTGTTTGCAGTTCTAGTCTGGTTTTGATCTCTAATGCCTTGCTCTTCAATGGCTTTTCAGGAGTGCAGTTCAAAGGGCTCTGTAAAAACGAAGGCAGAAATGTATAATCAACTTTATTTTGCAGAACAGTACCCAAGGCAGAAAGCAATGTTCCAGGGAGGTGGCTAGTGCGTGGTCCCCCAGCTCTGTAGTGAGACAGGTCTGCACCCCTCCTGTTCTACTCAGAAGGGCAAAGTGTTGTAAAGTCATTGTCTTTTAATGGCGTAAGTTCTCTTCAGCTGATTATATAGTTAACACAATTTATATTGAAAAATCTAATGCATACTGAACACAGGAAAGAATTAATGTAATGAATGCACAATGTCCATTGTCCACTGATCAAAAGATCTGTCATGGTTTAACCCCAGGCAGCAACTAAGTACCGCACAGCTGCTTGCTCACTCCCCGCCCCGGTGGGATGGAGGAGAGAATCGGACGAGTAAAAGTTAGAAAATTCTTGTGTTGAGATAAAGGCAGTTTAATAGGTAAGGCAAAAGCCATGCACACGAGCAAAGCAAAGCAAGGAATTAATTTACTGCTTTCCACCAGCAGGCAGGTGTTCAGCCATCTCCAGGACAGCAGGGCTTCATCACACATAATGGTTACTTGGGAAGACAAACATCGTAAATCTGAACGCTTTCCCTTTCCTTCTTCTTCCCCCATCTTTGTATGCTAAGCATGACGACATATTGGTATGGAATATCCTTCTGGTCAGTTGGGGTCAGTTGTACCAGCTGTGTCTCCTCCCAGCTTCTTGTGCACCCCCAGCCTACTCGATGGTGGGGTGGGGTGAGGAGCAGAAAAGGTCTTGATTCTGTGTAATCACTAGTCAGCAATTACAAAAACATCCCTATATTTTCAACACTGTTTTCAGCACAAATCCAAAACATAGACCCATACTAGCTACTATGAAGAAAATTAACTCTATCCCAGCCAAAACAAGCACACTCTCTGCCCCTTATTCCATACCATAAATGGTATGGAATGCTCAGGTCCCATACTATCCAATACAACCTCATTAATCACCAACTCCCTTCCCATTCTTTGATGTAATACACAGATATTGTTCCCTTAGTCTATGGACCAACCCAAAAAAATGTCTTTAAAATGTCCACAAAATATCTGTTGAGTTCGTTTAGTCCATGACTTTTTGCTCTGTCTGTTATGGTGGTCGCTCAGGATAGGAGAGACTGTGCCTTGCATGGAGTCATTGGGCACCAAAGCCAGCTCAGATCGGGTCACTGCTGCACTTGCACTGCTTCTTGTAAGGGTTGTCATCCATTGGTTCAGGTGATTTCCGCTATAGTAATTCCTATAACATGCAACTCAAATAATGGGTTACAACAATTTAAAGGTATTTCCATTATAATCTCCACCCCTGGTCCCTTTGGGCCAGGTTATAGCGTTTAACATTGCAATGAACTCCCCACTTGCCCCTGCTCCAGCTTAGACTTAGCCACAGACTGCAGCCCCTGAGGGCTGTACCTGCTCTAAGTGGACCCTTATCTATGCACCTCTGCCTCTTCATGGGTATAACTGCTGCAGCATACATTTATCCACAGCCACAGTCACTTTGAGGTGCACCTGTTCCAGCATGGCCTTATCCATGGGCCACAATGCCTTCAGAGATATACCTACTCCAGCGTGGCCTTACTTGCAGCCACAGCCCCTTCCGAAGTAAACCTGCTCCAACATGGCCATACCTGTGGCTGCCGTCCCTCCACGGGTGTATCTGATCTAGATCAAAAACATTTTTTAACTTTCCTTAACATCTGACTGTTTCTTCTTAAAGAAGCGTCACCCTTCATAGCATTGTTCTAGCCTTTGATTAATATTTCTGAACTCAAGTGCCTGATTCTTTATATTGTATTGCACTTTCTACCATTACTTACAGCACTGTGGCCTGTTACCAAATAATAGTATCTTTCACAAGATGGGACAACAGGCATTTTGTGTGGTTTTCACATGGCATGTCCCACCAGTTTGTGCAGCGGAAGGTCTGAAAAACTTAATGTTCTTCTGTACGGGAGTGAGGGACTCCATCATGTTACAATCTATGTGTTATTAAACAAAACTTGATCTAGAAGACATTTTCTCGCTCTTTCTATCCTCCCTTTCCCAACACCCAAGGAACATTAATACTTCATAGTTCTTGGCAGTTGGACCTAGTCTTGCTAATACACACCTATTTTCATACAATCCACATATTTGGCAACCTTCAGAAAATGTGAGTATTTGGGAATCTCATTCTTAGTGAAAAATGGAGACTCCCTCCAGCCCGGTGTTCAGCCCCTGGCAGTGACCATGAATGACAAAGCACTCACTGATGTGTCCTCCGTTTTGTGCTCTCAGCTAATTTGGGTCTTCATGGCCTGAGGTTGTATGTCTTTGTTTTAATAGCCACTGACTGATAATGACAGAAACTTGAGAAGGGTTAGACAAATTAATGTAAGGAGAAGAAGGGGAAAAAAAACACCCAACAAAAACAAATGTAATGTCTTGTGCCAGTGAGCAGCTTGTTTTGCGGGGAGGCGTAAGGCAAAAAAAGATAGCTTTTTTTTTTTAAGACAACTTCATTCAATCTCTTTCAGCTCGAACTGAGAAATTGTGAATAATCATTGGCTAGGCACTTTGTGTCTCTTGTCTGTGTCTCTCATGATGTTTATTGCCTTCTCTCTGCCACCTCTTCCTTTATGAAGAATCCTATTGTATCATCCCTTGAACAGAAGCTGTGCAACCTTTGCTACCCCTTATTGCCTTCCTGCCATGATGTTTTTCTTATTCTGTTATATCCTTGTTGAGAGAGGACACCAGAACTGCATAGGTGACTTGAGATGTGAATGTACAGTGCATTTTTTGTGCTTGTTTGATCAGTAGTAAACTCTGAGGTGACATATTTACGGAACTAGCTAAAATAGCTCTAAGATCCTGTCCCTTAGTGGTAACAGCTAGCATACAGTCACTGTGAGATGAGGGGATGGCTTGTTTTTCACCATGTGCACTGAATTTAATTTGCTATTTCATTATGTTTATATGTTACTATAATGAAATTATTTCATAATATTATATTATAATTCATATTTTTCATAATTTCATATATTATAATAATATTCAGTCTTTACAACTGAATTTTGGTTTTGCCACCTCTCAATTCAGTACTGCCAGCAGGTCATGTTTGTGATGAGCTCTTTGTCATCACTATTTACCTTTACCTCCAAGTCTCTCATGTACGTGGCAAGCAGCCAGACCTGCCATGGCAGTGGTGAGCTCCTGCCTTGTCCTCTCTGTACTGTACGTAGCTGAACCTCAACCCACAGTGACACAGGGGGAAAAAAAATCTTAAAAACGCAATTCATTTGAACTTGTGATCACATAAACTTGAAGCAAAGGAAATTAGTTTAAGGCACCGTGTTTTAATAGGAACTTATTGGAAAGGGAAAAAAGTAACATGACCGTGGTGAGCTCATCCTACCATTCTGCTGCGTATTTAATACTCTTTTTTAATACTATAATGCAGTGAAACAACATATCTGCACAGGACCTCAGCTGGGCTTGGGCTTTGTCTCTGTCCCTTTAAAAACCTTGTGAACATCTCTCCTTAGTCTAAAACTCTCAGTAGTATGAGGTGTCCAGGAGTGGTGGGGTTTTGGGGTGGGGTTTTTTTTGTTGTTGGTTGGTTGGTACATTGATTGTTTTTCGTTTGTTTGGGACTTATTTTAAGTGGCTTTGAAATGACCGCAGCTACCCAAACACCTTCACTCGGATTTAGTTTTAGTATAAAGGTATTGATATAGATACACTGCAGAGATGAGTTTGAGTGGCAAAAAGTAAAGAATCTGCTCATGAAGATGAGCAAATTGGAAGGGGGGAGGGAGAAGCAGTGACAGAGACAGATTTGAATGGTGCAGCTGAACTATGCCTTCTTGGCACAGGGGAAGGAGATAAAAATAATTCCTTTCCCTAATTAGCAATAACACAGTTCACTGTTACAAGCAGGAAACCTTTAACTCCTTACTGGTACAAACCATGTTGTTTGGTTCCTTTCTGGGTCTTCTCATCTGTTGTGTCAGAATTAGAACGACCCAATCAGCTTTCACAGACAACACCTGGTCCAGCTGTTTGACATCATTACAGACTTTCTGGCCTTTGATGCTTATACCTGCTTTGATTAGGGCCACCTATTACTGCTCACTCAGCCTGTGAATAGTTGCCAAAGAGTTAATTTACATCTTAGCACAAATGAAAGGATGGAAATTTCTAATGGGAGAATGGGAAATAATAATTATTTTCTTTTTCTGATCAGTTATTTGTGCTTAGAAAGCAACATTTACATCTCTAGTTGGAAAGGATTAGTTGCTTTCACTTCTTGTTAGGTTGTTTTGTTTTCATGCACCAGCAAAATCCTATAATGATTGGTTTGCAAAACCTTCCAGAGGAATGTGTTCACGTATATATCCATTACAGGCACCTTTTTGAGGAAGGAAAAATAATAATGATAACGAAAAAACAACAGAACTTGAGTTTGGAAGGGTTTCTTTTGGGACTAATTTACAATTCTACTTGTTAATCTATTTAAGTAATACACACAGATGGTGGGAGAACTATACAAAGATAATGGATAAACTAGGAAGGGAGGGTGGGGGTGCTGGTTTAAAAGCGAAGGCAACCTTAGCATTTGTATCTAATCAGTATCGAAGTTATAAGTCAGCTAAGCCTTGTGTCCCTAGCCAAATGACTGAGCATAAGTGTATTTTTATATGGCTTCTTAACGTTAAGCGACAAGGAAAGGCAGCCACTTAAAAGTATTTGACATTCATAAGCATCCAAAAGACTTTCTGTCATCTTCTATTTATTCATTCGCTAGACTAGAAAAGGCTGTATTGCTTTGTTTTTTCCCTTTCTTTCAGGGCAGCAGTCAATGCATCTGCGTCAAACCCTAGCTCTTCTCATCTACTCTTCACGGTGTCCATATCCCTTGCTTCTTTCTCTTTACTGTCACCAAACAGCTTTTGTGTGCCTATTAGCAGCGAGGAGTGCTGCAGCTGGAATTTCCAGCTCCCAGTCTGAAAGGATTAAAGGGACACTGAGTGTGCTCCTGCCCCTCCTGATGTCAGTAGCACAACCCTTTTCAGCAGAAGTAGTTTGAGTGCCAATCAAAAATTGCATGGAAAAAATATCCGACTTAAAATTAAATGCCTTATTTTATAGATTTGCTTTAAGAGTATTTTGGATGCTTTTCTGACATAAGACAGGAAGCTTTTAGTTCAAAAAGTATTGATAGTGTTCTTCAACACCTTAAATTTTAGCTGGTGTGCACTTCCTGTGTATATTCAGCTTTGCGTGTAAAATGTATTCAGATTGCCTGTAACATTCAGAGTAGAGTATAGGAATGGGTTTTGTTGTTTGTTGTTTGTTTTTTTTTTAATAAAGGAAACAGTATTTCTTAAAACTGTTTCATACAATCAGTTCTGATGCTTAATTAAATCTGTCCAAGAGTATTTAGGAAGCCCAGCTACTAAGTTAATTGTGTTGGAAGAATTCGAAGATTTTGCCATAAGGAAATAAAAATACATTATTTTGAAATGGAGAGGGCGCTTTAAAAAGAAAAAATCAGGAAAAACAGCAGAAAACTTTCTGAAGTGTTCTAAATAGTGTAACTGGCACATTAAACAAAATCCTTTGTGCCCCTACCTATAACCAAATAAAAAGCCTTCTGCAAGTCTTGACCCTTTTTAAGCTGATCTGAAAAACTTAGGATTTGGAATTCCTATCTGTCTGCCCTTGCTAATAACTATTGAGTACATTGTCTAATTTTAACCATATTGCAGAGAGGAGCAATTTTAAGGACACTTTTTGTCCCTAAAAGTTTCAAGAAAGTGGACAAAGTCCCACAAGTGTCCCCCTCATGGAAAGACTGCAGCAGGAACTTCAGTTTTATTAGCCCCTAGAAAATTAGTACCTGAAAGTGCTGGAGGAATAAGTCAACCACAAGAAAAAGATTAAACTTCCCTTTGTGCCTTACTAGATGAAAGAAACCAAACGCAGCACACGAAACCACATGAAACAGAGCTACACAAGGTGCTGCTGCTCTTGTGAGGGGTATTTTTAGGATTTGGGATTTCTATTTTTTATTATTATATTTTTATTCAAGGGATAAATATTTCAGCAGTGTACTAGCTGGCATTAGAGAAAGGGAGGCCAGATGTCATCTGTTCTCTAGTGTGGGTTTTTTTCCTTTTCTGTCAGAAGAAAAGAAAATTGAAGTTCTGTGGGATTCCTTAGTCAGTGTCTGTGGAGAACTGCGTTGCTGTCCCACTTTCCTTGCTGTCTCTTTCTCCAGGTTGTCATAACAGAAATCTGATCTTTCTTTGGAAGAAAAAGAAAGCACAGCCAGGGCTATTCAACTGCAGGATTGCACAAGCAGGCAAATACAGGCGACACTGATCAAGGATGCAGGGGACAGGGATATTCAAGTAATCTGTGTGAATCTGTGTCTATCTCGCGTCATACTAACAGTTGCAGGGTCTCGGGAATCACTGTGCAATAATGCATCTGAGTGCCTCTCTCCTGAGGTGGACAGGAGTTAATGCTTCGAGGGAAAGAAGAGGAAAACCAAGAGACGTTCTTGAGCTCATGCAATAGAAATGGGAAAAATTCCTACGTATAATGATGCTTCATTTGGAATGAGTCATGTTAGTGTTTCAGCCCTGAGGTTAATGTTACAAGCAACGTGGTAACAGCCAGCATCACACTTTCTCACTAACCTCTGCGTTTCGGTGTTTACGGTGTGCGTGACCCCCCATTTGTAAGCACGCAAAGAATAATTTAGCAACATGCAGCAGGTTAGTTAAGACCCACGTAACCAAATTGTGTGAGCAGACTCTGCTTATGTACAGCAAGCACTGTGCAAGCTTGCAGTTAAATTCTGCCTTGTATATTTAATTTCAGCCTCGGTCTAAACACACTGCTTTGGACCTGGGAAAAACAGGAGCTTAACAATGGAAGTGCTACTGATGACACTGCTGCAGTTGCAAATGATGCCATTTTAATACTTAGCTGATATTCAGGAGCTTTCAGTCTTGGGTTGAAGAGATTTGATTGAAAATCAGATACAGGCATATATGGAGAATTCCAGGTTCCCCAGTTGCCTTGAAGTTAAGTGGAGTGGGCACTTGATTATTATGAAGGCTAGAATTGGATTGAAGAATCATACTCAAAGGTGTAATAGAGCTCAGAAAGTGTCAGACCTTGGAAGTACCTAGCCCTTGATTGTAGCAGCTGGAAGTGATTTAACAAGTACTTGAGGTGACAGAATCAAATGCTTTATGTGATGAATGGGCTGTTTCAATATAGCAAATGATTTTGCTCTTTAAAAATCAGAATTAAACAGTTTGTTTTTTTTGTGAGGAGTGAGATCATGAAGCAATGAAGTATATGTGTGCACGTGCCCAGAGATATAGCATTTCATGTTAATCTTGTCTTTATAATAATAATATGTTCACTTATTTTTGAACTTACTGCTATGCACTGGTCCTTCTTCTGGCACAAGGAAGAGTGAGTGTGCATTTTTATGCATGATGGTGTCCTAAGAAGTTGAAATAACCTGACCTAAGTAGAACCAGCCCTTTTCCTTAGTGACTTATAAGGTGAAAAATGTGTTTGCTAAATAACATTATCAGCTGAGTTCAAGAGGCAAATAACTCCAAGTATCTGTCACATGCCCATTTGCCAAATATTGTTATCTGGATGAATATGTACAGAGCTGGATGTAGACTTGGGAGGAGATTCCTCAGATTCATGCAAGGCGGGTTTTGTCCAAGTAGTGTCCCACCTTAGATTCAGTCATATGGCTCACTTAACACTGTTGCACCTGTAATTCAGGCATCCTGTCTTAAAAGAAGTTCCACTCCACTTGGCACTCCCACAACATGGCAGAAAGGTTTATTCTTCCATTCACTGTGGCCAAGACTTCCAGACCTTATCTTCCCAAATACCGAAAAAAAAAACCCCACACCCAAACCTTCCTTAAAAATTAAGTCAAACTTGAACCTGAACCTATAGCTGTTCAGTGAGCAGAGCAATTAATTATAATGTTAAGCTCTCTTGCGTTTTTGTATAGGAAAGGAAAAGTGCAGAGGAGATGTAACTTTGTTTGTTTGTTTGTTTGGGTACTAATCAGAATTACTTGGGCTGTTCCTCAGGTTTGTTTTTGAACGTGCTGAGTAATGGACGCAGCCAGTCTCAGGGGACAAACAGAATAGAAATTTTATTTTTAGGATCAATGCTTTAACATAACAATTCCAGGAACATCTTTGGATCTCAAGGATGTCTTTGTATTGAAGTGGAACCCCACGTGCATGATTTGTTCACTGCCCCTTGTGATTTGTAGACTGATGTGGGATCTAAGAGGGTTGCAGAAGGCTGAAGATTCTTGTAGGGCACATGACTATGATTGCTTTAGGATAACCAGTTGGCAGTAAATGATCTTTGTGTCCCCTTTTGCTTCCTGTAGTCAGCAATGAGACAAACACTGATCTCTGAGCTCCAGCATTTGGATGGATCCAGCCAGGGTCACAAATGCTTGATGTCATCTCTCTCACTCGCATCTTTTGGGTTGTGTACTGACTGCTAACCTGACCATCACTGAGCAGAGACAGCAAATCTCTGCAGATACAAGGTTCTCAAAGTCTGTACTGAAATGCCCTGATTTGACTATTCCTGAATTAAGTATATAGAGAAACAATATTCTTCTTTAGATCATGCAATACCTCTTGATCCCTGGTCTACCATGCTCAGAACTCTCAAGTGCTTTCTTCTCTTGTACATGAGACAGCACCATATCTGCGCACAAAGGGGAAAAGTCTGGCACATCAGGTCATTTCGTAGGGCAACACCTTCAGTCCTGCGCTGGAGCACCCCTCCACACACCATCTTCCTCTTTCTCCAGAAGAAGACAACACCACTGCTTCTCTTTTGTTATTTGACTTCACATCCCAAACCTGCCTGGTGTGTGAGGAAAGGCCATACTTTTACAAGCAGAAAGTCAATACAGTTCCCTAAACTGGAGACTCAAATACAGCAGAGTATTTCCTAAGCAACGAGATATCATAGGATAATCAAGGATAGAAGGAATTTCACCAAGTCTAACCCCTTCCTCAGGGGAGACTGAACTTCAGCATTAGGTCAAAGTTAGATTCAGGTATACAAAAAGGTTGGGCCACCTTGATGCTAGGAAACTGTTCGGTTTAAGTTAATGAAGTGCTGTTAGTGGTGGTATATTCATAGGTGCTACCTTTCTGCATCTGAAAAACTAATGTTGTTACACTTCCCCCAGAACTAAAAAACAGGTTTGAAATGAACATTATTTTTTTCTTCAGAGATATTTGCATAATTACACAGAGTGTGAGTGTTAATGAAGAGCTAGTAATAAAACTGGATGAATTAGCATGACTGAGTGACTTGATGCAATCCTGTTGATCATAGAGTTAGGGGTGGCTTGCATTTTGCCAGACCTTCTTTTTAGTAATCTCTTGCAATTGCACATTTGAATTTGAACTTTCATTAATTATAGCTTTATTTCATGAACATGAAACTTCATTGACTTAAGTGTTTACATCAGTAGAACACCTATTCTAAAATATGTGCACCTGACAAAATTGTTAATGAACACCTCACCACCACCCCCAATATGAGTACGTTTTGGAGTCACTCCAGTTAAGGGAAGCTACATTTTTATTTCTTTAATACTTAGTGCGGTTTTTTGTATGCCTTTAAGCTGCAGGCTAATTTCTTTTTTCTTTCAAAATTAGAAATAGCAAAGCATGTTATCTTGGGAAGAGGCAAAAATAACTGTAGAAGCAGGATAGTCCTTCAATAACAATGTTATCCCTCCTCCATCTCCTTGTCTCCGAGAACTGTTTGTTACTGGTCTGCAGCTGAGTTGGTTACCTCATCTCTGATATGGTCAGGTAGGTGAGGGGTGCAAGAACATGTAAGAACAGCTGAAAAAGATGAGTTGTAGCTAACCCGAATCACTTTATATTGAAGAGGAGCCACTTGTGGGTTTTGTGCTTCTGACTCTGTTAGGGGGGTAATCACTCTAAGGTAGTAAGTGCCAGATTTAGGGAGAAGCGCTGTCTTAATCTCAGTAGGAATATAGCTGCCAAATCAGGTGGGCACCTATGGCTTTCGTTCTTAGGTACACTTAAACCCCATTGTTTTCAGCGGAGCTTGATCATGGGGCCCATAATCTCACCAAAAATCAATGTTGTGTCCCTTTGCCTGCTTAAACATGACTGAAAATATCACAGAGCTCCAGTGTGTATCATTAGATAATGAAATAACTTAGATTTATTTTATTTCCTCCCTTTGGGCACTCTCAAAAAACTTAAGCTAATGGCAACTGGGATGGGGGAAAAGGTGATTTTGTTATGATATGTTTGAAATTTCTGCTGTCATAATCATTTTGGCAGAGAAAGGCTAGAAGTTTCAATATCATGTTTGTATGAAGGACAACTTTGCTCAGAAATCTTGCATATGTTATTTCAGTCAGAAATGAGGTTTTCAGATACAGTTTTCTCACTCTACATTTTTGAGATTACTCATATTGTCCCATTTATAGGACTAGAACACTAAGATCATCAGCCCCTGAAGCGAACTGTTAAATATTCGAGTACAAAGAAAAATGCTAAAACTTACCATTGAAAGCATTCCTTACCTGTTCCCCTTCTTGCCTTTTCCATCTTTGGAGGCAGGAGATATGTAGCAGCTTTGGCATTTATTAAATTAAGTGACAATGATAATTTANTCATTAATGAATATGGAAGGTAAGCTTATAGCTCATGGGTGACTTCAGGTGAAAACCTTCACAGGTGTATAGGAAGAAAATTGGAATTGCACTCTGGAGTTTAACAGCCAGAAATATGTATATTATGGTACATACAGCCTGTGAGATTAATTCTGTCAGAAAGTCACATGCAAGGGTGAAGCCAGTTTGACGTGAAGTTGAAATAAAGTTGGCAGGCCATACTTTTTTTTGACAGCAAAATAAATAAAACATTTTGTATGGTTAATGCACTGTAAAATAGCAAAGTCCATACTGAATACCAGGAATTAAGAGATTCCCTTCTGCCTAGTCAAGTGTATCTGAGCACTCATAAAGTGTTATTTGTGGAAACAGATGAGCCAAGCTGGTTTAGGAATACTCTGGTCTCTAAGAAAATAGATGAAGGGCATCCCAGTTCAAAGCAGGGCATCCTCATTTAAAGCTCTGCTAATCAAATACACAGGCAGAATTCTGTCCCAAAGCAGACAGAGCTCTCTACATTGAAAACCAGGAGTTCCCTAGTATTTTTTTCTGGGTTTTTGAGCCAAACTTTGAGTCTTTTCTCACCTGTTACAGATCTATGACAACAGATTACCATAACATTGCTATTCTTGAAAATGCTTGTGTCAAATACAGATATGGAAAGAACACAGCAAGGAGGGGGAGAGAGAGAGAGACAATGGGGTTTGAATTTAGGAATTTATCCAGGGAGAATAGGTCTGTTCTAACAATGGAAAACCTAGGAGTTGCTTTTTTCTCCCTGAGATTCTGTGCTTAGCTCAAGCTTATAAGTTATTTCTACAAAATAATTTTGACTGTTAATATGCAGCTATATCCTCATAGATTTTTCAACTGCTACTACTTTTGCTACAGGTTATTGTTTACCTCAATATTTTTACTCACAGTTCAATCTTTTTCCTACCCTTTCATTTTGCCATCTAACTAGCAATACTCTTTTGACTTGTATCATTAAATAAGTGGTAAGAAATCACTGCAAACAATTAACAAAATTCTTATAATTGTCCTCTCTCAAAATTATTTGCCCAGCAAAATTTCAAAGGCACTAAGCAAAGTCAGAATGGCATTTCTATGGATGCTCCTTCCAATTAAGGACCAGAAATTTTGCCTCTCATACCCTTAGCCTGGCCTTGTTCCCCCTCCCAAGATGGAGACTTCCACTGAAATCTTACAAATATCACACTAGCCAAAGAAAGTTTACAAAAACAGACAGTGACATTTTACAATGCTGTGTGCCTGAGACCAGGTCAGCAGGTAAAAAGCATCATTGATATATCTGGGACAAAACAACAACAACAATAAGAGGGCTTTTGGTATGGGAATAGTATGGTATGGGACATAATTGGCAACAACTGAAAATGCTAAATTTTAGAGGATGGAACAGGTCCTGAGTGATGAGCAGATTTGGCAGCTAGGTGTACCTATGAATTTCTTCACCATTTCACAAAATTGAGGCTGAGATTCTCTGTTCAGGCACATCTATGGAGACCTGTTCATTGGAAAGCAATATGCTGCAGGACCCTCTAATTTCTTCTGTGCATGAAAAACTCCTTTGCTGCTTAGACCCTCTGCCTAAAAGCATTTCCATCTCTTAACCTTTGAAACTAGTCGTTCCAGTTGTCTTCTATAGGCCAAATTATAGCCCTGCAGCTCATGGCTGGCAGGGGTGCTATATACCAGTCAGTCGCCTCCTGCAGCTGGGCGCATCTAGAGCCAGAATGGCGTGGAGGGGAACGCAGGTGCTCTAAAGCATGGTGCCCCCAGTGATGCCCTGAGAGATGGGTTAAGAGCAGCTCTGGTTATCTGTGCAAAAAACGGTGTGCGATTTTGTCTGACGCTCGCTGCTTTGATGTTGCTTGTCAGTCCGCGAATGAAGCACATGTAGCTAAGCTCCTCCAATGCTCTCCTCTCCTTTTGTGTTTCGTGGTATTTGCCTTAAACTAGTTGCCTCTTGCTGATTAGGAGATTACCTGTCTCTAGGAAACTTATACAGGGACAGCCATGTTTTATGGCATCTTGACTTCTGCTTTTCCATTTGAGAATTCAGCAGCCATCATACTTGGGTTTTCCCCTTTAACAAAGCCAACATTGATCTTGCAGATCATGCACGCTGCACTGTCAGACAAGATAGATAATGACTTGAACTGCAGCAAATGGGACTATATGACATCACACTTTTGTGAGCAGACAAATCTGTAATCTTATTTAGTTTGACAGGTATAAAGGGCATTTCAAAAACTGATTATATCTGCTGTGATTTTAAGAAGGTCTGGGATATGACTGGAAAATCTTCACCTAACCTATTCCCCAGGGAACAAACTCTTCAAAAGAATAATGCAATACCACTTACTTGGGGCACTGAAACAAACATTCAGCCTTTTTTTCCATGTTGTGGAAAATATATATTATACCTGTGAAGACTGCAAGGGTGAGAGTGAGGTGCTAGAGCTGAATCTCCATCAAATCTGGGAAGTTGCGTCTGCAACCAAGCTTTGCAGATCAATGTGAAAGAAAAAGCTGAACATGAAAAACATCTGAACTGTTTAGTGAAAATGTGGATCTGTGCTGATTTTGCAGATCCATCTCTTATTGTGAAAGCCCGATCGCCAGCTGGGGATAAGATTCATAAGCATTTTCTGAAGTTTCCATTAATAGGCCTACTAAAACCAGCTGTGACAGACTTGCAGTGCAGCATCAGTCAAGGTCAATATGTGTAACAGCACCTATCTGCAGGGCCCCACCTTCGGGAGTGGGATGCATAGACCTCAGCCTGATCCTTAACCTGACAGAGGAAGGTTTTTTTCCAAAACCTGGACTGTCATGGCTGCCCGGCTTCACCAGGGGGAAAGGCTGGTGAGAGGAAATGCTGAAATGCAAGCTCGTTTTCCTGAAACTTGGACACCTCCCTACAACCCAGAGTTAGCAGCTGTGGGGCTGGAATTCACAAATCCGCTTCTGCACTCAGATGTTGAAATAGTCTCTTCACATGTGGATGGCGTGTTCAAATTTTTCCTTTTAAAGCATATCTGGTGCAGACGCTCATCATTTACCCAGGGGACTCATGTTTAGGGAGCTCAGGGAGGCAGAAGGGCTTCGTTATAGGGAGGGGCAGGTCTGCTGCTGCCCTTATCCCCCGAAGTGCCCAAGCAGGTGGTCACATGTGCCCCCGCTTCTCTCCCCAGAGATGTACCTCTGGGAAGGAGGCCAAAGCAAAGGCAAGCAGGCAGAGGGAATGGTCCTCTGCCGAGGGCATGAGGGACTCCTAAGGACTGCCCTGGGACACACAGCCTAACTCCGGTTTGGGTAGGATCTGAGGGCGATCTCAGCCTTGCTCTTTAATCCTGTCAGTAAGCCACCCAAATGCTTTTTCCTTTTTTCTAACCCAAAGGTGCTAGGACATGGTCCTCTACTGGAAAATGAAAAAGGTTAATTTCTCACTCCACCTGCATCACAACACACTTTTCTGAGACAATCTCTCAATGAATTAAGTATGGCTTGCATGTTTCACCCTACCCTCACGAGTATTTTGTCATGGGAAGGTGAAATATTTTTTTTAATAAGTCATAAACCATTAGAAAGTGTGATCTGTCATACTGATAAATTTCTAGAAGTGTCTCTATGGCTGAAATTACAATCCTTTAATCTCTGGTTTCTAGCCTAATCTTTACAAAGGCAAATCTATTGTAAATATTTTTGTTAATTCCTCCCTCCTGTCTTGTGGTATTAACTATGCGCCCACTTCTGCTCTCACTGAGATGAATGGAAATATTTTACTGATTATCTTGGTGAGAACAGAGCTGTGTATGGGTATGGTTTTCTGTTATGTCCTGCTGGAACATAATGATTTTGCTAATTGCCATAATACAAGTTTTGAGTCTGCATAGTGTGAATATTAGTGAACTGATAAACTTCCTATACAAGAGATGCATCTCGTCTATATAATGCACCTTGAGGTGCACATGCAGGGTGAAATTAGGTTTGGTTTCACAGAATTTTGGGGTTTGTCCCATAGGACAGAAGGGTCCCTTCTATTTCTCCTTTTTTTCATGCAGTAAGGAGGGTTCCTTAGGCGGGTGAGGCCCATATCCCTAAACATATTGCATTGAAGAGCTCCGCCACTTAGCAGTCACTTCTCATCTGAACAGCCTGGAAGCAGAGGAAAAGCAGAGCAAGTGTCACCTTTCTGCTGCAAAAGAACAGTCGGTGCTGCCGGAGTCCTGGTGCAACTTGTCTTTGACAGAAGGGTGTGATTCAGTTGCTGACAGAAACAATCTTGACAAGTAAGCTCTTAAGTCAGCCTGTGTCTATGACAGAGATTGAAATATCAGTCCTTGAAGAGCTGGACATGTACTTTATTGGCCCAGTGCTTATTGTTACGTGTCAGAATTGCTTTTACAGATGAGGGCATTTAAAAAAAAAAAAAAAGGCACCATGAAGAATATGTGTGACATTCTTAAGAAACCAAAACTTTGAAAAAAATTTATTACTGAAGGCTGTTCCCTGCAACTTCAATTCTTATCTTCATTATTTTGTAATCTCTAAACAAGGGGCAGCTTTGAATGCAAAATCATACAGCATTTACTGTATTGTTTGAAACGTTCTCAGTCACTTTGTAATTGTAAAAGGACAAACAAAGACCAGACTGGAAGTGGAAAATCTCATTTTACTACAATCAGATTTTTTGAGTGACTGTTAATTTGGGGTATGAGAAAGAGACTATATGTTGGTATTAAGACCAGTGCTGTTTAATATCTTTGTCTGCAACACTGACAGTGGGTTTAAGTGCACCCTCAGCAAGTTTGTGAACAACACCAAGCTGTGTGGAGCAGTCGACATGTTGGAGGGGAGGGATGTCACCCAGAGGGACCTGGACAGGCTGGAGAGATGGGCTCGTGTGAACCTCATGAAGTTCAAGAAGGCCGAGTGCAAGGTCCTGCACCTGGATCAGGGCAATCCCAAGCACAAATACAGTCTGGGCGGAAAGCGGATTAAGAGCATACCTGCCAAGAAGGACTTGTGGTGTTGGTTGATGAGAAGCTCAACATGACCCAGCAATGCACACTCACAGCCCACAGTCCCAACCATATCCTGGGCTGCATCAAAAGAAGCATTGCCAGCAGATGGAGGGAGGTGATTCTGCCCCTCTACTCTACTCTGGTGAGGCCCCACCTGGAATACTGCGTCCAGCTCTGGAGCCCCCAATATAAGAAGGACAGGGACCTGCTGGAGCAAGTCCGGAGGAGGGCCACAAAGACAATCAGAGGGCTGGATCACCTCTTCTATGAGGACAGGCTGAGAAGTGTTCGGGTTGTTCAGTCTGGAGAAGAGAAGGCTCCAGGGAGACCTTACAGTAGTCTTTCAGTATTTAAAGGGGGCCTACAGGAAAGATGGGGAGGGACTCTTTATCAGGGAGTGTAGTGATAGGATGAGGGGTAATGGTTTTAAACTACCAAAGAATATTAAATTCCCTCACAGCCTGTCAAGTGACATACTGTGACAACAGTACTTCTTGCTTCTGTGCCTCTTCTTTCCAAGTGTTAATGAAATACTCCCCATGAGAAAGTCTCAGTTAACAGACTTACAAGGAAAAGATTTTCACATAAGTCTGTAGTCAAGCATGAAATTTTTTTTGAGTATACAAACATTTTGATCTAAAATAAGACAAACAGCTGCCCTACTTGCCTTATTTTCCTCATCGCTTCCTTGGTTCAGAAAGAGAACTAATTTTTTTTCAGATTTACAAGTTATTTTGCAAGTCAACAGTGCCAGCAACTTCCTAATTCTATATGAAACTGGTTGTTTCTGGTTCTAGGGGAGGGATTAACACAGTAAAAATGCATGGATCTGTAATATAATAGATCTAAACACATTTCCCTCTGAAGCTTTTGATGCAAAACCGTGGCGTGCTTCTGATTTGTATTCTCTGAATGACATGAGCCCCTTGCAATAATTCTCCACCTTTGAGAAGAAAGTCACTGAAGAAGCTACATGGCAGAGATTGACATGTATGCTTAATTTTGCACCGTGCACGGTATTATGGCAATCATAGGGACACTTGCCCAAACCTTCACAGGCACTGGGCCACAAAAGGAAAGTGTCTTATAACAATTAAAGATGAGGAAACATGACAAAATGCCAGAGGAAAACTGGAACAAATAGACTTGAGTCAAACTCCTTAAGAGTTGGATGTCTGATACTCCTTACTTGGTTGAAAAGAACGGAGAAAAAAAAAAAAAAAAGTTCTGGCTTTCACTGAGGGTGGTGAGGACAGTGAAAGTTACTTTGCAGAACACTTTCCAACTTGCCTTCTGCAAAAGTCTATTAAAGTCTCTTCGGAGCACCTGTCTGTTGTGAAAATAATTCATTTTGTCATGCCCAGTAACACACTTGTAGTTGTTTTATGAAAGCTTATGTAGCAGTTTCACCTCTAGCTTTACCCTCTGTTATACTACATCACAAACTCATTTAAATAGTGATATTAATGTTTTTAGAGATCACTACAAATGGTTGGCAGCATCATTGCAGTTAATGTCTCATGGGAGCTATACAAGGGAATTTTATCAGCTTGAGGCTGAGGTATTTGATGAAGTAATAACAAACTAGCTTTGAATTGTCTTTCATTACCCTTTATCTCTCCTAGAGAGAATATAATCTTATTCAAATTATAATGGCCTCTGTTATCAATGTGGTTTACTATTTATTTACCTGCACATGGACATGCAAATGTACATGCATTCTCCTCTTTTTACCGTACCTGTAATGAAATTCCTTCACTATCAGAATCATGCGTGATCACAAATTACAAACTAGTTACTCGGAAGTGTAATTTCCTTAGCATTAAAAGCATTAAAAATAAAATTAAAATCCCACCTTTTTTTAGGAAAAAAAAAAAGGTACCTCGATAAGGAGTAAAATCCAATCATTAGACTTTAAATGTACCTTCATTTATCTTTGAGACAAACATGATATTCCACCTCAGAAATAGATAGGCTACCTTACATCTGGGCAGAGAAAGACAAGAAGAAATGTTTAAGTAGTGCTCCAGGGGGAGGCAAGTGCTGGGACTGGAGCAAAGAAAGAGATTCAGATGGCAGAGCTTTGCCTCTCCCTGACCAAATCACCTAAACTTTTCTGAGGCCGGGCTTGTATCAGCCAAACAGGTAAGAATAAGAGACATGCACAACATAGTTCTAGGTTATTTTTCTTAATTACTTGGTGGTTGTCGAATGCTCAGTAGAGAAAAAGAATATATAAGTGCAGAGTTAGGGCATGACTGTGAAGACAGATACAGGGGAAAATATTTTTTTGTTAAATGACTAGGCAGCAAAACAGCTAGACATACGTTGGTACACATCTGCTCTGTTTAGCTTAAGTGTATACTGAAAAGAACCCAAAGCTTACAACCTTGCTCCAGTGGCTGTAACAGCTGTGTATCAGACAGCAGATATCAAAACATTTTGGTTTTCGTTCTTCTTTTGAAAGGCTACTAGGGTAAAAACAGGCAGTGGACTCTTAGGGGTGCCTTTTTCTCTATTATCAGTTCATCTCATTCATGTCCGGAGTCAGGGTCTTTTTCCCATTTTTGTTAGTTTTACAGCATCTAAATTCATCCTTCCCGGGCACAGGCCATACGACAGCCAGGAATCTGTCTCTTTGGGCTGATCTTGACCGACGCACTAGATTTTTCTCTGCCAGTTTGCCATAAGGCCATTGATTCTGATCGATTTCTAGTCAGTGTTTACTTACTGTCACTTTAATTAAAACCAGGCAAGGGGAAGTGATTATTTAAGCCTGCCTTATCAGACCAGTGCTCAGAGTGAGGACAAACACTGCTGCAAATGACAGATATTTTTTACCATATAGTCTTCAGGCTTATGTCACAGGCAAGTGTTAAATATGATTTCTATTCCTTCTTTTCAACAGAACTAGATAGAAACCAGGCATGTAACTATAAACAATACCCAATAATATTTATAGCAGTATTTATATTAGGCTTTCTTTGTAACATGAATAATTTGTTGTTGCAATGTATCTGAAACAACCAGATGTACATAAATACTGCATAGACAATAGGGACATTCAATCCTGAACAGATAAAAGGTTTACAGAGCAAAGTGGAACAAGAATTTAAGAACAATACACATACATTTAAGTAGATTTAAAATAAGAAATGCAGTTCAAAGTTTGCTGAATGACAGAGAAGCAAAGCAGCTCAGCAGAAAGTATAGAAACATCAAATGTGTAAAAGCTGATCAAGCTAGATTTTTACTTCAAATTCCAACTGGAAATAATCTGGAATTGAGAGGTAAAGCTCATAAGTTTTAACCATTTGCCAGGAGATATTTTTTTAAAAAAGTTTCTTAATGTATAACAAGATAGTTTTTTGAAATGGAAGCTAATTTAAAGCTGGCTACCAGACTACCTCAGAGGATAATTTCTTTCAATCGTGAAAGTAGATCAAATTCATCAAAATATTGTTTGCCAGATCAGTAGGTCAAATTCGTCCAAGGATGCCCAGGTTAAACGCTGAGTAAAAGAAGAAAGGAATGGTGATTTCCCACAGCCAAAAAACCAAGCACACTCAAAGGCCATGAGATATTTCACGCAGCTCTTGATAACCTGGCACCCCCAACCCCGATTTGGTAGGAAGGATATCCTCACAGCGATGATGGATACTGGCTGGTGCTTTTTGTGGAGGGAAGCAGATTCTAGAACATAAGAACTTCCTCCAGAATACCAGGGATGCTGGAGCACTGGACTAAGTGCCAATACAAAAGGGATCTGGAGGATTAGAATTTTTGGAACCGGGATCAAATCCAGGCCTTGAATGGTGCAAAATAGTCCAACATGCTCCTTTTCACTACATTAAACAAAAACCCCAAATCCTACCCATTATTTTTGTCATATAAAATTGCCTTAATTGTCACAGAACAGGAATTTTAGCCTTTCCAATCCTGTGCAATTCTGTTTAATCACCCTCTACTCTCAATTAGATCTGACATCGTACTTCCTATTCTGTTCTAAATTGTTGGGAATTGTTTCTGTGTGTGTTAACATAGTCTCACATTATACTTGCCAGTGAAAGAAACCTTATCATTCTTGTGCAAAGACTATAGAACAGCTTAGTAAATTTATTAAATATTATGTATTGTTGAAGTATAACCAATTTTTCTCATCGCAAACGAAAATTTTTAAAATTTATCCTCAAAGCGTGGAGAGGAGTTCATAAACTGAACTTTGCTTGCTTGCTTCACTTACATACAGCATTATTGCCGTCACTGATATTCAGACATGAAACTTAGTGAGAATAATAATCTTGAAAATTTACACATAGCAAAAGAGGCTCAAATCACAGTTAGGAATTATTTTGCTCTCTTGGGTTTCTTAAAATTTGTATCATGAGCCAAACTTTTGGCTATAACCAGTTACAGTCTGTAAGAAGTATTGCTCACTTTGTAGCTATAAAGATCTTTAACTTTTACTCAACGGAAATAATATTCCTAATTTGATGCTCATGTTTGTAGTTCCAGCATTTTTAAACAGCTGGCAGTGGGCAAGAAGGAGACAAACCTACCCCCTGGAACTTGTATTTCCTTCAGGCTGAAAAAATCCCAGTCTGTTGACCTTTCAAGATTACCCAGAGGCTTACAAATATACTCAGAAGTTTTGATGGTTAAAGGATATAGGATTTTGTCTTTTAGCTTCTCTTGGCATTTGTGAATTCTGAATATTGTATGCACTCTTTTACAAAATGTTTACCTACTTACACATTTAACAAGAAATGTTTCTCATAAATCAAGAGAATAAGCAAATAACCATCTATGTAGCCATAACATGAAGAAATTCCAGTCAGTATGTCCCCAAATCAGTGTATTTCCAAAAAATTTTCTCCTGTAAAACACCAAGGGCATTTCTGTATTTGTTTCTAAATATCTTTTTTTCCTCCAGACTTCCTTCTGTACCAAAACCAGGTATGCTCCTTTTCTATTAAATCATGATGATTACTTATCTCAGTTAACAGGTGAAGAACAAAAAGCATCAAAACTCCCAGCAGATAAACTAGTTCAAGGATCTGTCTGAGAGCCATTGGTGACTAGTGGAGTGAGGGGAGGACTTTTTCTTTAGATAGAACAACAGGTTTTGAGTAAGTATCATAACTCACATCCAGTCTTTATCTTAACTGACTGCTATCTCTACTAGTGGGACTGTAGCCTATCAACCCTACTATTCCACCTAATGGCCCTGTCAGTAGGTCTGTCCGTGACAGACACATTTCACGGATATTACAAATGTTCTTAATTCAAATATTCCTAATCATTGTGACGATGTAGTTATTGTCAAGCAATGCAATGCAGAAATACATCTGGATGGGCTTATCTTTGTTGTTTAATCTGTAAGGGTCAAAGATGATGAGTTCAGATACAAAGCTGCCTGGAATGCGGAGGATATAAAGGCAGTAATTTAGTTTGGCTTTTTACAGAGAAAACATGCAGTCAGGAAGTTCTGCTGTTTGTGAGGACATACAGTTTCCAAATTTTGTGATGGACAATGAGAAAGGATTTTATCTGACATAGGTGCATAGACTGTTTCCAGTGAGGTATAGTGTACTTATTCCCCATAAATTAGGAGGGACTAGTTTTGCTGGTTAGGAACTAGTAAAAATCCCCCGATTCAATAGGCAGCATGTTGTGAAAAATGGAAAATAACTGATCACTTTAAGGACTGACTAAAGTTTTAATCCTTTTCTTCCAAACATAACTGCCTCCCAGCACCCCTCCTAGTAGATTTTTATCTTTGAAATTTTTTTATTAAAGATCTATCACTACGTATCTAATGTGGTCAGTGAGCTCTTGCTCAAAAGAGCACCCGGGGCACTGGGATTCAGCACTGAACCCCTGTCAAGGGTCTAAGCAAAAGTAGGTCAGTAATTTGATATTGTTCCATTTGCTCCCTCTGCATCTGATCATCTGACCACACTGGACCTTCTCTCCTTCCCAGTTGTTAGATCTCTGTAATATCTAGCTTGTGAAACCTTAACTATGTTATTCGTTGAATTAGCAGCTCAGTTCTAGCTCGTGATGTGAAGAATGCAAAGAAAATTGGTTTGGCCTTAGCTAATCTGGAATCTTCATGGCCAACGTGCATCCTCTGCTTCCCCTTCATGTGAATTTGGTTCTCTGTGACCAACCTTGTTAGGTGAGGGTTATGGGAACTCCACTTTTTCCACATATCTGAACCAAAATGTCTCCATAAAGCCAAATGTGTGCAAGGTTTGCAACCCTTCTCGCCAATTTATCTTCTCCATCCCAGCATCTTAGCTGAGCTCTCTGGGAGGAGGAGATGACACACCTGGGGATGGCTACCATCCTCATACTTTCTCTGGAACCATTAAAATCGCTCACCTGGATAGCAGGTGCAGTTTTCATTTTGAGCCTGCCTGACAATAACATATCCTAGTACCAGGTATTAGTTATAGCAGATTATCATACATGACATTAAAATTAACCAGTACTTATTCATTAACATAAGTAACTAATTCTGTCACTACATACCCAGCGTCAGCAGCGACTTTTTTGTCACAGCAACACACAGTGGAATCAGTGCTGAATCCCTGCTGTGTATCTCTAAGGAAATCGGCGATTTCATATCAAGTGCCTCATTTTCTCTTACTGCACTGAAATGAACTACAAAAAGCAAAATACTGCTTGAGGATGCAACATGAGTGGGACAGCTTCCAGCAGGTGTTTCATATCAAAGCTCGAATGTTCTTGCAGTCCCTGTGCCCACCTAATTCCAATCACGCCAATCCTATGGGGCATCCGCCGAGAAAGGTGCAATGTCCATGCAGCGTCTGCAGATGTAACCTTCAAAACTTCCTGTGTTAACTATGTGGTTTAAGTATGCAACAATGCCAGGTATCAGATCTCTGCTCAGGCTTTGTTGCCGTTAAGAATAGGAATGACTATTTTTTAAGTAGTCCAATGTCTGAACTCAGTTCCTGCTGTAAACTAGACTTCTTTCTTTTTTTGCTCAAAGCGTAGAGAATTGGGAGAGTATCTTTGTTTTATCACCCACCTCAAACCATTCCTAGGCAGAAGGGACACTTCAATGTACTTCTGTGAAGTGAATTAAAGGGTCAGTAAAGCAATTATACTTGAATTTGTAAATTAACACTGGAAATTTTCTGGTTATCCCTGCTAGAGTTTCTGGGATATTTTAATGGCTCTTGGAATACATCAGAATCACAACATTAGGATCAGAAATCAATAGAGTCTCCTTTTTGGACCTCACAGATGGGGGGGAAAAAAAGGTTTGTTACGGACTGGGCAAATCTACCATTCTGATACTAAAGGGAGTAAACAACAATTCAGATGCTAATATGAGTAAAGAGCAACACTAGTTCTGTCATTAGAAAAATTGTATCATTTTCAAATGACCCTATTATTTTTTGAATCTTTTCAAAGGCAGTAAGTTGCCCGTACCATCCTAAACAAAGATAACCCCTCTATAGTATGCTAATATAAATTGCTGTTTTGTAAAGAAACCACAAGCATATAACACAGCTCTTCCTGTATGTGTCCAGGGGCACTGCTGCTTATTTTAATAACATAAATAAATATTTCATGCTATTTTCCCTTCAGGATCCATTTGCCTAGGGAGAGAGAATGAGGTAGAGAGTAACTCTTCTTTTTACCCGTCATCAACAACAAAACTGGTTATTAATTTCCAATCAATTGTCATCTAGAAAACTGGTTACGGTAATATATTTACCAAAATTTTACACAAGATATTATTTTGCCAGCAGAACTTTTACTATTTGTACTGCTAGTCGTCGCTATTAGTACTTAGGAATAGTAATCCTTAAAATTTAGTAATTTACTTTATAAATTAAGTAGGATTTTACATGTCCTCCAGACAAACAGTGTCATTAAAGGACAAGTGCATGTGCTAACCATCAAGTTATGCTACCCAGCCCTGAGTTGTGAGGTTTATTTGGCTAATTCTATTGCTTCATAACTGTAGTTGGTAAACCCAAAAATTGCCAAGGGTGTTTATTATAGACCATATTTATAACTTCCCCCATTTCAAAACAGGAGGATCATTGTGTGATCTAATCTAACCACCAGCATAGTACAGATACAGAGCCTCCATCAGGAATTTCTATATTAAGCCCATAATTGCTGCTTATCTATGTAAAGTCAGTAATTCCAACATTCAGGGAGAACCCTCCAGTGGGATGCGAAAAGTTTAAGACATATTTTACAATATGATTTAATAAGTATTACATTATGGAAAATCAAGTGCTCAATAACAGTGCAGATAGAGCTAGTGTTATTCCGTAATTTAGTATGGAAATAAGTGTTTAAAACTCTAAAAAATATCATTTTCCTCTTCTCAACGAGGAGAAAAAGAACAGACTTGTAATCTCCTGGGTACCCAAACTCAACAGGCTTTCTCGTGTGATGCTAAATGACATGGAGCACTTCTTGCATTTGACCACCAGAATTTAAAAACTCCTTCCTATCTCTACAGCCAATGCAAATATGTACTGGAAACACTGATTGTCACTGGAAAACCTGATGCATGTTTAAAAACACCCTAAAAATATCTAAAAAAAGCAATATTAGTAGAGTATGAAATACCTAGAATCTGCTAGCTATTAAAAAGAGCCATCTATTCAGTTTATTACTGATTTTAATATTCACTTCATTGAAATCTTTGGTTTTCCAGTCCTCCTGGAGCATGCATGACAGAGTTTAAGACCCGCAGGCCTTAAAACATGCACCTATTCAAGCTGTTCTGTGTTTCCCCTTCCAGGACCCCAGTAAAACACGCTAAACCAAGAGCTCCTCTGTACAGAGTTGTTTTCAGAGTTGGGGCTTTTTTCATTAATCTTTCTAAAGGCCTGGAGAAGTCTTGGGAAGGCAAAGGTGGAGTAATCAGAGAAGATTATATTTTTTTTTATTACTGTTGTTATTAGATAAAACGCAACCAGCACACGCTTTATTGATCATACCCCATCCTGTAGCAAGCTATCAGTCTATAATGGAGATGGTCGGGCATGCAAATGAAAATCGTTTAATGACACAGAGAAAAACAATAAGAACCATTGTATCCAGATAATTTATACAGCTATCGAAGCATTCTTTTTCTTTTTTTTTATGAATTGAATTCACAGGAGATTTGTGAAAGTTGCCTGTCAGGTCAAAGGCTAGTGCTTTATCCACTTAATCATTCATCCCTGCTTGATTAATAGACTTTTTAAACAGAGTCATATATTAATAATGTAGGCTTTAACTGGGCATCTCGATCAAAGAGCAGATTTTAGAAGTTGATTGGTTTGTATCCTCTAGGCCTATGATAAATGTCTAGAGATTTCTTGTAGTCATTTTTTTCTTGTCATTTTTTCATTCTGATATTCATTTCTCTCTTCAACATTGTCACATGAATATTTAAAACAAGAAATATAATCGGTTCAGTGCTTTTTCTCCAGTGCCAGGATCATAAAGAGAATAACTGTCATTCAATACAAAATCTCTTTATTACAATATTTAAGCACTGTCTGTTTTACTTTGCTTGTTGGGAAGCATGAGCTGAAAATCTTATGTGCATCAATAGGATTATGAATTGAATTTAGGGTTAAGTGAGATTAAGGAGAAGAAAACTTCTCAAAGATAAAAAGACTATGGAGTTAATAATTAGAAGGGGGGTTAGAAAATTTTCAGCAAAATACGTATTGTTGGAAAATGCGGTCTCATCCAAACTGAACTGTTTTCCAGGAATAGGTCAGTGTTTAGGAAATTCAGATATATTCAGTTAAATTAGATCAAAATGCACTCCTTTTTGTTTGTTTTGAGATTGCTTTTTATTTCCAAATCTTATTTTCTTCAGAAGTCAAAATCTGAGGTGAGATGACTTCAATTGAAAGGAAATACTGTAACCCAGATAAATATTTTTGAAAACTTTTTATGAACATTTCTTTTAGTTTTCATTACAGCTTGGAACAAAATCAGTACTCTGAGTAAAAGAGTAATCCCAGTTCCAAGCTTCCTGCAGTATTCCTTTCAGCAACAGTAATACATTTAGTTAGGATATAAAACTCCATATCTTAATAAAGGCCTAAACAAAAATGATCAGTTTCCCTGTGTGAGACTTCCATTTTGGGGCAAAGTAAGCTGACTTACCTGGCGTTACTCACATGTGAATAATCACTGCTCATTTCTAATTCATAGTGTATATCTCTGCTGCCAGTTCTGCACTTGTTGCATCTATAAAACTTCCAATGATACCAAAAGGATTTCCAAACAAGTCTTTCCCGTGTAAGGCGTCGATTTACAGAGTTTGCCATACCTTGTTTTGCACATTGTTTTTTCTGGTCCAGCTCCGCCGGCCACATGCAGTAGGTGCTTTTGGTGGGCCAGCTGGCCTGCTCCAGCCGCAGCACGAGGTCACAGAGCAGGGAGAAACGGTACCTCATTTCTGGCTATACCACAAAGTATGAGATAGGATTCTTGTTGCATGGCTGCCGCCCTTACACCATTCCTACGAGGGAATTGGAAGTAATTCAAAGCCCAAAACTGCCCAATGAGTGACACTAAAAATGAAAATATTTGGTAGTGCCTTGATCTAGAATAGAAACTGAATTCTGCAGAATCATATGGATGTGCTCTCCAGGAGCAATATTTCTCTTCACCATCTTTTATGCCGCTGAGAGCTTGGAGATTCTTGTACTCACTAGAGTGAAGGACTTCCTGGGGGATCCCGTTACACAGCCACAAATCCTGGTTGTTATCTGCTGCAGAAAGCATCTCCAACTTGAAGTTAGCATAATGAAACTGAGAAGTGTTGATACAGTTACTTTGTATTGTTGCAGGAGTCATACTGTCACCGATTTCAGCAGAGGAGAGATGTTGCCATCACCTTGCACAGGCGTCTTTCCTCATTCCCTCTGTCTGCAAGTAGTAGTTGCTGGCTGGCCAGTGCAAGTTATGAGATGTGTGACTCCCTGAAGGACCACGGTATGTGAGGCTTTTGGTGTGTGGAAAGATGTAAGGCTCTAAAACTTGTAGCTGAGACACAAGAGTCCCTCTTAGGAGTGCTGCAACGGTGTGTGGGGTGAGAGTTCATCTAAGCACACCTCAGCTGTGACACAACGCAGATGGGGATAAGGCACTCCAGACTGAGACAACATCATGGAGTACATCCTGGAGTGTTAAAAGCCTCATCTAAATATCATCACTGTCTCTTTATTCCTGTAGTGTGGTGCAGAAATGGCAGAAGAATAGCAGTCCTTTTCTTCAAAGCTCTCATGTGGTGATGGCAACTAAGGGTTGCTTGATAGTTGATCCTAATATACTCTGTGGATGAACTGTGCCATCTGAATTGTTCCAGTCTTGTCATAACAGCTTCTGCTGTTCGGATGCTGTTGGCAGGGAGATCAGATCAAAAACTGACCATTAGGGTCATTGACGCAAGTGGGAGGGTTTAAGACCTGAGTGATTTCTTGTTTTCTTCATGGGTCAGAAAGGCTCAGTATGAGTGTATATAGATATACAGAAGTAATAATATGTAATAATGCTGAGGTTCACTACCCTTCAGGAAGCATAAACCCAAGTTTACTGTGGCTTGATCAGGACCTGTGTATATATACACTGATATTTACAACAGTTTACTTGTACTATAAAATTTTCACCACCATGAATCTGGGCTGACTACATTGCTACCTGGCTTTTTTTTTTTTCATTTTAATTCATCAAACATAATGTTGCAAGCATGCAGTTGTCCCACTTAATAATGGTAGCTTGGAAACATTATTATGTTCACAAACTTATCCATTCCTTTTCTATGTCCATCCACAGACTTCTGGTATGATCCTTCACCTGAACCCTGCAGAGTTCAGTTTGTTTAATTGTTCCTGAGGTTTTGGTTATTCTAATGAGCTGGTTTGTTTTTAATGAAAATTAAATTTGTGGGATGAAAAACAGCTATCCTTCTACCCTTTTCCTTATTTAACAGTCATGGTGGCAACAGTAAGGTAATATATTTCCCAACAATTCCATTACTTTGTGAAGAATAGATTTCCAAACACAGAAGTAATTTTAATTGCCCTCCAGGTTTTTGTTTCTCCTCTTCTGCTCTTCCCTTTCTTTTGGTTGTTTCTCTTCTGTGGAAAATGGATTTTTCACTTCTCCTCACGCAAATAAATGGGTTTTCTTTTCACCTTCAATGAATGTTTCCTCCGGTCTTATGCCACACGGAGGACTGCCCTTTTTGTCCCATGCTGGCTTCTCTTCTGATAACATCTCGGGGAGCATGGTTTGTCTGTTCCATGAGATCTTTTTGTCCCATTAAATTCATCTTCCTCCCCCTAAGCTAGCTGCTTGGCAGCTGTGCTGCGAGAAACACATAAACCATTAAGATGGACGGTATTGACATCTTCTGCTTTCTTAGGGATTACAGCAAGCCTACCTTTCAATGATCCATAGTTAGCTTTGGCTCCTCTACTAATGCAATCCTGCATGACTGAGAGTGCCACAGGCAGAGACTGTGGAGACCTGAGTTTTGAAAGCTAAGGGGGCCAAACCAAACCTTATCCCTGGTTACAGAATGTGCTTCTGCCAGAGGAAAAACTGCGGAAAATATTAAGTCACATGAGTCCTATCAAGTCTACAAAGTCTGCAGTAATAGTGAGAAGGGAGCCTGGGGCAAGATGTGAGAGACAGCACACAAAGCACTGGCTACTGCCCATTTGGGCTTCTTGGCTACTAGCGCTGCTGAAGTTGCTGCTAATCTGGCAGCATTACGATTTCTTTCAGATACTGCTAGAAGCAAGAGAGTTGACACGTTAACTTTCTTAGTGGAACAGGGATAACTGACAAACAACAGTTTCTGCTGGAACTGTGGACGGTGGGTGACCCACTGTGTTTAGCACTTTGACAAGCAATATCCAAGGTCGTAACACAGCTGGATTCCTTTTTAGTTTCAGTTTTTGTCACATACGACAAGGAGTTTAAAAAAAAAAAAAAAAAAACCACATGGGGGTGTGAGTGCACTCACATGTGTGTGAGATAGCAAGACGAGTTTTCAGTTTTGCCTGACCATAACACAAAGGAGAACAGCCTTCACATGACTCTATCAAGCCATTAGGGATTACCTATGCACCAAAAGTTAACTGTTGGAAGGCAGAACAGAGAGGAATCTCCTTTCTAGTCAGTGACTATTATAGTGTCAGGACAGCATTTTCCAGATACTAGGACTGAGCATGAAGTTAAATTTTAAGTCCGTGCCAGCACCCACAAACCTTTCTTTAAACTTCACTCTGAAAAAATGTTTAAATTTTATTGAGCTAAAGAAGGAAACCGAAAATTTCATTTTTCTCAAATTTTTGAAAATTCCAGGGGCCTTTTGGTGAAGTTATCTTTGTGGGTTTTTTCCTGACAATGCAACGGCAGGAACATGAGCAGATGACATGGGTGGCAGAAGAGCTTCCACCTCCTTGGCTGTGATTCATATGTGGACCAAGGGATGGGGAACCTGCTTGTTGTCTTGGACATTAAAGTAAAACCTATAAAAAATCCATGTAGAGCTCCTGGGGACCTTTTTTCTGTATCAGGCAAATGCTTGTCAAGCCTGACATGTCTGAAAAATAAAATTAAATTAAATTTTAAAAAAAATAATTGGGGATTCAAGACACAGGTTTTCAACTAGTGTGCCTTTAATAAAGACCACTTTGTCCCTACAAAACATTTCAGGAGTGTCTCTCAGTGCAATGTAGAACAAAGTTCCACCTGCTCATTTTTCACTGGTACTTCAAAGATTTAACGTAATTTGCAGCCAACTTATATACTTCAGCTAAATCTACTGTTTCATGTTCTAAATTGTGGCGATGATAATCTTCAAGTTTCTTCCATAACCTTATCCCCAGCGCAGCCCCCATGAGTAAGCCTCTAGACCTAAGGCAGAGCAAACAGGGCTTGGAGGGGGAGAAGAGACTAGTGGTTTTGTCTTCCTGTTTCACTTTAGACTTATCTGTTCCCTTTCTTTCCACTTCTAGATGACCAAGCATATCAGATTATCTTCTTTTTTTTCTTTTAAGTATGCTCAAAACCAGAACAAAGCTTGATGGCCTATGCATTCAACAGTAAGAAACTAATCTGGGTTTATGTGAATTGCTTCTAAAGTTTCATTGTTCTTGTTATTGTTGTAGTAGCTTTACATTCGTTTGGGCATTGGGCCGTACACATGGTGCCAATTTGGTTTATAACTTAAAAAAAAAACAAAGGAAAAATTAATTTACAAGAGAAGCTGTCTGGTTGCATAAACAAGTTTAAAAAATTTAGATGGCTAAAAATTCAGTTAGAAGGATTTTGAAGCTTGTCAGAGCTCCTTAATGGAAGTCCTTGCTATTTAGATGGAAAGGTATAACATGAGTTTAGTTATTAGGCATATTCCAAGGCCTTTAGAGTAGAAAGCAAAAGCTGTAATAAGAAAGTTGTCAGAGATGAAGGTGCTGCTAATAGAACATTCCCTGTATTAAGAAAAATAAGACTTAAAGAGCTGTGAACGGTCCTCAGAAAAAAATTGCCTGGTCATACAGAGAAGCTTGAAGGACTTTTGCTTTTCACTGGAATTAAGAAAGTTCAAGTTCAGACAGTGTTAGGCTGGGCAAAATCTCTGTACTGAATTCTAGTAACCCTCCCTCTCTTTATAGAAAGGCCATATTTTCAAGATTTTATTTTGGCAAGAAGAGAGGAATTCTATAAGCTGCGTGAAGCAATGCAGTTATAGAGGGTTTCTTCAGCTGAAACAAGTGGGTTTAATATTTTAAACAAAAGGTGTGCATGCATTCAAAATGTGAGCATACTTCCAAAGAGCTGAGCAGATATAGCAAAGCGAGGGGTAGTTCATTGCCCAGATGAGCTATGAATCCTCCTCAGTTCCGGTGCCGCTGTTGGCAGCAGAGGAGTGACGTGGAGGCTTGGTGAGCTCCTCCCTGGTGGCAGGACTGCCAGCTCCCAATTCGCTGGTTCTGTGATGGAAAGGATTTTTGGAGGCCACATGAGACTTAGTGCCCATCCAGAGTGAAGTCAGCAGGATGGTTCCTGTGCACGTCAATATTGGTCTGTTGACACATTGAAGATGCAGACTGCTGGGGGTTTTTTGCTGAAAAGCGGCATAAGATCAACACTTGAATAACCTAAGTAACATAAAAGTTTTGTATAGACTCAGCAGATGTGGTCATTTTTATCATTGTTACATTAGCTTTCCTAAATAATAAACTGCAAGGATGTGGCCAAGTGAGAAAGGTTTGCTTTGGATCTTTTTCTAGTAAACTTTACCATGATTAGATTGATGTGATTGACATGTGATTAGGTTGATGTATGTCCTTTGAGAGTCAGTTTATATGTCTTTGGAAGTTGGGAAAGCACCGTTTCAAGGGTATTTCACGCAATATATATTTTCCATCGAAACCAGTATCTCCACCTACAAAGCCTTAGCTACTGAAAGCATAATTCTGCAAGGACCCATAAAAACGTTTTATATACCATATTCTTCTTACTGACATGTGCCACTTTTTTCTTTGTTTTTGCATTATCTACTATAGCTTTCAGGTCTGATACCTTGTGCTTTGGTACCTGTTGAGAAACTAAGAACTGCTCCATTCAAGAAGATTATCAGTCCAGTTTCAGACTCTGTTGAGTCCAAGATGTAGAAAGTTTTATTTTACTATTAGTATTAATAGTAGTAATGCTACAGATCCCAAAGCTGAATTTTGCCCATAGTAGTAGTGTGTGTGAGATTTTTCTGAAGCAAACACCTTGTCAATTATGCAGATATCAGAGAGAATTTCAATTGATTTTGAGAATAGCTTTGTAATCATTACTGGATGCTGAGTAATGCTCAGAATTACAAGATTATATTTAGAATGGAATTTAAAAGAATGAAGGATTAAAATTATCACTTAAAGGAGGTAGGAGTAATTTTCCTATAGCATATATGCAAACAGGTATGTATGTACACAGCATGTACAGCATGCACACTTATCATCCTTCTATTTATTTCTCTCACTCTTTACGTCAATATATCCATCAATCACTTTTTCTACCATGTCTCCATTTGGAAAGTGACATTATGCCTCAAAATCTGATTCTTTTCCTCTGCTTTGTCTATTTCGCTGACAGAGTGAATCAAGGTCATCTCTTTAGAGTTCAGCAATTCATTAAATATTCCAGTGGCTCCAATATCTGCAGCTGCATCTCCCACTACCCCTCATTTTCCATTTATGTCGTAAATAATGCAACACTTACTGAAGTTTTGGTGTGGTTGACTGATTCATATCTTAACTGCCTTGCGAAATCTGTATATATACTATATACCCTTAATGTTTGTATCTCTATACCCTTAATATCTGGTTACATAGAAATACAAATTAAAAAATCATGTAGTGGTTATTTCATATTCTTTCTATAAGCGTCCGCCAACATCAAAACCATGACTTTGGCTTCACAGTGTTTCATAACTGTGAAGCTCACAGTTATTAATATTTTTATGTGCTGACTGTAGATAACTGATAGCAGTCCTCTGTATGCCGGGGATCAAATTCATCCATGGATATCTAGTGGAAAGACTCCACCCTTTGAGTTAATGAAAATTTACGTATCATTTTTGTTGGTGAAATATTTTTACGTAGGTCCATCCAGAAAAATAAATTTATGTGAGTATAGAAAATTACCTCAGTTCAGTTCATCAAAGATGCGTACTAAGAGTGAAAACAGTATTAATGAGAGAACAATAGTAGAACTGTAAAATACGACATATTCTTAAGTACTGCAGAGTATCAGAAACGTTACCTAATTTCCATGAGAAGTCACCCAGAGGTCTTTGTTTTCACAGTTTCACCCTTAAAATGTCTGTTGAACTCCTATCTTGAAAGGAGCGTCTTTCTTCAGCTATTACCCCAAGGTTCAGTATACGATTCATTTTACATGGCTGATAACAGGAAGGAAAATAAAATATGACATTTCAGCCACAAGTCATCCAAAGGTCATCAACCTATGAATTTAAGCTTTAATTACAGACGATGTTGGCTATGAGGCCTCATGTTCAGGGAAGTGAGCGTAAGCTAAGAACAGTATCTAATATAATTAAGGATCAAGCAGTTACACAAATGATAGAGTCTTTCACCTAAAATAACAGGGAGTTTTTGAGTAATTTGAGTAACAGTAGAAAATGTAATAGTTTTTCATAAGCACATTAGTGATTTTGCATTACTAGAAACAAAAAATGGTATTTGATCAGGACACTATTTTGGATGGGCAGCAAACTTTCACCTTAAGTCAGTCAGAATTGAGGCAGAAGGGCAGCTATGCAAAACTCTGGAAGCTGGGAAAATTGTGAGGCAGGTTGCTGGAGTTTTAGCTCACGGAAATGGGAGAAGAGCATGGACAGACATTTCTTAGCCTAGAAATGACCTAAAACTTCTTTTTAGGATGAAATTTAGGAGAAATAGCATCATATAAATTAAAAAATAGCTGTGATAAAAATAAACCTTGCTTACTGAATACCATGGGCAAGTGAGTTATCTTACTGGTGTCCCACTTAATTTAAAAATGAATGTGTTAGGTGGCAGGACAACCTATTGTAAAGTATGAGAGAGGTTACAGACAATTTAGATGAAATGGCTATTGGGAAATCCCTTCTGATTTAAAATGAACCTTCTTTGTTCATAATGTAAAAAGAGAATTTTTTTTCAGGAGGAATTAATGAAAAATTGGCAAAATTTTAATATATTTCCATTAAATTTCTGCCCTGTTTTTTCTTAACCCCCAGTAATTTGAAATACATGTGGTGCATTTCTGGGCTTTCTTAATTTTGTGTTTTGATTACTCCACCTGTAGTAATATTTTTGTGCATGGAAAAACTGCACAAAGAAAATCAAACTCTAATCCAAAGGTAAGGGTCCTGCATAGCCAACCATCAAGATATTTGTTTGGTGTTTTCTTTCTTAAAGCCCATGTTCCTCGACTCATGTGATTACTGACAAATGCAGATAAACCCTTCATTAAGCCTTTTTTTTTAAAAAAAAAAAAAAAAAAAAAGGCTGGATACCTTTCAGGTTAAAGTAACTCCTGAATGCTGAATACTCGGCAAATGATGTGGGCCGGCTTCTGAAAATAAGGTTTTACTGTTTGGCATTGGGAACAAATGGAAGAGATTAAATCTACTACAGTAGCATTTTGTTTGCTTGTTTGTTTACCTCTGGAAATTCAGTAGCCAGGGATAAATAGATGGCTGTTGTCTTTACCATGACCTCCAAATATCCAGAGATGCACAAAACTGAATGGTACAGGCAGCTTACAGTGCTTCTGCTTGGAATGGATAAATGGCTGATATTCCAACCCCAGAGAGGAAAGCTGAGGTTGACCTGAAGCCACCTCCATGGTGTAAATGAACTGAGTTGCCCTAAAATCAGTGGAGTCTGGCAAGTTTGCTCCAGCTACCAATCCAGTGCCATGTGGAAGAATTTAGTTCTTAATTTTTCTTAAGTCCTTGCATGAAGGGCCAAGTTGAAACTTTAGCCTATTATTTTCTGAGAGAACAAAATATAACTGGTGTTTCTACCATAACATAGATGCTTTAATTATGTAAAGTATGTGACGCTTTTGAATGTTGGGGGTTTAAACATAGTAGCAAAACTGCTGAGTAGGCAATTGAATGACCTTAATTCACAGAGGACCTTTTTTTTTACTGCAAACACCAGAAAACCAGCAACTTTAGGTAGGAATCAGGATTGTGCTAAAATAGGAGTGCTAAGGTTTTTGAGTAAAAAGCTTTGTAAGAGAAGTCAATTATTATTAGGATACTCTTTTACTGTTTGAAGTTTTGCTCCATAAAACAGGACAAAAATTTTGAAAAATGGCATCTGCTGTCATAAATTTTGGGGATTCCTGTAAGAGACGCTACCATAAAAAAATAAGAAGCTCACCTTACAAAGTCATTGTATCAAGAAAAAAAATGATCAAAATTCTGCATGACATTCAATTGCTGTTTCCATTTCATATGCCAGAACAAGAAACGGAGATGACTGATAATTTCTGTAATCATTCTTAATAATTCCAAAAAGCAGAAGAACAGATAGTAATAATACTTATTCTTGTGCTAAGCTGCTCTTTCTCCCTTGCTTTTTAGATTTGGCCGTTGTGATCTGTCTATTGCAGATAATCTGTCAGGTCAACAATATCAATAGTTTTTATTACAGAAAGCAGATGTTATCAGCATCCTATCTGTCCATTTAATTAGAAATGTGGTACTGCTGTTAAGCTTAAGAACAATTTGAGGAAGGAAAAAGAAAAACAATACATTTCAGAGTTCTTAAAGAGGCCTAGCATTTCCAAAAGGAGAAAGGTGACAATTCTTTTAGGAAGCCATACACAAGCTAAGGATATGGCTTATGGAAAACTATAATAACAACTTAATAGCTATTACATTCTAGCGTGAGGTGGCTGCAAATTGGTGTAGCTCAACATACTTCAGAAGGAGTACATACATTTTTAGCAGCTGAAATTTGTCTCTTACCGTCCTCTTATAAAGGCCTCTCATGACAGCTGGGGTTCCCAGGGTGTTATAAAGGTTGGACGAGGAGGGGAACTGGCCAAACTTCAGACCTTGGGAACAGAGATTCCAGAAAGGGGCAGAAACGAGCATCTCTTCCTCGTCCCTTCATTTTGACCAGCTCCCGTGGCGCTGGCTGCCAAAGTCCAGCGGCCGGGTTGTTTTTGCGGCTCTCCACCTTTCCTCTTCCACATTGCCTCGCGTCACTAAATTGGCTGTGACCCCAACACTGCAATTATTTCTGTTAGTGCTTGCTAAGTTGTCCTGGAGGACTTCTTGCAACAGTGTGGCTTTTAGTCTTGTTGATTTATTCTAGGTTTCATGGATTTTAAGTTATTTCCTTCCCTTTATCTATATTGGATGCTCTAACCTGGTTATTAAGCTTCTTAACTTGTGCGTTATTTTTTAATTTTTTCTTTTGGTGTGTGTATGTCTTATGGCCTACGTGCATTTTGTGAACATGGGTGAAATCACTCTTCCACTCCAAAGGGAGTGTCCTATTAGAGAAACACGCTTGTCGTGCTGTGAACAGAGTTATCTTGTGGCTGTGTTCTCATGCTGAACGGCAGCCCCAGAAGGGCACAGTGGCGTAATTAGGTCACTTAACATCTAATGTGGATTTAGATCCAAAAAGAATACATTCTGGTGGATTTTAGCTTAGATCATCAACACCCACAGATAAATGTCTAGGAGAAAAAGAACCATTTGAGTTGATGGGCAAGAGCCGATTGACTGTGCTAAGAAAAGCATATAAACTAACCCTGAATAAAATTGGCTTGAAGACAGGGGGAATGGATTTCAACTGGTTGGGAGGTAAAAAAAACACTGAATTAAGTAGTTTTATGATAGTGTGAACAACTACCATACAGGATTTTTTCATCTTTTTTTTTAGGTAAGAAAAAATAGACTCAGTGACCTAGAGAATCACTCCCAGTCTTATCTTTTAAGGTATTAGCTTTTTTGTTTAAATATTGTCTGAATCCTTTCTCCTCCTAGCAGTATCACTGAGCTGCAGGTATAAAGACTTTTAGTATTTTGTTTGATAGGTTAAAATAAACCCTGTCACAGTTACAACACTTTGTGTTAGGTTTGTTCTAGAAGGAATGCTGGTGATTTCTGAGACTAGTGGGTTTGAGTGTGTTTCAAATACTGCTGAAGTAACTTGAAAGATATTTATCCAGATATTTAGAACACACCATAAAGTTTTTCACCAACTCAGGGACATAAAGTGGAAAGTTGAGGTTTTGCCTGGTTTTGCGCTTAAGACTATGGGATAGGTGAGAGGAATCATTTTGGGTATGCTGTTTTGGTCTGCGCAGTGCTGGGCTTGGCAATGTCTGCAGGCGAAGATGCGAGCTGGAAGAAAAATAAGTCCTGTCTGGAGGGAAACGCTCACTAAGGCACATTTGAGCCAACATTATTTATACCGTCTTTGCTAGCAGCTGGATGTGTTTACAGTGAAATGGTGGTTCAGCTATGGTATATGATACCTTTGTACCTATTTCTCCAAGTTATATTTTCTTCTGTGAACGAACATTGAGTATCAGAATAACGTAGGTGAAATCCTGGTCCAGCTGAGTTCTATGGGAGCTTGGTTTTTGCCTTTAGAGAGGTTAGGATATTTCTCATTTTTGTTGTGCAAGATACCCTTTGTTTTAGTTGTATGTGGTTCTGTGCAGTGACAGCTTTGAAAAAGAGATAAGCTGGACAACATTTTCTTCTTATTTTTTTTTTTTTCTTGCCCTGGTCTCTAACTGGAATCAATTCCTGAGGGAAAGCTGTTCCTCCGATTGGCATTAGCATTGTTCTGGGACTGCAAACAGAAGGAATTTCATTGTATGGTATCTGGTAACATCAGATCCAAGATACCGAATGTGGCTGTCCAGGCTATGCGCTACTGTTTCCTCCTGCAGGAGGAGGGGACCCAGCCAGAAGGGTGGGTACCACCGCTCAGAGGGGAAAAAACGGGAGTGCATCAGCATCGCACATGCACAGATGCACTTCAGCACTCGTGCAGACACATTATTTTGGGATATTAAGAAAAAGACGTAATACAGCACTAGAATAAAAAAGGTTAAACCATTTCTAGCTCTTAGCAAGCTGACAGGTACAGTTATTCCCCCAGGCCCTCACCATTAGTTTGTCTCTTAAAGGCAAGCATTTCCTTTGGTTTATGACCCCAGGGAGGGATTCAGCCAATTTTATAGAGACTTCTAAGTCTCTCTAAGGGGAGAAAGAGCAAAAAGACGGCTTAGGTATTGCTTCACAAACAAGCTTAGTTGAACCGTGAAGTGGGGTTTAAGTGGGACTCAAGAATGCTACTAGGTGATTGCAGTCTACATTAAAGAAACGATCTCTTTTCTAGACCTTACTTATGCAGGTATTTACATTCTGAAAGTCGCACCACCCCGTAATTTTTATAGCATGTATTCGCAAGTACATTGTTCATTACGTAGCTGTTGCCAACATCAAATGCTCCAAAGGTGTCAGAAGATATTCTGCATTGTCTAGCGAAGTGGGAGGCACTACTCATAATTTCTGTTTAAAAATATAAAATAAACTAATTTAGAAACAAGAAGAAAAAACACCTCATCTGGGGAAAAACGTTCATTGCTCATAAGGAAAATACAAAAAACAGAAGTCTCAAATGTTTCTTCAAAAATTGACATTTCCTTCTATTTTTTCCCCCTCAAAAAATTAAGGAGCTTCAGCACTGTGTTTATGACTGAATAGGGAGTTCTGCTACCATAGATATGCTCTGCTATGGTAGATATTTGTTCTCATCTTTCCCCAGCTATTAATAGTTAAAATAATATGGCTAAGGTTTAGCTGTACTGTACCTTTTCTATGACTACCATATGTGTGCCTCTTGGAAACTGCATTATCACAGTGTTCTTTTGAGTCTGTCTGAAGACCACAAAAGCAAAGAAAATTCAGTTCCTGTAAAGTTGTTGCTCTGTCCATAACTCATCTTGTTACACTGAGGTACAGGCAGAATTTGCAGAACAGTGTGTGATCCTGCATGCCATATGCATTGTATGATATCCAAGCACAATGGGTGTTTTTTACAGCTGATGGAGAAAAGAAATGTAAAGCAAAGCAGACTGTCAGTTTCTGTGTTTATTTTGGAAAAAAAATTGTATTACATAAATCACGTCATTTGTTGCTTGACGTTACCACGGACAGATAATGTCACTCTGTTTTTTGTTTGTAGCCTTGTGTGTCTGTGGCTGCCCACCGGAAACAGAAAGCTTAAGAGCATCAGCCATTCATTTCAGTGGCTCGGAATTAACATGCTTTTTTAAGTGATCACAGTCATTTAAAATGCAGCTTGATCAAAATACTGCTATTAATTTACAGTCTCAAAACAGAGCCTGAACTCATCTGGCATGTCTTTGAAGGAGGCAAACTGGGAAAAAAAGCCAGTGTTTTTGGTGCTAACAGCAGAAGTGGGACTAATTAGTGAAATAATGACACTAGTTCTGTTGTGCTAATAAAATCTACTTCAGATTTAATATCACAGGACAAGCGCAGAAAAATTTCAAACAATCTGCATGTCTCAGGCAAAATATTTTTAGATACTTGAGAATAAATATGTATTCTTATCTTTTCATTTGTGTCCTCTCCTCTTCAATATCTTTTGCATTAAAATACGTATGTTCTATCTGATATTTATCAGAATGAATTCCAGTTACAAAGTGTTGGTCTTCAAGGGCAGCCAAGGAACACTTAACACTCCTTGTGCAGTGGCACAGATCTGGTAAGAGTCTCTGGCGGGTTTCTATCCATTTTTCTGATCCTGCAGTCACCCTCCACTGGTGTCAGCTCTCCACCATGCATGGGAGCAGATTGCAGGCTGCTCAGGTTTTACTCTAGCAGCTAGTGAGAGTAAAGGACTTTTCTGGCAGCAAGAATACAAGGATTGTTTTCTTACATTTTCCATCAGCTAGAAGAGCCCCATATTGAAAACTAAAACTAATTAATTGTTGATTTGTGGGTTTTTTTTTTTGTAAGTCAACTTTCAATTAGTATATTTTATATATAACTAGGTTCCTTCTTGTGGGGGACTTGTCAAAGGCTGTGTGAAAGCCAAATTGGTTATTTCAGTGCATACCTTCACTGCCATCCTGCTGATCCGTTCATTCTGAAAGATTTGAGGGACGTGACTTTCTTGTACAGAATTGTACAGAACACTGGTAATCAATCTTAATATCTTTTCCAAGGATTTTCCTTTGTAATTCTCTCTCATTGTTTCATCTAATTTGGCTGAAGTTAAATATAATGATTGACTATTTGTTGTCTCTGAATTCATCTAAAAGAGCTTTATGCACTGGAAATGAAAATATTGAATTCCTAAGTCTGAGAAGATTATTGGAAATACTTAGCTATGTCCTTTAGAAGCTATCAAAAAATAAAAGATGCACAGCTGGTAATCATGGTTCCAAAGTAAATGAAAGATGGCTGCATCAACTAAATTTTATAATTTACTTAATTTTTTCTGAGCTTTTCCTGTCAATAATGCCATGAATTTTCAGTGCTGTTAGGACTTTATAATCTAGCTCTGTAAAACTTAGGAAATTACAGCCATCTTCTTTCTGAAATAATTTTGTACTTCTTTTATGAAAATGGCTATATCATTGATGATTCGTGTTTGTACTTGTGTTTTCCGTTGAATACACACATCAAAATTTTGCTGACTGAATATAATTTTCTAGCATTTTCAACATTAGAAGAGGTGTTGATATCTAACTACCAAATAAAATGGATTCTGGGTTAGATACACATAATTGTTAGCTTAAATACATCTATGTGTCAAAAGAACAAAAGACCAGACACAAGATGATCTTTTGCATGTGAGGTATAGATGGGGAAAAGATAAGACAGTATTTGTGTCTAGACAGGGAGCCTCCCTAACTCTGGGTCCAAACAAGTCACACAGATGACCTCTGGTATGGGATGGAGTGGGACCTTGGGAGCACAGCACTGGGTGAGTGGGCCTACGTGTTAATGTAATGGGTTGGAGGAGAGACCACAAGGACCTCATCTATGTTGGTTTCTTCATCATCACACTTTGCAAATAGCCAGGCACTCCTCCAACCCAGTACTTGGTGTATCCAATGTACTCTCAGGAATGCAAAGGGAAAGTCCTTGTATCAGGTCCTTATATCAGACGGGAGTATGGATTTCACTTTCCCGGTTCATTCTCCTTCTCATGCAAAATTCAGTTGCTTTAGCTTCATGCAGTTTAAATTAATTCCCTTCCATCGGTATAAATAATGTCAGGGAAATATTACACCATACATCTGTGTCTTTGCAGCCTGGGGATATTGTAGGGTAGCAGTTCTCAGAGCATTCTGCAAAGGGACTTTTTTGTACAGTTATCCCAAATTGTCCTTCAAGGCACCTCCAGGATCTCTTTCAGCTGAACCAGAACTGGGGTGAATAATCAGTGTGGGTGGGCGGAGAGAGGAAGAGAGAGAAAAAGGAAATACTGGGATAAATCTGCCAAAGAATAAGGGCTCAAAGGGCCCTGCCATCAAGGAATTGTAAAAGCTTGTAGAGTTTCTCTAGTCTAAAGCACAAAAGCATGCCTGCTATTTTATTCCTTGCTATTAGTTCACACCAGAAGCTACTGCAACACCTCTTTGAGAGGCACTGAGTTGACAGGGCTAGTAATCTCAAGGCAACTCATGTTACAAGCACAGGACACAGAAGTATTTATTGGCAGAATTATTTTATTATGGATCTCCTCTTCTGAAGTATGACCTACTAATTGCCATCCATGGATAAAATTTTAGGAATCCCTGTCCTTTAGATTAGTCCCTCTTATTGCTGATTCATTTACAATTTTTTACAATCAAACCCATCTTCTGATCCTACTTCAAGATTTACTTTCAAAATAATATTTATATACTGACAGAATATTTTTATTAACTTAATTTAATACATCTTTCATGGCTTTTAAGACTATAAAATAATTTCTTGTTTGTTATCACATCTTTTAAGAACAGTCAGACCATACTATGCTTAGATAAATAAATACCTAGACACGTAGACTGTCTAATGCATGGGGCCTAATTTTCTGTTCTTGCAAATTATTTCATCATTTTCATCTTATAAAGTGCAGATATAATTGTGATTTGGAGGGTGAGGACGAGAGTACAGATGAGTGACTTTCATGAACCATGGGCACTTTGGTAGCCATAGCTGAACCTAGTGTTAGCTTCTCCAAAGCTCATGGGTTTTAGGTTTGAATTCTGTGTTAGAAAACCAAATCTAGCTGTGAAACTCAGAAACAGGTTAGGAAATAGTCTCTTTCACTCTGCTATCTGGGTTTGCATTAAAAGTTGCGTATGGAATAAATAAGGAATGAAGAAAGGAGAACAAATTCCAGTGAATATATAGAATTATAACATGGTTAGATTAAAGTACAGATATTGTGTGTCTCTATCTCTTCAAATCAGGTAGTATATGGGGTACAAATCAGAACCTAAGTATATATCTTGGGTTTGTGGGTTTTTTAAATCATCACCTACCTGAAGCCATCAACTATCATTGATCTCAACACAGGTAGTAATTCATCTCAATTCATCTTACTATTCTTGATAGTTGTGAAGAAATTCTTCTGACCATGTCTTGAGAATGACCAATATAGTCTTGTCAGCTCAAGTCTTCTCACACAAAAGTGAAAGTCTTATAATGGAGTGCTAACTTTATGACCAAGAAACGCTAGCAGAGTTACTGCCGCTAGTGTTTTTACCTGTGACGACAGGAGGATCGCGGCCCAGCCCTTTGCTTTCCAGTGGGGATGGAGTACGATCATAGCATAACAGGAGACACCTATATCATTACATGCCTTCAGCTTTTTAATTGCTTTAATCCACTTTCTGATGAAACATAGATGGCTCTCAATGAGTTAATAGAGTTGGAGCAAGATGAATATGCTCTGAAACATTTATAAGAAATGCTTGCGTACTGACTACTATGGCGTGAATCTAAACCAGCCATGCACTGAATTTAGAGGAGGCAGCGCACAGCCCTACCCAGCGAGATGTTGAAGATGCAAAGCTCTTCTTTATGTTATAGTTCAGGGCCCTAGTGACTGTAGCCACAGGATATTTGTCATAAATTAGGATACCAATTACATCCATGTAGTCTTCATATCTGAGAAAATAGATTGGTTTCAATATATTTATTATTCTGTATATCCTGTATTAGGACATAACAATTCTCTCCAACGCTTCCAGAGTATTTGCTCAATAGACATTGAGCTGTAGAGGTTATTGAAAACTTTGTTGAAACGTAAATCAGACAAGAGCAGAGAGATTTGTGATGGCCTTGGGACAAAAAATTTAGAGGAGAAATAATATTTTTATAGGTGTGGCCTTTTGATGTTCTCGGTATTACAGGATGAAAGACTCAGACTTTGTTCTCAGGTTTGATTTCTCACTCCGTAAGTTTTTCAGATGAATATGCACAACTTTCCCCTCTAGAACAGATACATAAAACAAGGATAAAAAGGCAGATTTGAATTGAAGATGCAAAAGAAATAGCATGTTTTTGGTCTAAAACAATTACTTAATTACAAAGTAGTTAGCAAATTCTGTGTGTATTCTTTCTATAGTGAATTATTTGATGGAAACATGACTGAAAGACATCAAAGTAAGTTTGGGGAATTCCTTATCTGTTGCATATCAGTGCTCATTATACCTTAATGTGGCATCAGATAAAAGTTTCAATACCTTCTTAGGTGAATGGAAAAGGGAAATGAATGCATGTATTCCTTTAGATCATATTGCTGTATGTATCCATTAAGTTTATCTAGACAGTTTTCAAAAGGCATGATGATTCCTTGGTTACATCTTCAGTTGTTCACTGATGATTATGGTCAGATCAATTAACTTTAATAGTTCTTTACGGTTGCATAGCAAAGTTTCACTTTTCCTAAATCAAGTTTCAGTTGAGCATCATAAATAAAGACCATGAAATATGAATCTCCATGTTTCATGACATGGAAATAAGGCTTGTTTTTAAATTCTTAGAAGCAGGCAGGTGACAAAGGAACTTAGAGTATATTTACACCACTCAATATATATGGTAGAAATTCCAAGCTAGCACTGAATGGGCTGGTCTGTCTATATCAGCAAATGCATTACTGCACAAAACCTAATGCAAGGAGTACCAAGAGTGAATTTACAAGGGGAGGAACTAAGAGGGTTCTGCTTTCTTTGACCCCTTAACACTGCCTGGTGGCATGCTCATGGCTGTTCACTTAGTGCAGTAACACCTGTGTGCCTGTGCATGGCCAGAAACCAATTCTATGCAGTTGGCACAATATCTAGTTCTGCTTGTATGCAGGTTAATATGAAACCGTGCTCAGACAAATTAACCTTGCCTCAAAGCAAAGACAAATAGCATGCTGCTGTCCCAGTTAGTGCTGCCAGTTCCAGACTGCCTTAGTTCAAAGCTTTCTCAGATATCACCTCTGCTTCTGCACAATCCTCCAATGTCCTCTTAATTTATGTTAAGGTACCCTTAACATTCTCTCATGTGGATTTGGGCTCTTAAATCACTGTGCAGCATCTGAAAAATAATTCAAGACAACCAAAGCTTTGTGAAATACCATGAATGATTTTATTATTACTATTGGTTTTATTATTGTTTTATTTCTAACTGATGACCACCAAATAAAAATTTCTGGAAAAATTAATGACCAGTCCCATCCTCTTCCCTCTTGAAGGCTTTATTCAAGAAGGTTTCTTCCCACTCCCCCCCCCCAAAGGTCACTCACATACACCTCTTGATAAATTTAAAGTACCTTAGGTTTACTGAAAAGCTAAGCATGTGTGTAGTACTTTCTGAACAGGATTTCCAAGGATCTTATCTTCTATCACTTTGTACCTTCTGTATAATTTTCTGGTTTTATGCCACCCTGAATGGCACAGAGCTGTGAAAGTAGTAAGATTTTCCTGTTTATTTTCTGAGTAATGAACTGAGATTAATGATAATTTAAAAAGAATTGCATCAGTCTAACAGATCTTAATGAACTTGGACAAGTTACAGGAAACTGCAAAAAGTTGCCTTTAGCGCTTGATCAGTTTTGGGACAGGATAAGTGGAATCCTATCTACCAGTTCCTGAGAAAGCCAGAGGAGGCTCAGCGTAGTTTAGGCCAAGGTTGACAAAGTAAATCTGTGAAGCTTGATTTTAAAACCCCACAATGACTGACTCCCTTAGGAGCAGAAAAGTTCATTGTGGATAACTAGTGAATGTGGCTCCAACACAGTTCTTTTTTGAATGATGCTGAACAATAGAGGCAATATTTCAAATATGAGAATATTTTTTAATACTTTTAATTTTTAATCCATCAGTATAATTCTCTTCCAATTTCCATTTCTTTCTTCTTGCATTCTGTTACCCACAATTTAGGTAAATGAGCAAGGACAGAAGGACAGGTCTGAGCTCAACTCAGTTTCAGCACTTAAAAACCTCTAAATTGCACAGTTATTCTCAATCTTGGTGACAAGCCAAACCAAATCTTCATATCTTGATGTATTTGGGAATGTGGGAAAGTCCAGATTCTTGTGTTGTGAGCTTGTGTTGAGGTATTGAAGACTTGCATAGGGCTCCTTCTTCTATCTTTTACATTCATTGTACAAAACATCACAGTATTTTCAAAACCCTTTTGCATTGAGCTCTGGTTTTGATATCTTCTGCCTAATTCATGACGGAGAGTTGAGTGAGATAACTTTGAATGTCTGAGAAGAATAGTCATTCAAAATACAAGTAATTAGGTCATATTTTATATGTCATAAATTAATTAATCTGGGAACTATATCTGAAATAAAACTGCATAGCTCAGAAAAATATTGTCCTGTTGCCAGCCTTCCATGGGACTTCTTTGCAGCCATATGAATCATACATCAAAATCTCAGTGGAAAGTAGTCAGTATAACTTTAAAAGCAAAGAAATTCCAAGTGCACTAAAACTTTCATTGAATTCAATTATTTGCAGGCAGAAATGAGTGGTCTTTGTGTGTCCAAAGGACAGCCATAGCTATTATCAGTCTTAGCATAGCTCCATGGAAAAGATCAGGCAAAGCTCAGTGAGCGAGCCACTCTCCTTTTGGATGAGAAATAGCTGCTTAGTCTGCAAAGATTCCCTGGCACATTTCATGAGAGCAAAATCACATGTCTTGGGTCCCATCCTGATTCCTGCTTCAGGCAGTGTACTCAAACACCTGAAAGCCAGGAGGTTTACACAGGGTAAACCCTCCTCCATGCTACCACGTTCTATTACATCGCTGTGTTTTCAAAGGCTGTTTTACCACACTTTCATCTACCCAGCTGAAATTATTCCACTTTTGCAATTGGATTGACAGGATTTTTCAAATGCAGTAGATCCATAGGATAAAAGATGTTTCATTATCGTAGCAAGAAAGATTAACACAGAAATATTGTTAACATGGCTGTCCAAGTTAACGATTTTAGAAGCTTTACTGACTGAGAGTTGAGCGCTGAGGTTCCTCACACTTCTTTGTGCACGTCAGGCCCTAGGAATAGTCTTGCAGCATTTATTTTCAGCTTCTGCATGGTGGTTAACTCAAGTGCCGAGTTCTGCAGGTCCTCCTGTGATAGCAGGAGCTAATGAAGCTGCTCTATTTTAAAGAGCTTCTTAATCTATGTTAATACAGTGAAGATTATTATAGAAGCAATAATAATCATAGAGAAATTGATAATGACTAGAAATCAATGTCTGGCTTGTTAATTATAAAGCTTTTACTATAAAAAGAAATCATTTAGCAACTGCAATTAACCAGTTAGGAAGAATTTTTATTAGAAACTCCATTTAATGGGTCTTGTGGTTTTTAATGTACTGACTGAACCATTGCTATTTTTACTCTAAATCCCTTCTCTGTTTTGATGGTTGGGATGCAAAACCAGGTGAAGATTAAAACTTCCATATTTTTGTCTTAGCAGGGAAAAACATCTTTGTTTCATGCACAGCCGTTCACCAAGACACATGAGTTGCCATCTTGTCTGCTTTACAAAGGTACACGCATAGAGCTCAGGTACAACAGACATGCTTTTCTCTCCCAAGGAGGCAGGCTCTAGTGCCACTGAAGACCCCACAGAAAGTGTTCAAGGGCAGCCAAGCTCTCCAACCTCCCAGAAAATAATTCCAATAAAGCAAATGGAGGCTGCTGCAGGGCCAGTTAGTGTTAAGGTGTTTAAATTAATCTCTGCGGGTTTTTCCTCCTTTGGTGAAGCAAGAATAGGCTGTTGTTATGTTTCAGTCCCGAAGAAGGGCTGAGTGCCCACAAGTTGAGCTAGTTTTTTCCAGCTATGCTATTTGGACTAATAAAAGGTATTCTCTGTGTTTAAGTTTTCTCTTTAAAAAGATATGGCTGGTTCTGCTACAAACACAAAATGCTTGGTCAGATTTACTTGATTTCTGTAATTGTACATATTGTTTTAATCACATCGAAGTTCCTTTTTCAAACTTCTTTGAGTGCTTTTATATTGTTTACTCTGGAAAGTTTCAGTTTTGACATGGCGTTTACATAAAATAAGATGAAATGCAGAAGTGTTGCTTTTGTTTTGGCTCTTAGGGTTTATTAAAATCTCCAAGCTAACAAAACTGGACTGGTAGTAGCCTTGTTGGGCTGAAAATGTCTAAACGGGTCTCAAGGAAACTGACCTGCTATAGCATTGCTTTCATCATTTTGAATTATTATTGTGCTTTCTCCCCCCACCCTGCATCTTGGGTTAGTTAGGACCTGGATCCAAGCTTGCCTAAAGTTTTATTTTGTTCCAGAATAATCTGTGAAAACTTGATGGAGATTAGAGCCACACATGGACTGCCTGTCAGGCACTGACATCCAAGGCGTGCCAGCCCAGTCTCCCTAACAAACAACAGCGCTCTTGAACAGAGGCTGAATGTATCATACCGTAAACACTCCTGAATTGGATGCTATACTTGACAGATAGCATGCGCACAAAACATCCAGTCGCTATTATAGCTGCAAAGTTTTAGACTTTGTAAGCTTCGCTTGAACTTCTGACTGCATTTCACAGTGACAATGAGGAATGCTTCAGCTTTGGTCCCTGCAGACTTGTGATGGGGTACAACCTCTTTTGCATTCTAACTGAAGCTATTCATGCAACCTTGTTATCTCTATAACTTAGAGTTTAAAGATACGATTTGACTGCACACCTTTGGGTTGATTGGTTCCGCTTGAAAATCTACCGAATCTTGTAGCCTACTTCCCTATCTAACTTAAAAGTATAGAAATACCCTGGGAATGCTTATGTTAAGCCAGCAAATACTGGACTGGTAGTGTATCCCTCCAGGGCTCCCTGCTTAATAGTATGAGTCACATTGCAGCACCTAAAAATAATGACAATCTGCAACATGGAGCAAAGCTCTATTCATAAAAGCCCATGTATTTTATCAAAAATTTCCAGGTGCTTTGTGACTCATTAATTTTTTTAATTATTTTTTTTTTCTGGAGCAGCTAGTCACTTTTATTTACCCAGGGGATTCACATAAGGAATTGGTGTAAGTGTCAAAACTTAGTTTTCTGATAAAGAAATGGATGAGAGAATCTATGAGATTCCCACAGAAAAAGAAATTGCAATATGTGTGTAGGAGTCTGATTAAGAAAGCTAACGCTGAAGGGGTTCTTGCTTATCTACTGAAGCTATGAGAAATGTTTGTGATGAAACAAGACGCTACATGAAACATGTCTGGGTTTTCTTTTTCATCTGTAAGTGAAATTCATATCAGGTCTGAAGAAAGGTTCATGAGCCTCTCAAGGAAATCTGGTGTCAAGTGGCTCAATTTTTTTCATTACTGAATTTTTTTTAAAGAAAAAAAAATTAAAAATTCAATAAGAAAGGCATCTATATAAGTGTAACAATTATTATCTCATGCATAAAAAGGGAGATGTGTCTATTGCTTTGGGCTGTTAGCCTTTGGTGTTCTGGTTTGGGGGGTTTTTAATAATTAAAGATTAGCTAGATTATTACAGGTATTTTCCTTGAATGATACCATACCATTAATACTTATTAATATATTTCTATTTCAATTATTTTTCTCAAGCTAGAGCAGATTTCTAAGTATAAATATTTGTCCCTGCATGAATCGGATATTTAGAATAAGTGGCTGAATTAAATCTTCTAGGTAACATCAAAAAAAGTATGTGTTCACATTTTTCTTCAGTAAAGATAATTAGCCTTCAGAGAATGGGAATCTGCCATACCACTATTTTCTGCAAAATATTTGAAAGTATTGAGCCAGCAGCTTTAGTAAGGCTGCTTATAGCATCCTGTCACGGTTTAACCCCAGCCAGCAGCTAAGCACTGGGGTGCAGGAGAGAGTTGGAAAAGTGAGACAACTCATGGGTTGAAATAAGAACAGTTTAATAATTGAATAAAAATAATAAATTGTAATGAAAAGGAAATTAACAAAAAGAGAAAGGAATGAAGCCTAAGGCAGAAGAGTGGTGCAAATGAAAAACAACTGCTCACCACCAACCAGCCAATGCCCAGCCTGTCCCCACGCAGTGGCAGCCACCTCCCAAGCAACTCCCCCAGTTTATATGCTGATCATGACATCATATGATATGGAATATCCCTTTGGCCAGTTTGGGTCAGCTGTCCTTGGCTGTGCCCCCTCCCAGCTTCTTGCGCATCTCCAGCTATTTTGCTGGCAGGCCATGAGAAGCTGAAAAGCCCTTGACTTAGTGTAAGCACTACTTAGCAACAGCTAAAACATCAATGGTTATCAATATTATTCTCAAACTAAATCTGAAACACAGGACTATGCCAGCTGCTAAGAAGAAAATTAACCCTATCCCTGCCGAAACTAGGACACAACACCAAGCTGAATTTTGGTTCCTTGCCAGATTTCTGTTTCAGATGGTTATAATGTGCTGGTTGATACCTCTCAAATTTTATTTCATTATTTTTTAAATCTGAAATATGAGGCAACACAGAACCAAATCCTAAATGATCATGAGAGAGATGACAATGGTAGTACTCCTGATGTACAGTCTTTTGAGTGAAAAAAAGTTTAGTGTTTTTGTTTTTCTCAGGCACTGCTTCAAAGAAAGCATTCGGGTAGCCTAGTGTTTCTGATTAATTTGGAGCTGTGATGCAAACTATATGATGATGTGCTTATTGGGATGCTTACTGTCAAAACGTTCTGCAGGACCCTGTCTGGAAAAACAAGTAGGAAATTATTAAAATTGTTTCAAATCATCCATCTTTTGGAAAACTCAGAAACTTCTCTGCGTAGATCTCAAAAACTTAACAAATAATTTGTATCGGTTTTCAGGGAGGATGCTGCTACAAAATATGGAGGCAAAAGCAAAATAACTGCTGGGAATAAGGACCTGAAATAGGAATGCATGCATGTGGGTTGGAAACGAATAAAGAAATATCAGGTTAGGGGGATGAGATAATCTCCATCCCAAAATTGTACAGGAAATGGTGCATAACAAAGCAGGTCCAGTAAAAAGAAGTTTTAATAAATTATTTGAGCCAACAGTGGTACCATCTGATTGGAAAACAGCAAATGCAATATTCATATTGGGAAGGATTATGAAGGGATAATGCCAGCATTATTAGCTTTGAAGATTTTCCCCGTCTCTGGCCAAACTATAAATCTGGTTTGGACCACAGTAGGAGAAAGCCTGCCAGCAGAGAAGAACAGTAGACCCTAATGGGACTAAAGGGACCATCCTTCAAAAGAGGAGGAGTTGTCTGAGACCCAGGTCCTCTTCAGGGAGTAGAAATCGGAAAAAAGGCCATCAGCCATCAAGATACGATAAGGGTTTATAAACTAGGTATTTTTGAAAACGGCTTTTGGTTTCCGAGTAAATTTATCACTATTACATTAATTTTTGGCAAGAAAAATAAAACCCCAAATCCCAACCCTCTTAGATTTTGGAGGACTCCTGTGCCACTGTATGTAGGTATTAAAACCCCCCAAAAGAAGAACCAGGGGTGTCCAGACTCTTTCAATCAGGCAGAATAATAACAATAAACCTCGGAGTGCAGTAGCCCCAGCCCTCTCTTTCACAGAAGAGAGCTGTGAGCTCTGCTGCCCCAGACATGCGTGCAGAGACAGGAAAGGAAGCAGAGGTGACGAGATCCCTGCTGCCTTGGCAGCACTGCGACACACCAGCTTTCTACTGCGCTGTGGCAGGTATGCTTAGAAGAGATCCTGTGAGACTGGCTTCATGGAGGTTATGATATACAAGAGGAAGGATGGATTGGGAGTCAGGCACTGAAAAAGTGCCAGGCCAGGGCATAGGAGGGTCTCCTCTATTGCTTCACTCGGGAAACTGTGTATGTTATTGAGGGTGGTGGCTGCACTGAGGAATTTTTTTAATATGCTTACGCTGATACAATCCTCTCTGTGGATATCCCCATTCTGCTGTAGCAGTCTCCACCTGGAACCTTACCTGCTGATATAGCTCCTAGACAAGACCATAGTCTGTAATGTGCCCCAGTTAACCATCTATGAAATGAAAATTATGGCACTTCCATCCCTCACAGAGATGTCATCAGGATTAAACGCATTATAGACTGTGAGGCACTCAAGTATTGTAATGTAGTCCTAGAAGTATGATCAGGTGCAGAGGGGAAAAAATGTGTGCCGTCATAAATCATAGCTCTAGCAGTGGTGTGTCAAACTCGTGGGATGCAATCAATTGAGCTCGGATCAAGTCTTGGTCATTAGTGATCCAGTTTGTGCCAGATCTTTTCATTAGACTTTTTCCAGCTTTGAATCCTTCTCCATATTTTGGAGGGTGAACGAGTCAGGTAAAAACAAAGTTGGAATTGGCTTCCACTTGTATCTGATGCTTTGATTTTATTTCTTAAAGAAGGTGATGGAAAGAGTAGAAGCATTTCCTGTTAGATGGGTGGCCAGATGAACTATAAGGAACTGTAAAAAAATGACCATAGAGGGATGCTCTAAGGACAAATTTAAGTTTTAGTGACTGCAAGGGTTTCCAGTCCTTTGGATGCTGTAGTGAAAAGTTTCACACAGGAACTCCAGTAATTCAAGATGTGTAAGTTCAGAAGAGATACCGTAGACCACAGAGATAACAGTGTGTATCCCTGGGGGCCCTGGCTAAGCAGGCCACTAACAAACAGATCCAAAAGATAGTGAATGCCACCATTCTGATAGTAACAACATTGAAAGAAACGGAAAATATTTTGCCTTCTTTTGATGAGGTGAGACAACACCTCAGGACCTCAGGATCTGAGGGACCAGACAAAGAATGAGGGAAGGTTGGAAGGAGGAAAAAGTTTGATGGCAGAATAGACAGAGAAGGTCAGATGATTAACCTCTTATATAGAGCTCCCCAAAAGAAAAGGAGTGTTTGTTGCTATATGCAAAGCCCCCACTATGACATACAACTCACTCACCCTTAATTTTCTCCCCACTCAGAGACCTGAGTTCGGTAACTCAGTTTGGAGTTTGGAGGAGGGTCAGATGAGCTGACAAGGTGTTGGCTGATGGACACTGATTTTTAGGAAGTGGTTGTTCTACTCTGCCTTGATGCTGCAGAATGAAGCAGTGTGTGACAGGGCTGTTGTGCTGCTACCTTAGGACATGTGCTCCAGCATCCCACTTAGAACAACAGGTGCAAAAAAGGCTTCTTCAAAACGTGTAAATCCTAGACACCAGGAGCACATGGTCCTTGTGGAAGATGAGAGCACAATTACAATTTGAAGTATGAATTTAAAACTGGGATTATTAGAGACAGGTGAGAAAGCAGTAGCACATACAACTTTATCAGAGGGGACTCTTCTCCACTGGTGTTACTCCATGGAACTTCATCTGGATTTGGGACTTTTGCTCTGTTTTATGGTTTTGGGGTGGTTAAGGATGTACTGGTTGGATTTGGTTTAAAATATTTTAATATGTTGAACAAGAGCTATAAGAGAAAAGAGAAATCTGTGAGGCACTGACAAAACAGGAGAATATAAATAAACTGTCCTTTGCTCCATCCAGCAGTTTCAGTGGAGCAACAGGTGCAATAGATGCAAACTCACACTGCAGAGGAGGCCTAAACCTTTGCAATCTTCTGGTCTGTCCTTCAGGTCTTATTTTCTTCAGCTGTCTATTCCTATTTAGGTACCTTCTCATCTAGTTCCTATCTGTGTAAATAAAATTTCTGTCTCTGCCTTACTTTATTGTTTCTATGAAAATGGAAAGCCCCTTTTAATTCACTGCTATGCTGGAACTCATCCCTGCTGGGGAAGTTGAATGCTAGGGCTCAGCGCTCCTGCCTGCCCTGAGCTCTGCAGATAATCCTTTTAAATGGAGGTTTGAAGAGATGGACTCACTTCTAAAGTGTTTGCAAGGGAGGGGGAAAGCATTTCAGGTTGCAAAGGGACCTACTCGTTGTCGGGAACAGTAGAGGGCTTTGGTGTTGCTCTCCATCCCTCTCCAGAAACAGTGTACAGCATGGCACCGGTCATTCTGACCTCTGCGGAGGTTTTGGCCCTAAAGTTTTTTCCCTGCTGGGATGTTCAACCAGAAATATCCAGTTGGGATAAGTGCAGGGGAAAATATTTCCCAGACTGGCACTTTTGGAAGCCTTTCGGAGCATGTGGCAAGAGGACCCTCTGCAGTGCAAGTGGCCGGAGCATATACCCTCTCTTACCGCTCCTAAGCTGGTGTAGATGTGAGCTGATGCTTTATGCAGTTTGCTCTGCACATCAGAAGGGATTTCATTTCAGCTTATTGTGAAAAGCTTTCAATAATTACAATGGTACTCTTGAGTTAAAAGATATGTATTTTTCTGCGCTTATTGTAAATACTAGCTAGAATAACAAGTAAGAGGCTGTTCAGAAAGGTGTTTATGCGTGTGTGTGTTTATACATGTTTCTGTGATTGGACATTAGTGTGTATACTGAAAACAGAAATACATTAGAACAAAGATGGTTTAGCCTCTGTAGATTCGATGCAATAGTGTTAAGCCTGCTTTATAGGCTCCATTTATGAGTATGCTGAAAAATTAACTTTCATCCTGCTAAAACATACTCTCTGCAACTCTAAATTAGAAAAAGAGACAGATTAATGAGGTGAAATATTAACTCTGGAGTGTAAGAATCACTACCCATGGACATGTTTGTTCATTTAAAACCAATATTTTCATTCTGTCAGCAGCAAAGAAAGTCTTTGCCCTTATTATAAGGCCGAGGATGGGAGACCATTCAAATTAAGCACTGCTAGTTTTTCAAAAGATGCTGGGGCTAATGCCACTTTGATTCCACTTTCTGAGTTTTCCAATTGCTGTGTGAATTTAAGGAAAAAAAAAAAAAAGAGAGAGATAAAAATTATCAGATATTTCCCCCCTTTGATAAAACTTCCTCACTTTTTCACCGTGATCTGTTTGGAAGCTCTTGCGAGGAGCTGCATGCTGGAGCAGGGAGACAACACCAGCATGGTGTGACCCGCCCTGGGGTATGATGCCCAAAGTCCCTTATCTTCCCCTCCGAAATGAGAGTGAAAAAGGATTCATCCTGCCTGGAGAAGGGCTATGACTGTTCCTATGGCAGCAGCGGGAAAACGGCAGCTGTAGTTTTGGGGGGAGATGACACTCAAGATGTGCGTGGGGAGAAAGGCTGGGCCAGCCCTCCATGGCCGCGGCTATGCCGGGATGAGCCCCCTGTAAGTCCCATTCATGCTGGGGGCGGCTGCCCCTAAGCCAGCTGCAGGACACTGATGCTGCCTCTTCCCCGGACTGAGGTTTCTACTCCCACCCATGACACCCCCTCGGCTGCAGCCTGTGGAAACCTCACTGGTTTGGGGTTTTTTTTTCCCCCAGTTTCACTGTCCAGTCCAAAATGTGCCCCTGAAATAATGATAACTTTCCCAGTTGTGTCATCCACAAAAGCGTTTGCATTGGGTGTTTCTGCACAAATTCTCGTTCTCATTAAATTTTGGATTCCAGGGGTTCTTGCCTTTGAGCTTGCATTTAAACCAGGCATCCCCCTCCCTGGAGTCAACCAAATTCATCTCCCCCAACAGCCCAACCTATCTTATCTATGCCATAGATGTCGCAGCTGAGCCTCGTCGTAAGTCATCCTCAGTGCAGTTGCTGGCCATTCATTGTGCAAACCCTAAAGCTCAATTTAATTAGTGAAATATCTCAGTAGCTTATCTCAAGAGAGCAATGAACACGTACTGTCTCTATAGCTCGTGTATGATAACGCAGGAGATACGTACAACCTGCTTCCACCTGAAGCACTTTCTGAGGTTCCCCAACAGCACCACAAAACTCAGAGTTTCGGATGCCACTAGACCTCCGAACCAGCGATTTTCATTACATCTTCCTTCTGTAAATGTTTAGGGTGTTATTCTGCTGTTGTCCATGGGCGTGTTCCCGGACACAGTTAGGTGTGAGAGCAGAATCAGCCCTCTGGACTTGTAAACTTTTTAGCTATATGTTCAGAATTCACCATAGTTATACAACTCAAAGTAGTAGTGAGTATTTGCATGAGTGAAAAGTGTTGGGTAAGATGTCTCAGTGTGTACCAGATACTGTTTCATTTTATTTATGTCATGGAATAATTGAAAATGTCAGTGACATGATGTACATAATGTGGGGAGCCACAACATCTAGGGAATAACATCTTTTTTAAAAAAAAAAATAGTGCATTTTTTTCAGTTAATCAACCTAGGAGATGTGGTTATACCTCATTTTTACTAGATCCCTTTCTCTTTAATTCTTTTTTTCTGTGACAATATTTTTGTTTCTGGCAGGGGAGTTTCCATATACTTATGCTTTTTACATAGACAAATATATATACAGCAGAAAGACAGTGTGTATAAAAGTGATCAATATTTAAGTCCTTATATTTAAGAAGGAGGAAAAATGTCCTTATCAGTTTTACCAATGGCATTCCCTCTTTCAAAATGAAAAATACAGATAAGAGGTTTGCAAAATAGCCTGCGGGCGTTGCACACACAGCTCTGGGAAGGCAACTCCTCCTGTAAGTTAAGGGGATTCTGTCAGCTGCTGATCTTGCTTTTGCTTTTAAAGTTTGTAGAGAAAATCACGTGGGTTGCCCAGTACTTCCATGTGCTTGGAGTGAACCACGTCAAATGTTTGCGTGCTGTTGGCTTTTTTGTCTCTAGACTTTGGTCCAAAATTTCACTGAGTAGGGAAAGAGTGGGTCCATTAAACTATTATTTCTAAAGGAGTTAGTGATCTGCTTTCTACGGAGTTATACAAACTGTTTTTTGTGGGTTTTGCAAGCAAGAGACTGAAAGGCAGTCTTTTGTTGAATTGAATTGTGTGTTGTTGATTTTAAGTCATGAACTCTTTGTATTCATGTTAATTTTGAAGAATAACCATGCTTTTTCTTTATGATGTGGAAGTGCAGAACTCAAAAATATTTAGTAAAATTCAGTAAGTTACTGAAAAGACTGAAAGACTAAATACTAACAAAGTATAAATATACAAATACATTTACCCAAATATTTGGGTTAGTGTTGTGAGAAACTGACAGCCCCCGTGAACTGCACCAAGAATACAAGTTGTATAACTAGCATATTCCAACCTCCAAATGCCTTTCATGTCAATATGAGAGATACCATCAGGCACTTTGAAAGCACCAGCCTATTTATAAAGATACCATCAAAAAACCTGCCTGATGTAGCTGACTTATGAATCAATTATCTGGACTTCACCAATGATATATCTGTTCTGAATTTTAGAGCCATATGTTTAGAGCAACACCATACACAGGTAGGCTATTCAACATCCCAACAGGGTTCTTATCTTCATGTATAGGCCTGTCAAAAAGAGGGAGAAAAATATCCTAACTGTAGGACCTATTTCCCAGAAACAGTTTGTTAAGGTAAAAAAAAAAAAGGTTTGTGGATATCAAGTTATGTATAAGTGGACGTAGAAGGAAAAGATTGATCAGGAGTAGTGTGTATGGGATTAGCGCTGACAGCAGACAAATTTAATTTATTTGAAAACCATTGAAGATGGTCAGTCAGATTTATATTTTAAGAAAAGTTTGCCTTAAGTGTTTGAATGACTTAAGAGACAATTTTTTTAGCACAGCATTTAAGCTATTGTGGGAAAGCATAAACAATCCTGCTTGCATACTGAAGCAAATAATTCTGCAGATATTTCTGCAGACATTAAGGCCAAATGAAGAATTTCACAAAGGCAACCACCTCAACTGTTATGTCTTGGCTCTTTTCAGTTCAGGCACCCTCATTTCCTTGGTCCCAAATCCTCTTTCCATTTCTAGGTACATTTGTAAATCCAGTGCCTTTATGTTAGTGTGCTTATGCTCTGTTAGAGATTTGCTACTGTTTTGATAAAGCTGTATTGAAAAGGTAGTTAAAGGGTGTTTGTGAAACTCTTCATGTGCAGGACCTTATGCCAGTTGTTACTTCTCGCACTGTCCTTCCAGCCAGAGGCTGCAAGGTAGAGCCGCGTAAGCAGCTAAGCGCCCTGTCCTGGGCTGCCTGCAAAATAACGGACAAAGCAGCTGAGGTTGGGAGCGCAAAGTGGCACAGGTTGCTGAAGCAACTTATCCAAGGTCACACTCTCTCTGTTTCAGTTTAATTTGTTTACTTCTCTGAGGAGATTACCGTGTGGAGCTGTTGGACTGAGTATTAACATTTTCCGTGTTCTCATGGGAAGTCTAAGTTGTTACACACCGGCAACTAGAAGTGACAAAGCTGGCACATCGTACCAGCCCACAGGAGTCCGCTCATCTTCCTTCCCATAAAAGTCATATCTGCACTTAATCAGTCAGAAAAATATCCTGCCACATTACATGACACAACTGGTGTTCTTCCCTGGCGAATAGAATAGCTCAGAAGAAAATAGCGGGACTGTGTGGATAGTTGGCAAGTGAACTTCTAAAAACATGACAAGTTTTGGATTGGAATTTCATATATGACATGAAGCTGTATTTTTCTAAAGTTACTGGAGATAATGATTATGCAGTTTGAGATAGATTTTCAGAGGACGAGTGTTTGGTACTTTGGCAGATCAAGTCTCCTGAAAGGTGTAGCGGGCTGTATATCAGCCTTCTCCCCCTGTTTCCACTCCCCCCGAAAAAAAGCAAACACGTGGAGGTTGTACCACCAGCTTTCTGAAGATCTGAGTTACTAACTAGGTATGACGGGTGTCTTTTTATGTCTTTTTATGATTGGTAATTGTGTTTGGGATAGGAGAAAAAAAACTACCTAAGAAAAGCTGTAAATCTGAATTTCTTTTGCTAGTATAACAGATTGCTGCAAATTATAAAATGGACGCGGGCTCGCACTTGTAAATATGAGCACACTGATAATTTGAGGCGATTGACGTACAGGTGTGTATTGGAAAATGTGGCTTGGGAAAACTTGTTCTTTCTCATTAACTAAGCGATGCCAGTGTCCTGGAAGCTGTATTTATTCACTACTGGAGATAACACTGTCCCTAACCCCACAAAACCAATTAAAAGCAAGATGCCACATGATCCTATCCATATAATCTAGTCACGGTTTCTGTTTCAGTTACATATAACTTTCTACAGGCAGGAACTTTAAAGATAACCTCTCTCTAAAGAAAAAACAACCAACCACACAGACAAAAAAAGACTATAAATTTTCTAATCTAGTGACGTTATCAGCATATGGAATTCATCGCTTATGTTGAAGTAAAATTCTTCCTTGTAGATGGAGATGGTCCACCACAAAATCTACAGAAATGGTGACTATAAGTAAACTTCTAAAAGAGATCTGAAATGGTCCGCAGGTTATGTCTTGAGCCTTTCTACAAGAGATTAATTCTAATATTAATAACTTGGGATTTATATGTGGTATATATGTTGTATGAGACAGGTAGGGTGCCTTCCTTCTGCAAGGTGCTCTGTACACAAGCTCCATCCAAAGTCAGTAGGAAGCGCAAGGGCTTTAGAGCACCTCTGAATTCTGGCCATTTAAGCATTAATGGATTTGAGGAATTAAACAGCATCAAGCATAGCAAATATTGACCTCTCCTCAGAAAATATTTACCATCTCATTTATTGTTGTATGTTCCCTGCACTAGGATGATATGTTGACATTAGCAGCTATGATTTGCTAGGTGCACTAATGTTCTAAATTGACAAACTCAGCTATTTACTTAAAGGCCCCTTGGATTGATTGCTGGATGCTTTGCTTATTGTAAAAGCGTCTGTTCCATGTTAAAATGTCACTTTGGTTTTAGGTATTTCTGGCTTTATAGCATAATTTTGAGCCTCATTTATTTTATATTAACAACTTGCCAATTTTGTGAGTAGTAATATGGCAAGTGTTCGTATACATGAGGCATGTTTTAAGCTGAACATTTCCAAGCCTTATTTAAAGAGACATTTGAAGTAGCACAGAAATTTTGCAAACTGGGAAACTGAGGCATAGCGCTGTAAGGGATTCGCTTTAACATGCTTTCGCAGCAGCTGATCTCCCTTTTCGCAATAGGCTTAAGGCTTTAGTCACTTGAAAAGTGGGGTGCTGGGCTTCCACGGACTCAGGAGTTCTGAAACACATATTTCTACATGGAATCTGTGTTTCCTAATTTCCAGAGGTTGGATCTACAGTCTAACAGCTAGCACATATTTCCCACATCTCTTTCTCTGCCCATTGCTAGAGCTCTTAAGTATTTCTTCTGTAGTCAGAAAGCAGAAAAAATTCTTCCTGTTGTTGCATTGCCTTGTTCTGTGAGACACATTCTGTGTTTGAAATTAGGATAAGCACTGAGTCCATTATTTAACATTCTTATGTTGTATTTTAGCTCACCTTTACCTACCCACCTGTGACACTCAGTGGAGGCTGGAAGAAAGAAACAGGTCAGCTGACAGAACCTGATCAGGCCAATTACACATTCCCTTGCTGTGATTTGAAACGAAATGTAGCACAGATGCCAGATCTATCCCGCGTTTTTGATCTATCCAACTTTTAAAGCCTGATACTTAAGCTCAGTCTGTAGAAACACAAGAACCGGTCAAGATGTCATTCACAAAATGCTTTATGCTTTGCTTCATAAAGATTGGCTGATAAAGAAAAATACACAAGTCAAGGCTTAACACAGGTGTTTACAATGAGGAAAATATTTAGACTTCTCTTCTGTTTCACCCTAAAGGCCTGAAAAGGAAAAGGATTCTTCTCTTAAACCTCTCCAACTCCAACCTCTCCCCAGCTGCCTAGAAAACACCTGTTTTCTTCTTTAAAGAGCTTTGAAAAAAGTGATTCACAGAGTCAGAATCAAGCACAAGTTGGTACACAGTATAATTATAGAGAGCACATGTTTTAATGGTGATAGTCTATTAAGTTTTATAGTCTGAAATCAGTGACATTTGCAATAATTATTATTAATAGCCCAGTTTCTTACTAGTCGTATTTAAATGGAGCTTTACGGCTTAACTAACTAAAGTAATCAGCTTCCAATGGTGTATTATATTAGCCTAAATCATAGAACGGTTGGGTTCTAAGATGTGCCTTCGGTAGCTCTCTCTAACTACTTATTATGCTGTAAATAAGGTAAAAAACCTCTCACTACTCTTTACCCTAAATTAGCCAGAGGTCACTAATGGAAAGCCCCACTGAAACCTAGATAGAGTATTCCATACAGTCGAAGGGAGAGACTGTGGCTGTTTGTGACCCTTCATTAAACTTGATATTATGCGAGCCAATGCGCAGCACCCTGATGCCAGTCAAGAGACTTTCAGTGATTCCAGCACCTTGGGATCAAGTCTCACATCACCTAGGCCTTGCATAACGCGTTCTCTAGATGTTGCACCACCAAGAAGATGCGTGTCGTGCTCATTCCTAATTTCTTTAGTGCTGACATCTTTGCTGGGAAGACTGCTGCTAGTCATCTGAGAGAAAATAAATGAGATTCAAAGCAACAAGAATAATGCAGGTGAACAGAGGCTTATGAAAAATGAGTATAGCAAAGGACGATTTGGAATAATCCTCTCAGAAACAAGCGGTGGGTGGAAGTGCCTGTCTGTGTCTTAGTCACACCTGCTGGGGACTTGAGAACTTCGTGTCGTTTTAAATTGTCTGAGGATCCTACAAAAGCTCTTTTGATGCAGGAAGGGCTGATATGCTTTAGGGAGCCACTGGGAACAGTTTTTCTGAATAGAAAGGTGACACTTTAAGAGCCTTTTTGGTGGTTTTTTTTTTTTTTTTCCAACTGTAATCATGCTTTTATCAAAGGCTTTTCTTAGGAACTGTTTTATTTCTTAATACCCACACAGACAGCATTAGATAGTCTCTTTTAAATAGTTTAAATGTTAAATTCAAAGTAAAAAGTTTTCTATTCTTTGGGGGTTTTTGTTGTTGATGTTTGGGGTTTTTTAAGGACATAAAACATGTGGAACACATGTTCTAAAGCAGTTTCTGGATTTGATGTAAGCAGAGAATATCCATTTAATGAGATAGATCAGAACCTTTTGTAACAATAGGTGAAATAATTTGTAAGAGGTAAGAAACTAATTGACTCTTTAAAGCCGCTTTTCTCCAAGGAGTTAACATCCACAGGATGCATGGAAACAGCTTATTTTTTTCTTCACCTTTACTAAAGTGGCACCTCTTTCTTTTTAACTTTCCTGTGTGTTTTGTACTTATTTTAAGTTAATTAAAGATGAGGGAGTCACAGAAGTAATGCATTTTCCGTCTGGCCATTACTGCTTCTTTTCTCACCGTGTTCTGCAGATCCATCTAGAGTGGATCCTGTCATTGCAAAAATCAACTGTTGTGCACAGTGGTCAGCATTTACTGACAACAGATAGTTAGCACTACAGTAAATATAGAGTGTAAAGGAGGTACTCAAAATATGTTTTTGCTGGTCTATATTTTGGTCTGTTAAATAGTGCTTTGTGTTATAGGTCAATCACAAATGTCAGGACTTGCATTCGTTCTAGTTATTGCATGCTACAATGCCTGCTAGTAGCTGCGTACCCGGCACCACCTGGCAGTTTTGTGTCTTGACCTCCAGGTCTGCTACAAAAAACATGCTGTATACCAAATGTAAGTGGAGTGGGGCAAGACTGTGTTTGGAAGGCAAATGTCAGAGCTGAAGTGAAGGCAGAGTTATCCTATCACAACGTTTTTTGACTATTGTGTCATAATTGATATTCCAGCTATTCTTACTTTTGTACTTGATAAGACATACTCATTTAGATCATTTTCATCTGGTCATCTTAGCTTTCATTAAGAGTACACTGAAGTTCTTTATAAATATCCTTGCAACAGAATAGTGCAAGGAAGAAGAAGAAGTTTTTAGCTGTCATATGACCAGTCACGTCTCCATGAATATTCTTAACGACTCACCAGTGATTGTCAGTATTGTCCAACCAGGTGGTCCACAGAAAGTATCTTTCTAGCTCACTGGCTTTCTTTTAGACAGGTAGAAATTTCCCACTAACTCGGAGTTTAGAAGCTATGCTATCTCCACTGCAGCTCTGAGAGGTGAGCAAAGGAAGGAGGTATGTAACAGAATCATATGGTTGGACAGGATAGCTGGAAGTCATCTAGTCCAATCCCTACTCCAATCAAGGCTAAGTTTAGAGGTAAATCAAGTTTCTCAGAGCATTTTACAGTCACATTTTGAACATCTCCAAGGACAGAGGTTCCACAGCCTTCCTGGGAAACTTCTTTCAATTCTTAACCACTCTCATTGTTAATTTATTTCCTTATATCCAGTTGGAATTTCCCTTACTGCCACTTGTATCTGTTGACCCAAGTCCTTTTGCTGTGCACCTCTGAGAAAAGGCTGGGTTTGTCTTCTGTATAGCCCCCTAGAAGGTAGGTGAAACGGGCAATTAAATCCCACCTTAACCTTCTCTTCTCCAGGCTAAATAAACCCGTTTCCCTCAGCCTCTGCTTGCACATCATGTGCTCTATCCCCTTAACCACCTTTATAGCCCTGTGTTGAGCTAACTCCAGCCTGTTTCTCTTGCACTGGAAGGCCAGAAATTGCACAGTCTTGCAGAAGCAGCCACACAAGTGCCAGGTAGAGGACAATGTTCTCTCTCTTTAATCTGCTGACTTGTGTTCTTACTAACATAGTTCATGAGGCAGTTGGCCTTCCTAGCGACAAGAGCACACTGCTGGCTCAAGTCCAACTTGTCCACTAGGACCACCAACTCCTTTTCTGCAGAGCTGCCCTCTCACCTGGTCAGTCCCCAGCTCGTACTGTTGTACAGAGCTATTCCATCCCAAATGTACAACTTCACTTTTGCGGAGCTTCGTGAGGCTCCTTGTTAGCCCAGTCCTCCAGGTTGGCTCTGTCTCTTTCCAGGGGGGTCTCTCTGAATGTCTCAGAGTTCTCAGAGTGAATGTTCTCACAGTGTCTCAGCCATCCCCCCCACTCGGTGTCATTCACAAACTTGCCAAGGGTGGGTTTCTTCCTGTTGTCAACGAACATGTCACATCGTGCCAGTTCCAGTATCAGCCCCTGACAAATGCCTGTAGAGACCAGGCCCAGTTAAACTTTGAACCACTGAGCACTATCCTTTGAGCCTGACCATCCGGCCAGTTTTCCATAGTCCTCCTGTCTAGTCCATCTCTCCAATGTGCTTTAGACTGCATCAAAAGCCTTGTGAAATTCAAGGTAAATTACATCCACTGCTCTGCCCGCATACACATAGACACCAATTGCATCATAGAAAGTGATCGAGTTGCTCAGGCACAATTTTTCCCTTGGTAAATATGTACTGCCTGTTCCTAGTCATGTTCTTATCTTTTATGTGTCAAGAAATGGCTTCTAGGGAGACTTGCTACATAATCTTCATAGGGACTGAGGTGAGGGTGGCCACCTCAGCCAGGTGTCCACCTCCCTGGTACAGCTCTTACTGAGCACAGCTGGCAGCTGGAGGAAGGAGGGTTGGGATCTTAAAAGAGAATCTTAAAACTGCAGAGGCTTGACCATAGCACAAGAAATATGAAAGCACATGCAGTTAGCTAAGCTGGATTCAAGTGTGCAGTTTCCTCATCAGGGAGGGAAATAGTTAAGATATAACCTAGATATGAAGTCAATGTTAGATAGTCATTTCACATTGAAAAAGAAATATTCTCCAGGTTTACAGTCCATCTGATATCTTTGATCACCTCTTTTCCTGTACGTAGGGTGAAAATGGAAAATCTTGGGCAACAAGAATTGCAAGTTCAATTCCCAACTTGGCTTTCCCCGCTTACAGAAGTATCTGTATAAAATGAAGATCATTTTGTGACAGTGAAATGGGGGAAAGCTGAAAATTTCAATATTGGATAGTTAGAAAAATTGCCATCAACAACTGGTTATTTCAGTATAACATTTTTTTTCATTGCTAAAAGTATTATTGATTTCTGCTGTATTTTTTTTCACTCTTTGGAAAGTACAAAGCCCTTAAATAATTTGAGTTTTCCCTTATTCCTCAGAATTGCAGCATATGACTGATAACTGCCTTTAGAACTCCTAATAGCTAAATTACAATTATTATGCAAAGACCTACAATAGACAGTTATATGGATTGTTAAATGACTTTGCCTTTTTTGCAAACCATAATCATTTTCCTTTATTAGCTGAAGGATTTCATAATTTAAGGAAGATGAGAACCTATAAGTCACACTTTCAAATAAGGAACATGGATATTGCAAACATTAAATTCTCCCATAAAAATGTTAAGGCATCATTAAACTAGGATCAGATTAATACAATTCAGTCAACTCTAGATAGATATCTCCTGTAATAGGCTGAAACAATACCTAGTGATATAGGATGTATAAGATTTTACTACAACCAATTTATAAACCTATAAAATGTACAGGTATCACTCAAAGCCATCATTAATTTTGCATGCCTTGTTTTAAATCAAGTGAGTTTGGTAAGGAAAAATATTCCCCTCCCTTACTGTAGCTCCCTTTCTATTGTTAGCTGCTATCACAGCATCTTACTTCTACCGTAAGTCAGATGAGAGATTCCTTCTGGTAGAGGTTGACCTGAGAATCTGTGCCTGATTTATCCATCTGTTTAGGTGTCTGGAAGATTTTTAAATGAATTTTCAGGGCATCATTTAGTTCTTATTTGTACCACTGTAAATCTGGAGTCATCCTGGGTTTGTTCCAGAATAACAGCAAGCAGGATTTGACCCCGAGTTTAGTCAAATTAAAAACAAAGGCTTGTATCTCTTCTACTCAGCTGGGCAAAGGAAGGGAGATAACTGGGGGAAAAGAGGGTTTGCACTAAAAGCTCTGTGCGGGTTCCTTCCAAAGGTACAAGGTAGCTCTGTGAATCTGGAGAAATGGCAATTTCAGAAAAGCAGGTCGGAACCAATGAGAGAAGTGCTTTATTTATCAGTGCGCCTTCCCAATCCTTTGAGTGCATACCTGCTGTGAAGAATAAAGCTGAGATTGTGCTAGACTGCTTCTAATTCCTAACCTGCCCATTCAAACTAAGCTTAGATCAATTTTCACGTGGTTCTCAACAGGGCCCATGTGGAATATGTCTGTGTTACTCGGATGGTAACTTTGGCCCAAAGATTCTCCTAGTAAGCAATCAGTGACTAAATAGATTTGGTGCAAAACCAATTCTTTCGCTGGGGGTAATAGGGAGAAAAAAAATACTGGTTAATAGCAGGGGAGTGTGTTGCTGGCTATGGTGTCCTCTTATGAAAATCTCAGAACTTCTCTTAGACCAGTGTTTCTCTCTCCCATTCTTCATGAAGGCGTACGTACTCTGCGGCCAAAGCGGAAATGCAGGAGTTCTCTTCTGTGTTATCTATTCGTCCTGTGACTTGTGCCTGAGAAGTGCTAGTATACATATTTAAAGTGTTGTATATATTGCCCTACTTTGACCTCCATTTGGGTATACCTGTATTTGAATATGTTAGCAGAGGTTTCCAAAAACAGAGCAGATTTATCACATGTGCATTTGTGTGTGCATAAAGGAAGAGGAGAGGGAAATGCTTCTCCCACTCCTCTGCTTCCCCAGACACGTATCAGTGCATTATGTTAAAAATAGATCAGAGCATGATAATAAGCTGTACTACACTGGTTCTACATATTAGACTACTAATCGGACTGTACATACCCTCTGCTGCTGAATTCATCACAATAAGATCCAGAGGTTGAAGATGGACTGAGAAGGAAACAACAGAAAGGAGAAAGAGTAACTTGCTAAGCAGAACACAGTTGGTGTGGCTCCTAGGAGAGTTGCAGCCGCATTACGGAGAAAAACTCTTTGGAGGCGCTGTTTAATGGCTAGAAGGGAAACAGTTACTTTAACTAATTCTGTGAAGCCAGACTGGACCATTCAGGACAGACAACCTTGTATATATTGGCCTTTTTCTTAATATAGGCTAAACTGGATGCACCCTGGACACTTAGAGAGAGAAACACCTACATGCCCAACAGGGTTTGTTTGTAAATCTGTATTAATGACCAAAAATGCAATGCAAGGAAACACAAGGAGATTTCAAACACTGTAAAAGATAAGTATAGATTAGTTCCTTTGCCAAGCTTTTCCATTTGGGTGGAATCACCATCCCTAGAGGTATTTAGAAGACAGGTAGACATGGTGCATAGGGACATGGTTTAGTGGTGGTTTTGGCAGTGTTAGGTTGATGGTTGGACTCGATGATCTTAAAGGTCTCCTCCAACCTAGACGGTTCTACGATTCTGTGATTTAGTTTAGTATTTGCAGTATTCCCTAAGGTCTGTATAGGACAGATCCCAGACTACCTCAGTCATTTATCGAATCATCTAATGCAATTGAATCCTGAGTGACAGCCAAAATTATATGTAGTTAGTAAAAAAGGTTGTTGTATTTAATCATATAATTGTGCATCCATTTAGATCAGCCCAGCAATCATAAGAACCCTTATACACAAGTAGCTTTACCTATGTGACTCGTCGTTAGTAAGTAGAGCTCACTCAGAGGGCATTCTCACGCAGAGAATTTGAAGAATGAGGCTTAGCTGTATGCCAGCAAGACACGTTTCTAATAATCCATTACTGTAGATGAGGATTGTGTTTAAATTAGGTTTTTTGCATGCAGCCATCTTGTTGCACAGTAAAAGATGTATCCTGGTGATATCTCACGTGCAAGAAACTATGAAGCTATTTTTGTTATATTTTACCGGTTTCACTGTATAAGGGGGGAAAAAAGTGTAAAATAATATTTCAGCCTAGATTCCAGCCTAGATACCCGTTGAACCTTTCCTGAACTGCCCTGTCAGTACTTTCTCCCACCAACAACTTTTGAACCTGTTGGTAAACATGAGCCATATTTGAAAGAGGAAGTAAAGTTTCAAGATGCATTGTCCTCCCTTAAGATTCATGAAAAAAACACTCAGAATATAACACAGAGACCCAGACTAGCGTTCCCAGTGAGGGAAAGGCATTTACAGTTCAGCTGCTGCATATACTCTATAGTAGCAGCCATCTGGTCCATCAGCAACATGCACGTTCGTGGGCTTCTCGTACCGTTCTTTGGATACTGTAGTGCAGTAATAGCTGGAAATGTGATGAGGAACTGGTGTGACTGTGGCCTCACATCAGTGGTCTAAAGGAAACAGCTCACTGAACAACTGTGTTGTTTAGTTAAACTTCCTGTTTAATGAAATATTTTAGGGTTAGAGCCATTTGGTGCAAAGTCCTCCAGTTGCAAAGAGGAGGACATTCAACAGCGAATCAAGGCATAAGTGATGCAGGGATTTTATGCTGTCCATTTGCAAGTAATGAGCTTGGTTCATTCCATATGGCTGGTAATTGCCAGCAGAATAAGTCACAAAGTGAGCAAGTATCTTTGCTCACACACAAATTGTTTAAACGTATTTTCCAAGTCAGAAAACAGCTGATTAGTTGAATCACTAGCTTAGGAGTCAGGGGACCTGATTTAACTTTCTGTTCCACCTTAGGCTTTTGGAGTTATCATAGGCAAGCATTTAAAATACAGCTGTGCTGCAGACTGCAGTAAAGCATCAAGATCTGCTAGTTAGTTTTTAATGAGCTAGCTTAGAAGCAATCCGTGGCAGTACTCAGTTAACTTATCCTCGGCTTCATTTCCAGTTCATCCATTAATTTAACGTGTGACAGCTGGATTTCAGGGTGTTTCATGAAGTTCAGCAGGGATCAAATATAATCCAGCATCCTGATCAATCATATGAAATAAATTTAGCATTAAATGACCCAATGGTCAGCTCAAGTTCAATGTTAATTGTCTAACCATAGGGACTCAATTGACTTTGTAAAGTAGGACAGATGGGCCCTGTAGGGCCGAAGATGAAGGGCAAAATAGCTAGCAAAGAGCCTCAAGAGGCCATATTTGGAACATGATTCATCTCACCTAACTTTAGAGATTCCCAACCCTAATTACCTTTATAGTTGGTGGAGAGTTTAATGCCTTTTGGAGAGCGATTCATCTACGTTATTTGAAGCATCATCACCTTGATAAGGTAAATTGTGCAGTAGAAAGGCACCTAGCTGAGATGCAAAACTAGAAGCAGACCTCCGTCTTGGGCCAGGTGAATCCAACCGTGGAGCCTTTCCAGTAAGCGACCTTGCTCGTTTAAAGATTGAAATAGTGTATCTGTACTACAGCTTACAGATAAGAGAAGAAACACTCTTGCCTAACTCTGCCTTAGCTCCCTGCCATGTGTCCCTGACATGTTCTGGGGATGAATACCTTCAGGAAACTGTAGAAAGACAAGGGGAGGTCAGACCTCCTATCAGACCGATAGGTGTAGCCGGGAAAATGATAGAAGCTTTCAAGCTCTTCTTGAGGATATTAATATGCATGGGCAGTATGTTAACAGGAAACCTTTCAGCATCTTAGATGAGATAGCTGAACTTTATTTCAGTGAAACAGCTGAGCTCAGAAGTGTCAGTCGTGAGAAAAACCTTACCAACATTTGCAGTTTTATTAGTAAAGATGCTGTCAAGTGAAGCCTATGAAATGTCATATTGTTAAGATCAGCATAATCGATAGCAGAATTTTATAGTATTGGAAGGAAGGAGGGTTTTTACCTGTACTTTGCGATCAGCGTTCTTGGGTTTATTAGCATTAGTGTTTCAACCTGAGGAGAAGCCGAAAGGTTTCACTGCTCACCGAGGAGGATGAAGTGTGAGCAAAAAGCCACGAGAGGGAGCTGTTGGAAGCACTAAAGCTGTCGGGTTTCTCCTTAAGCAGCGTGGTACTTTTAAAAGGCAGCCAGCAAAAGATTGTTAAACTTTCAGAGGCTCACAGCATTCTTAAAATAAAGTTTCTTCGGGAAGGGAACTCGCCTGAAAAGTTAGAAATCGCTTTTGGGAAAAAAAAAAAAAACAACCAAAACACCAAAAAATACCAACCAAAAACCTGTGCGAAGCCTATTGAAAAACTGTGTCTATTAAAAATGAAATCACTAGATACCACAATGCCTGTAATTTTAAGGTCAAATGGTTTAATTTCTGCTTCCTTGATATTTATGTCAAGTAGCAAAATACGTTATATAATATAGATACGATGCCATTTTGCCGCTGAATGTGAACATCGGGGTGTACGAGGGGACAGACCTGCTCACATCATTTGGCTCAAGCCCCGTGATAATGGCTCTGTTCTCCACTTGTCTCACTTGTTGTACGTATTTTTCTGTACTGTCTGAGCCCCCCACTGGAAAAACTCTGGATGTTTTACAGAGTTCAGCAGGAATTAAACACATATCTGAATTCCTAGCCAGTCTTAAAACATGAATGTAGCAGTAAATGGCTCAAGTCATGTCAAACATATAGGGCTAAATGTGGATATTAATTATATAACCAGAGGGACTCAATTTACTTTGTAAAGCAATTAAAAGGAGACAGAAACTGACAGGCTGTTTCTGGAAAAGAGTAATGTCTGTTTAAAAATAACTTCCTACTCAGAATAGCCTACCTGTCTCATATAATATCAATTGGNTACAGCACTGCTTCTTTATGGAAAAATCAAACTCAAGTCTTAAAACAATAGAAGTTGACAGTTAGCTGCCTAGATCCACATTTAGGCATGTAAACAAAGGACTTGCTTTTCAAACTGGCTGAACAGCACATTAAAATTTAGTTTTCCATTGTTTATTCTCCATGGGCAGGTTAAGTCAATGAAAGAGGCCTGTGTTTCTGTGGACAGGTTTAAGGAGGTAGAGGGATCAGTTTTTTAATATAGAGTACAGTTTAATATTGCTCTGGATTATGCTGGTAGTCTGTCTATGTTTTCTTTCTTTTTTTTTAAGGTATTTCTTGATTCAGAGCAAGTAGGCCAGGATTCCTTTCAAGCATACTAATCAGAACTGGAGTTTGTTCCTGTATCCATAAGCAAAGTAGATCTGTATGAAAACTTCATTAACCTAAAGCACCTGCACCAACAGGCATCCTGATGGAGAACTGGTGTATTCTTGGATACTTTACTGCATTTTAGTTTTGCTTTGAGAGGTATTCATAATACCCTCTTCTTTAGAGCGCATACCGTCCGAAAATACCATTGATTGATCTGGACCCAGCTGTCAGCGAGAGCATCAGAGCTGTTCAGGCCAATAGCCACAGCATCCATCGTCCCTCTCTGCCTCCTGACTGGACAGAATGCCAGGATCAGGCATCTTCAAACATCCGCTGGTGCACCACCCTCTAAGCGGTGTAGTCAGATAGGCAGAAAGGAAAGCAACAAGACTGTCCCTGCATGACTCACAAGGTCTTTGTGCTTCAGTGTTCACCCTTCATAATCACTTCAGAAATCCGCTTCTAGCAATGGACTAAAAAAACTACAGTAGTTACTTTTGTCTTCAGAGTATAGCACAGCATCAAAACTTCTGAGCTATCTTTTTTATTGCTATCCTAATTTGAATATATCAGAAAGAAACAGCATGTTTGGTTGGTCTACTCAGTACTGCACTTAATTATTCCTTCTTCCAGGAGTATTGTGCTTTAAGTTTTTCCGTGCTGTTTTCCCCTCTGCCCTGTTGTGAGCGTGACTATAGCAGGATTTACAAAAAGAGTTTAATGCATACAGACACGACAGCAGGAAAAGGAGCTGAGGTTGTGTTTGTCTTGATTGTTTATTTCAAAACTATAGTGAGAAAGAGCTTCAAAAACCACCTGAAAGCTCTCTGAGAGACAGCATTTGGGAGCCAGGGGCTATTACCTTTATACTTCAGTAGAATCTCTTTGCTTTTATGTCACTGTTTCTAAAGTGAAAAAAAGTTGAAGACAGGGAGAAAGAATATCAATTCTGAGTGCCTTTCTCAGACAAAATTTTTCTGAAACCAGAAAGTTCATATATAAAGGACTGCCAGACATGACAGCAAGAAACTTTTAACTCTTGTATAGTGATTTCAGAATCTTTTGGTGAGAAAGGATGGAGTCCTATGCTGAAGCAACCCGTGGCAACACAAAAAGCTGCATTTCCACTCTCTTCAATGAGTTCGATATGCTCTAGGTGATGCCACTGTCAAGAGTGAACATCAAACATCAGTTACACCATTTACTTTGTTATGCCAGCAGGGCTCTTGCTTGCATTTTCAAATGTGGCTGAGCCAGTAAAAGATTACCTTCACTGGTAAAACTCCAAGAACACTTAGCAATACATATATAGAGAGCAGTCTTTTAAGTATCTTATTTTTCTTTAAAAGGCCTTCACTTAAAATAACCCTACTAATAAAATACACTTAGAAAGGGAGACTGTAGATCTGCTTTACTGCTTTAAAACTGCATTACTTCCCAAATTCTGCACTCTTGTTCATCTGCACTTACCAGCAATAACAGACAAGTGAAGTCCTGATCCTAAGAACATCAAATTACATCTATACTGGGTGCTTTGGTATGCTTAAGTCTAAATGCATCCTGCAGCTGTTTCAAATGGTTTTCAGGTAAGCGTGACCTAGCACATGGGCCAGAAGACAGCCACTCTGTGTTCCAGTGCTTACCCCATCTGGACAAAAAGGGAAGGAAAACTGTGGGGTACACTGCACATTCCACCTGTCTGGAAGCCCACATGGCCATTAATATGAGCAAATCAAAACTAATTAGCTTCTCTGTGGCTGTCTTGACAAATTTTTAAAGGATAAAGAATTAAAAAAAAAAACAACAAAAAAAACTTCCTTACTGTTCACTGTGTAAAGGTACATGAAGGCTTCTTCATTGTGTACCGGACACACAGCTAGAGGCTCTCTTTTGGGCAAGTATCTGATGCCCAGATTTACTTTTTCTAACTTGAATTCCAGATCTGCATGGTGCTTCACTATTCCAATAGTAAAAAAAAAAAAAAAAAAGTCTGTAGCTTTATACCATAGTAAAGAAAAAGAAAGCATTGATACATCCATCTTATATCCAGTTTATTTAATATCATAGCAGTAAATACAAACAAGAGTTTTCCAATCTGGCAACGCTAGAGCTGCCAAGATACAGCTACCTGACAAATCAACAGTCTATTATTAGTAGTTCTGGAATTCCGCATGTGCTGAAAAGTTGAAGGGTGTACGTAAGTAGTCTTCAAGTTCAGCCTCATGGATATTGCCAATACAGTTAAATACACTACTCCTGATATGGCTGAGCAGCATCTGCATAGAAATAAAGCAACCCTGTCCCTGTAAACACTGAGAACTATATTCCAATATTTGTAGTTTTAAAACAAGTGAAATAAACAGTGTCTTTTCCTTAAAAAAAAAGAAGTGATCTTTGGTTAACACATTAAAATGTGCTTTGGTTTTATTTTACAACAGTAATTCTAAGGTTATATAGCTTTTTTAATGTTATCTTATGGAGGTGGACATTTGAAAATCACTATTCTGCTGCAACTGATAAAGTAATTTTACTAGTTTCAGTACAGGTAAAATTTGAGAGCAGAGGTAGGCCTCAACGCGGCAGCTTAAAAAGATTGAATCCCAGCTGTCCTCTGGAATGGGTAGGAGGCAGTAATTCATCTTCAGATCACTTCTCTTCCCTTTCATAGTATCTGCATGAGCACAGCACTTTCAAACATGCTGGGCTAAGCCCTTATTTAGTTAAGTCTACAGTAAGAGCTCTGAACATCAACTGACAACATACTTAGACCCATCTGATGTTTAATATCCACATTTGAAAAGTGTAGCTAACATACTCCTTAGTGCTCTCTCAAGTGGCATTTCAATACCATAGCGATGACTAGTTTTAAAGACATTAGTCTTTATGAAAAACACTCTACGCAAGTTAGCAGCACAGGTCTTACCAGCAGGCTGACCTTTAAATCCAGGCAGACAACTTGTGCTCTTTACCAGTCCATGTGCTTTCCAAGCTTCCACTCCTATCTAAAATTGAACATGCACATCCACCTTACAGATACGGAAACTTTGTTACAGCCCAAAAATCCTCTGTGAAAGGGATCAGGCCAAGGTGGTACATTCTCCTTACACTGGCCCTTGCCATAAAATTATTTCACTGAACAATGACCTTGCCAAAACAGTCCAATGCTCACTAACACTAACACTTCACTAACATTTCAGTTCCCGCCCTCCTCAGCCCTCTCTACTTTCTTTAATCGCTCAAAAANTGCTTTGTTTATGTGTTTCCCTACTTCTGGTGCCTCTGCAAGGCAGCTTTGCAGGTAAATACCTTTGGCAGATTTGCTGTCTAAGCGTTTAATTCATATGAATTGCAGCAGGTGTTAAGCACCTTTAGGCACACAAGGATCTGTGCCACCCTTCCTTGAGTTAAATACAAATACATGATCACATGAAGCAGCAGTATTTTGCTTTTCTTTAGTGCAAGTGTTCTTGCACAAAACGAAAACTACCTCTCAGAATTCTGAAGTAAGATTTTGATCAGCAAGGCTGAGTTTATTGGAAATAACTGTTTATACTTCAGTCACACCTAGAAGCTCTATCCAAGACCATGTTGGTGTTGAACAAATACAGACTAAGACCCTCCTCTGAAGAACTGATGAGATACAGAGTGAGAGAAGCAACTTAAGAGTTTAAGTGACATAGCCCTAACACCGTAAATCTGTAGTAGAACTGGAAATAGAAGGTCAGGTCTTCTAGGTTTAGACCCTGTCCACTTGACCACACTATCTTCCACCTTTGGTTTCTACTGTCTTACTCCTCCAGACATTGACCTTTGGAGGAAGTTGACTGAATCCCAAGAGCTGCCTGTGCTCCATTATTTCAGCTTGTTCCTACTTCAAGACTAACCATCTTTTACACAGATTTCCTTCTCTTTCCAAACACATTGTTGATTAACTTGGCCATTGACTTTGATCCACTTGGTCGTCTCTTTTCCTTCACTTTGAAATTTGAGGTGATATTCCTCAGGACTTTGGTGAACACTGCCACAACTTCTTGATAATGTTCTGCTGCAGACAGTTCACAGAATTGGCACTTGTTATCTATTGCCAGCTTCTGTCCTTCATCCCAGCCAACTTCCCTCATGTGGCATAAATCCTGTTTATTACCAACCAACAATACTGATGACTCGACCATTCTGAAATCAAAAAGGTTCCAGTTAGAGAAAAGATATGGTACAATACTGTGCTGTATGCTGTGCTGTGTACAGTATGTATGAGAAGTATCTATGTTCAGAATAATAGGCATTGCAAAAAAAAAAAAAAAAAAAAAAAAAAAAAAAAAAAAAACAAACACAGAAGAACAAACCAACCCCCTAACTTTGCCAGGTAGTTATAGTTTTCCATTTGCCATAGTCAAACATCAAAGGATTCTCCAGACAAGCTATTCTCTATCACCAAGTTTTCATTTTGGTTTCTCTACTCAGTGAATTTGTGTACTTTTCATCCACTGCAGTTTTCATACTCTATACTTCTGAGTATATTGTCACCTCCTGGACTTCATGAAGAAGCAAAGTGATCATTGTCTCCATTTGTAGATAACAGAAAAGAGTCAGAGATTCATCAGCATTGGTGGCACAATTCAGAAGAAAATCCATGAATCCTAATTCCAAGCTTTTGCGAAAATTACCCCTTCCAGAGAAACCTTAATTAAGAAAGGTCAGCAGTAAAACTGACACAAAAGTGTTGTGGTTTTTTTTTTTTTTACTCCACTTCTGATATAAGTAAAGGATTTCACTCTCATTTATTCTGAAAGCAGCTCAGCTGATTGATGCAGGAATACAAACCACCACATGTACTCAGACTTGCAATTTTGGTGGTTCTTACTGAAAGTAAATAGTTTGTTTCTTACCATATGGTAACCCATGTGCACAAATAATGTTGGGGTCACCACTAAAGGCAGTTTAGGAGACATTCATGGTATTAGATTAATTTATTGTGAGAAACACTTTCTTCACCCCCCACACTGGTGCATCTCCACGGGTAAGAGAGTACAGGAGTAAAAGCATAGACTGACTATGCCAGCCTTTTACCTTTGTAAATCACAGCAGATTTATAGCAATTATTTAAATAGCAGTGCTGTAAGAAAGAATAACAAAAATCCTGATGTACTTGGCTTTGGATACAGTGAAATAGATTGTAATTTGCACCACAGTTTACCTTCAGGTACCTTATTGTTGGTATTGTGTTATGCCACTAGGATGCTGCTGGATTTTAATTGCTACTAGGATGCCTACAGCTCACAGAAATGTTCTCAGCTTTTTTACATGTTTGCTGAGGGGGAAAAAAAAAATAGCGCCACTTACTTTTTACAAGCTCCTATGTGAGACTCTCGGATCCTGTACAGCAATGCTTTTGCAAATGCAAATGATGCTCTGTCACTGATGTCGTAAACAATGATAAATCCATCAGCCCAGTGAAGCTCGTCTGTGAGGGAGAGCTTTCCCCGCTGTGGCTGAAAGAAGTTGAAATTCACATGCAAAAAGAATGTTACTGTTGTCACTTCAGAGCATTTTCTTTGTCACTGTGAATGTGAGAATGTTGTATCTTTTATTGCAGAAGATATTAGTAGTTCTAGGTGCTGGCATTGAATTCAGGTTGAGTCCTACTCCAAAAGCCTAATAAATAACCGTCACTATAGATGGCACTTTGGATCACTGACAAATTCATTATGAAACATTTTCACTTTATTTAAGCAGTAAAATTGCATAACCTGTACAGCCACTGCTTATGCTGAATATTCTGCAGAGTTACAAGAGAATGAAACATACAGGAGCCATCAATATTTGTGCAGTTTCTGGTTACAGTTCTGTTTGGCATGTTCATAATATTCTGACTACAGTAAGCTTAATTATTTTATTTTGTTTCTTAATTTGTTTTGTTTCTTCTTTGCGTTGTTCAAGTCAAACAGTATTTACCCATAGGATAAATTTCTAGAGAGCTAGGAAAAAAAAAAACTTTCAATCTGCAGTTGACTTCAATAAAACTAGTGACAGAAGTCACTCAAGTTATAATGGGGTTATACCAATCTTTGAGTCCTTTCACCCCAAGAAACTATCACTTACGATTTCTAGAAAGCAACAGCTGCAAACTGTCCCATTAAACTAAAGAATGTAATTTAAAAGCTATTTTAAATTATCTTATCCCTGCAGATGATCTGGTAGCAGCTAGCAAGACCATGTGACCCAAGACAGGTGAAATACTGGAAGGTGACCAGGAAAAAAAAAAAATATTAAAAATAAAGGACTCTTGCTCTGTGCTCTACCCATCTTGAATAGTAATTTGAGGACTGTTCAAGTTGTTCTCTCACTAGTTTAGTATTTTACTACTTGCAATGTATAGTCTCCGCTGACACGCCACTCTGGTGGCCTTGATTAGCTCAGCATCAGGGCAGCACCGCAGCACCATAAACAGCTGGACTGGGAACTGTAACTTACCATGAGGGATGGTAACTGAGTGTTGACAGTGAAAGGGGATGCATGAGAAGGAAAAGATGAAACAAGTTTCCAGAACTGCCTGAAGACTTCAGTATCTTTAATACAATGGGTTTTTAATGTTGTGGTGACTGTGCAGCAGGTTTAGGGGCAGGAGAAGTGACTTGTTTACATCACAGCTGTTTCGCAGATGGATGAAAGGACAGTGAGCTTTGCAGAACAGCAATCCAGCTACCAGAGGAAAGCCTCAGAGAGCAGAAAGATTTCAGGAAGCAGAAACAAAAATGGCAACGCCTCCTTCCCCAGTCTGGCCTCCTCTTGGGAGCTGCTTTTCTTCCCCAGCTCCCATGGGATACAGGACCTCCATACCCCCCTCCATCTCTTTGTAGAATCACCAGTCCTACTGCTCTGGAGGCACTAAGTCGTCAGGAAGAATGCAGCAAACAGCTAAAGTCTGGACCTTTTTCCTAAGTAGGAAATGGTACAAGATAACTCAAAGAGTTCTGGCAAGAGGAGTTGCCTTTAACACAGCTGATCTCTGGTCATCTTAAAAGAAAAAAGATGCCCAAACTGTGGCAACTAAAATCTCTACCCATGATGTAGTCTAATCTGGTTTACCCTAGCTAGCTGCCACTCCCAATGTTTCAAATATCTTAATAAAGAGTTGATCACATGCCACAGGATTTAATATGACAGCAAGTGGAAGCCATATAGGTGGGCTTAGGAAAAGGTCTGAGATAGGCAGAACCAAGTCCATAGAACAGTAGCTCCTAACAGATTGTAGGGCAAGGAAGGACTCCATAGTGTTACGTGGCACAGTAGCTACTTTGGGATTCCTGTTCCCCTGGGACAAGCAATGCTGTTGCCTGTCTCTAGGAAGGCAGACACAGTAGCTATTTCGGGATTCCTGTTCCCCTGGGACAAGCAATGCTGTTGCTTGTCTCTAGGAAGGCAGATTTGTTTGGTGGTTCATTTTATGTGCTCAATGGGTTAAGTTTTTAAGTCCTTTACTTTAAGTCTGAGCCAGACTTCCAGTGCTTTGGCTTTAGTATTCGTTATCCTACTTGGTAAGGGGCAAGATCACTGCCCAGAAGGGATCCTTGCATGCTAATGCAATCAGACAGACCTACCTAGGTCTGCATGTGTTACACACTACCAAAGTTTCTCTATTACTGATATAGCAGGAAAGAAATTAATAAAAAAACTTTATTACAAAGTAGTTTATTGTGATCAAAGTTCAGCTGTCAACATGTATAAGCCTGCATTATGGCTTTCCTTGGACCTCTTCCGTCAATGCAAGTCTTACTTCCAGGCCTATCTACTTTGATCATTTCCACACACATTTAATAAACTGTTTGCTTTATAAACTAATTTTCATCCACTTAAGGTATTTGAGAAAACGGCATATAATCCTGTAACTTATCTCTGCATTTACCTATATAATGCAGAAGTTGGAAAAGTTATTTTGTTAGTAAAATTCTAAAAGTGCAAAAGCATTTACAGAAAATTTAAGCAATGAAGGGCTTCTTCCATGAAATGGTAAAGTACTCAGCAGTTCTGAGCCACAGCAACTATAAAGTTTCAGTCCTAAAAAAAACCCCAACAAACCAGCAAGCACAAATTCCAAGAACCAGAAGACAGAAAGGTTGTAATCCCCAACCCCTTCTACCGTTACTCAGGCAGAATGAGGAACAGGCTTTCTTTACCCCCTAAATTCTTACCTGTGAACAAGGGTCATAAATTTCCAAGTGTATCTGCCTCCCATCCAGGCATAAGTGTTTAGTGTAGATGCATTCTAAAAGATACATGACATGCAAAGAAAACCAATGTTAGAGTGACTGAGGATGGTCATGAAAAGAAAAGGTGGCAAAGGTGAGATTCACTAATACTGAGAAGCATTTAGTTCCTCAGGTATTGTTTGGTTTGGTTTTCATTTTTGTGTTTGGTTGTTTGGGGTGGTTTTTGACACACACTGGAAACAAACCTAGTTCATTTCGCAACAGATGAGCTCCCTAACCCCTCTTCACTGTGGTGTTCCCATGGAAATGTTAGTGCGACAAATACTTTCAGACCCCAGTTTTCCTCTTCCAAAATGGAAGCAAAGGGGATGCACAATGCTCAGAATAAGATAAATGCTGATGACTATTCCGCTTGCTACCAAGGATCAGGATTATGAAAGTAGTAAACCAGCCTATGTGTGAATTCTGAAAAAAAGAAGTCACTTTTCTGTAATGTTTATTTACCACGAAATCCAGTGCTTTAAGAGCTCTCATGCTACGTAGCATTAGATCAATAGTATTTACAGAATCACGTCTCTAGACTAGAACCTAAAATATGTCAGTTCTCCAATTTAGAACTCTCCACTAGCACTAGCAACTTGGGCAACTCTAGTGCAGACAGACCATCACTGTTATTTTAAGCAGTAGGTTGTCCTAGGCAAGTGTAACCAACTTGTGTTCATAGCACTGGTCACCAATAAGCTGTCTACAGCACAATTCCTCAGTGACTGAACTACAGAGACAAGAACTGGTGTTGGCACTACTGGAAATACACTTCAAACTGTGTGTAATGAGGACACAGATAAGGGCTATGGTCTCTGGAACCAATCAGCTTCAGTTCAGCACCATGTTCATCTTGCGCATTCTTTGTGCGTGTCTTAAGAATTCATCTTGTTATGAACTACCAGTCCTGAGCATCCCAGGGTGTGAAATCTGCAGCCCCTTGGTGGTTTCCATAATTAAACAAATTTTTAATGAATACTTTGACTCTGTTAAAAGTGTTCTATGATGATCTTGTACTTTATCACCCCTATTGCCACTCTTCTCCTCCTTCCCCCTCTCTAGAAATAGAGCTAAACTTATCTTCCAATAAACATTTGTTTAAAAATGAAAATGTTTTGGGGGTTTGACATGCCTCTTCTAATACTAGCAGCATCAGAGGGTCAGAACAAGGAAACCTGGTTTTAGTTGTAGGTGGCTTAGAACACAGAGCACAGCGAGCACTATGTATTTACATGTGACAGCTTAGGCTTAGATAAGCCATCTGGGACATAAACTACCTTTTCAGTCTGTGTTTGTATAGTAATAACATTGGTAAAGCATTTATGTACAACCGTAACTACTTTCAGAATAAGTTCATTTGGATATATTCAGTGCAATTCAGCTTAGTACTACAATTCTCATTTTTATTTGTGGATCACAGAACGCTATTCTGATTTTTGTCAAAAAAAGTCCTTTGGAGAAAGTCCTTCCATTTAGCAGGAAAAGCAAGGTGGATAGCAATCTCCTTTCCTTGTTAAGTTTTGGGACTCCTAGCACCCCGTCAGCTGGAGTGGAACACTTCCAAAGGTGTTTATGTATCAGTTCAATAGTGCTTCTACCCGGGATGTGAAAGTTCAAGTCCTGCTTTGCCGTTTTCCAAGACCTTAGAAGTGTCTTAAGGATCAGCGCATTTGTCCTGGCATGAAGGAGAAATTCTGTCCTCAGCACGGCCAGGCTTTCCACAGAGCTATCAAATCAGTGCATTCCTGCCAAAGCAGGGAGCTTTGCATTATGCTTCGATTAACCAGTAGTGCCCGATAAACAACCTGTTTCACCTCTCCTCTAGACCTGAGGAGAAGATACTCAACAGAAGAGGTGTTGGGGGCTGAGGTTGTTGGGTGGTGGTTTTTTTTTCTTTTTAAGTCTATTCCTTTACTCCCTTTATCTCCCCTCTGATTGAGCTTACTATAATCTACCCGCGCTTCGCACATGCAGCCCCGGTTATCTTTCCTTCCCGAGTCCCTTCGCAGTTGCTTTGGGGCGAGCACCT
>VZSZ01003428.1:1140579-1161260 GCA_013398815.1 Ibidorhyncha struthersii
GGGGGGGAGGGGGGTTGGGGGGGCGGAGAGAGAAGGAAAAGACATTTTCCAACTGGGGTGTGTGTGCGCGTTTGTTTATTTTTGCTGTAAGTTTGTTTGCAGGCTGTCATCCTTTTGTACCAGGAATGTGAAAGTGAAGAATAACTAAAGTAATTCTTTTTCTTCCTTTTTTTATTTCCTTTTTTTTTTTTTTAAATGCTTCTGAGTTAACTTGCTAAAAATAAGTGTTTTCTGCGCTTCTCTGGTGTTCTCCGCCCCAGCTTGCAAAACCCTCATCCCTCACTAAGCCTCTGGTCTGGCAAAAACTTAGGTGGGTGTGCCTTTTTACGTCTGTGAATGTTTTTTATTGAATTTAAGTTTAAAGTTACGTGGCGGACAGTGCTTAGCTGAGGCTTACAACGCTCCTCTGAAGCAGGAAAATACGACAGATGTGGAAGGTGAGGCACAAAGGGATAAACCCGCAGAAAAGACGGCCTGCATCTGCTGTACGGCTGGTTTCGTTCTGAGGCTCCTCAAGTGCTCCCTAATTTGGCTCTGAAAGTGCATTGGGTGCATAGGTTTAGTTAGCCCACTGATGAATAGGAGACTGCTGTAGCATCCAGGTTACACTTGTATACTTATTCTGTTCATGTTTATTTTATTTGGGTTATATGACTTGAATATATTCATTTATTCCGATATTTTTATTCTCTTCTGATGAAACTGTTGTGCATTGTATAAATGCTTCAATAAAGCGCTGCTTCAGTATGCTTGCTCGTGGGTATTACAGATACAACCAATTTACATGAGCTCAAAAAAAGAGGCAGACAAGGTATTTGAGCATATGTTTGTTACAGCTGAAGGAAACGCTTAATGGAGGAAAATGTATGTAAGAATAAACATGCAGACACAACTTGGCTCCAAAGTCTCTGACTTAGAATTTGCCAATGGCTGGAGGTGTGTTCAGGGGATGCCCTTATCTTGCTCTATGGGGGTTTTTTGGTAGTTTTCTGCTATTGCTCGCTCACAAGGCAAAAGTTACTGTCTAAAAAGAACTTTACTCTGACCCTTCATGGCTATTTTAACATTAGTTTTTGAAATAGCGGGATGCCGACATCACTAGGCTGGAGTTCATCTGGAGAGCAGCTCTGTGGAAAGGGACCTGGGAGTCCTGGTGGACAACAGGGTGACCATGAGCCAGCAATGTGCCCTTGTGACCAAGAGGGCCAATGGCATCCTGGGGTGCAGCAAAAGGAGTGTGGCCAGCAGGTCGAGGGAGGTCATCCTCCCCCTCTACTCTGCCCTGGTGAGGCCGCATCTGGAATACTGCGTCCAGTTCTGGGCTCCCCAGTTCAAGAAGGACAGGGATCTGCTGGAGAGGGTCCAGCAAAGGGCTACGAAGATGATTAGGGGAATGTAGCATCTTTCTTACGAGGAAAGGCTGAGGGACTTGGGACATTTTAGTCTAGNCAGTGGTGCCCATTGATAGGACGAGGGGTAATGGGCACAAACTTGAACATAGGAAGTTCCATCTTAACATGAGGAGGAACTTCTTTACTTTGAGGGTGGTGGAGCACTGGAACAGGCTGCCCAGAGAGGTTGTGGAGTCTCCCACTCTGGAGACATTCAAAACCCGCCTGGACGCTGTCCTGTGCAACCTGTTGTAGGTGACCCTGCTCTGGCGGGGGGGTTGGACTAGATGATCTCCAAAGGTCCCTTCCAACCCTGACGATTCTGTGATTCTGTGATATGGCTATAACTGGCACAACTTAGTATTTTGCTGTTTCATATACATTGATACCACTGCGACAGGAAAGTCTAAAACTGCTTATCCACGTGCACCCATTATCAAGGTTGCAACTTTTGCAGGCGATTTAAACGGTTCTGATGTTCCTTTTAAGGAAAGGTGCGAGGTTTGAACCTGGCATTCTCACAGCTTGGCAATGTACTTTAGTTTCTGTTGAAGTATGCGCAGATTATCGCTATGCCATTGAAAGGCTGATTCACGCAGTTTTAACCCCTATAAACAGTCCACGGTACAGGAGAACAGAGGTTAACTCTTCAGAAGAAGTGTGCTCAAGATGCACTCCTCAGGTTGGCTTTTTCTCCTCCCTTATTTTCTTTACTCTTTGCTCGTTCATGGCAATGTTGGCTTGCTAGACTCCTGTCATTCATTCATGCCCCTGTGGCGTGGTAGGCCAGCACAGCTCTTTGTGTAGGTGCGTTGTGAAGCTGAACAGGGAAACGATCACATTATTTCAGCACAATAAATTCTGTGATATAGCCACAGTGGAGATTTCCCAGTAACTGAGGAAAGAGTCGGGTCTGTTTCAGACACTCTTGCAGCCAAGCAAGTGCAAGCGAAATCAGAAGGTGAGAGAGAGACTTCACTGTACAGGAAGCTCAGACATCAATATTAAGGATGCGGCAGCTTGTTTGAAATCAAGTGCTGCAGTACTGGATGTTGTACTTGGGATGTAAATTGTCCAAACTCTTATTTTATACTCTTGGCAAAGTGGAAAACAGAATCCAGCTCTCCTGTTTACATTACTGCAGCTACATGAACACGTCTCTCGCTAGACAGCAGATGTGATAACCGAATTAGGGTGTTGCCTGTGTTAAAGAATATTATACCTGGAACTTTTATTTCTTTTAGTAATACCAAAAAGTTTCTTAAGGAAACTAAGACTGTTTTGTATATTCTGTATGCATATTCCTTAAAGCCTTAGAGAAATTATGTTTTAGCTGAAGATTAAAAAACGTGGACGTTTCTTTTCCAAAAGACTTTCTCCAGCACTGCCCAGAACTAAATGGAATTCATAAAATTTATAACGGAAGGAATTCCTGAATATCTACTCTAAATTAGTTAATTTTAATCTTATTCATAAACTTGTTAATCAATTTTCTGTTATTACTGCTGCATTTGTGTTTTACAAGGTATATACAGAGATATTTTTAATTCCTTAACACATGGAGGGAAAAATCTCAAATTTCTCTTACGTGAACACTCCCACAAAACTCAACTGCAGAAGTTGCTCAATCGTTTAAACAATACCATTTTTGACATTTCAAGTTGCAATAAACGCATTTGTTGATCAGCTTATTGAAACACTTTGAATAACAGTAAGCTTGAAGGAAAGTATTGTCTGTTGAATACAAGAAATGTTGCAAAGTAAATTTACATTCTTTATGAATTATTTGCCTGGGCTTGGCCTTTTATGTAAAAGCTTGTGGTTAAACAGTGTGGCAGATGCAGTAACAACGCCTCTTTAAATTGCCTCAGCCACTTGCTTGCTTTCAGTGTGGCTGTCCTTACCTGCAACTTGTACAATTGTGTCAGCTCCTTCCAGTAACGAATCTGTGCTCACCATTCCTCTGTACTGGAATGGTTTAATGGTTTTGATTTCATTACCCACAGGTGAAAATGCCCGTACAAGGGTAGAGGTGCATAGAAAACAGTTCATCTCTCCAATGAGCAGAAGCTTATGCGTTACTTTCAGGTCTGGTGGTCAAAAATTAGTCAACTCTGTGCTGCTCAAGTTAGAAGTGAGTGAACTTTCTTTACAGATGTAACGCTCTGCTATGAAAATAGTAGGCTTCTTATAGGTATAATGGAAATAAATTATTAACCAGGCAAATTACTTTTGCAGTGAACAGGAAGTCTTCACAAGTGTGAGGATCACTTGTCAGATGAGGTTGCTTTGCATTTCATTCCCACTGCTGTAGATGAGGACTTCTATGGCTTGATGCCAGACCTCTGGCAGTCAAAACTGCTTGTGGAGAAAATTAACATCAGAAAAACATTTAGTTTCCTTTTTAGCTTTTTTCATGCAGCTTAGCTGCTGGAAATAAGGTGGAATTGGTAGTATACGACTATCTGTACTGTGTACAACTATAATGCTTCGATCCAAAAAGCACAGTTAGAAACCACTGGCTGAAGGAGGTGCCAGCTGTTTGCTCTGTAAGGCGCAGGATTTCTAAAGCTTGGTGAGGTTTGCATCCCTGCAGAGTTAGTCCCTTTTTGGCTTATGGAGTAATGTTTTCCAGAGAAGATCTGTCTTTTAAAGCCCACTTTCCACTAAACCTGCAGAAGAGCACTGTAAATTTTTTATCTGCTACTCTAGCTGCTTCCATAGCGTGTGAACTGGCCAAGTAGAGGACTAAAACCACAACAGAACTAACAAAACTAGAAGAGCCGGATTTTAAACCAAATGTGATGTTTTCATCATCTATAAACTTGGATACACTCCTCAGTAGGACACTCAAAGGTATTTATTCATGACGGAAGACATGATACAGCATAATCCAATTTTGTGTTCTCTTTGCATGGTGTAGTGGAAAAGATGAAAACTGCTGTTTTCCCCTTGAAAATGGTGACCTGCTCTTGGAGGCAAGTTGATACATTCAGTGATTGAAATATTATCTTTCTAGCCATGAGAAAGTAGTTTTTTTAGCAGAAATTACAAATTTGATCTATGATAAAGTAGCTTTAATACTCAAGAAAAGTCACATTGGAGGTGGAAAACAGAATTTCGTAGCTTCTCACGCGTTTCTCACAGACTCTGAAAGTGCATATCCTCCACGGTATCATGAAAGGTTTTGCAGTCTCACGATATGCTTCCTAGCTGATAACCCTGAGGAGTAAGGACAGTACGACAGGGTTAGTTCTGTTACGGCTGCCATTACCTTACACCCAGCCACAGCAGTGCACGCAGGTGGTCAAACGCTTATAGGACTTCTCCCAAACAAAGTCTGGACATCACATAGCCTAGTGAGAATAGTTTATGGTCAGTGTTGTGGGAATGCAGTCTGAGGCATCTAGACCTAAACGTTTATGGTATGTATCATCTATTGGTGCTACAAATACATGTCTTTGTAGCATGAAAAGTATGCTCAGAGCCTTTAAAGAACTGGGTTGTGTGATTCTTGGTTAAACAGCGTACTTTGGGTTGTGGAAGTCCCACACCAATGTTACATTACTGCAAGATAAACTATCAAGTTGATTTTCAGTTTCTTACTTTAATTAAGTACACAAATCATCTATTCGTTTAACATCTGTTCTACACAAACTTTGGGACACAGATTATCTTTTGAATGTATAACTATGAAGGGACTAGCACATGATAAAGGCCACTACATTTCACCGTAATGCAAATATTAAAGTGTAAAAATAGTCTCGTCATATGTCTTGGACTGCCATATGGAAGCTTTAAAAAAAATCCTTCTTGAATAATTAAGGTGTTAATGACAAGAGGCAGGGGATTTTAAATGGTATATATCTTCCTTATATATAATTATTGTAAATTCTAATTTTAGACAGAATTCTGCTCTGCTTGAGTCTCCTATAAGAGACTTTTCCCAAAAAACAGAAATCTTTTTATATGTAGTTAAACATTCAACTTAATTCAAGTTCAGCAAAATCTGAATTGCAAGGCTAAATGCTTGCAGAGGGTGCTTATACTCCAATCGTAATATAAAGATTACACTTTTTTATTTTTAGTGCCTAGGGCAATGGTATCTCAAATTATGCAGTTCTATTTGTAACAAAAATACAAAACATGGTCTGTACTAGAATTTAATTTCTGTAATTTACATTAACAAATTAAACACAATATGCAGAAGAAGTTATTAATAATCTCAGAAGAAGTAAAAAAAAATGAAATCTGTTTCTGTAACAGAATTGGCCAGAAAGCAGTATTGCTTGCCGAAATAATTCAAAGTGTTGAAGATTTTTTCCCCACTTTTGGCTTTGGAAGAAAAATAGTTACTTTCCAGATATGCTTTGCAAGAGTTTTAAAATAAGACAGGTAGTATCATACTACAGCAATTAAATAATCTTGTCACTTGTATTTGTTTAAGATTTAAAAACGCCAAGCTCAAGTCTCTTTCCCAAATCAGAACAAGGATTTAAAATTCTATCTCCTACATCCCAGGTGAATGCAATGCTCTTAGGGGATGAAAACAGTTTTTGTTGTCTGTCACTGATCTATTTATACAAGAAGTTTCAAAAAAAAAAGAAAAAAAAGCTATAGTAAAAGATATTGTAAGGAGGCCTCACATTCTGGGCAAGAATAACTTCTGCGACCAGGTTATTGAGTGCATTGATTATTTTTTTTCCCTCACTTAAATTTCCATCTCTGTTTTGAGAAGAATTTTGACCGAAGAAAGTTGTTCATTTTAAACCATTTCCAGTTCTTCATGCCCTGATTGAGATTCTAAAATAGTTGCCATTGGTTGTGCTTACAGGGTAAAGTAAAAGAGAAGCATTCAAGTTCTATTGTTTGTGTGGAGAAACTGTGAAGCAGTATTCAACAGTGGAAATATTACATTGAAATTCTCATTCACAGTCAAAATTACAGAAAATCTGTCTTGATTTTCCTAATGAATCTGGACCTAAGGGTCAGAAGGCTTATTAAAAAAACCTCAGGGTGATGACTGTTGATTTTCAAAGTGCAATTCCACTAATAGGCATTGGATTGTTCTGGCTAGAATGCCATACAAGATTAGTATATTATTATCATGTACCTTCATGATTTCTATTGTTCTGCCTGTTTGGATGTTCACATTAAAATAGTGAGATGCCAAAAAATCACACTCAGAAAAATATGTAGTGAAAAAGTATTTATACCATTTCCGTCAATTGGAGAAAAAAAAAAAGTCATGAACTTGCATCATAGAAGCAATTAAGGATTGACTGCTTTCAATAAGGAAAGAAAAAAAGATAGTAACTTCTTTGTTTAATTAATGTCTTTTTTTTTACTTCCTTAGGAAAAAATATGTTATTTTGTGGTGTGAAGAGATTTAGTGTATTAGAGAGGCAATCTGACCTGTATTTATATTGGTTTTCCCACAATCTAGAAACATATCCAAAAAATTGCACAAACTGCAACTGATCTATTTTCCCCAAAATATATGAAAGAAATAGGGCCCTGGAAACAGACGATAGGAGCACAGCATTAGATTACAAGTTTTCACTGACAATGAAGTAGGAAAAACAGACCATAATGAACTTTGAAATTGACTGGAGAGCCAGTCACTACTAAATGGGCTGAAAATGACACCTAACCAATTTCTGCTGTGATGGCAAATGCTTTTTAGTGGTCATTGATGTTTGTTCAGTCTACATCGTGCTTAAAGTCCTGCTGAGAGTTCTCAAATAAATTACAGGGAGATAAACTAGTGTTTGAATTTACAGCATTTTAATAGTTCTGCAATAAAATGCCGACACGTATGTTCTTATCTCAAGGAAACATGTGAGATATGTTGATCTGTAATGGCAGTAAGGTCTTTCTGCGTGGTACTTAAGATGTTAGTGTTGAGCTATAATGTCTTACCCTCTGCTTGGGGCCCTTCAAGTTTAATGTCAGCTCTTTCAATAATCAGGAGAGGCTTGAGGTTGCTTACATCATTTTAGAGATGAAGGAAGACTCCAGCTGAGCATGTTCCTTGTCACCTGCAATTCTCCCAGCTCTCAAAATCACATCTCCTGCATTTTTGGTTGTAGATATGTTCTGCAAAATCTGTGTGTTTGAACAGTATATATGAAGCAGAAGACGGAATTTTTTTTTTCCCCAGTGAGGCTTATCTCTCTATAAATCCATGACTTGCATCATTATGGGATGTAAGAAGGAGGAACACAGTTTCTTTTTAAAGGTTTTATGTTTTCTTATTATATATTTAATATCTTTTTTAATGTTTTTCTGTGTTATATGTGATATAATATTTGCCTGTGAGCTATATGGCACCTTTTACTAGTGTCTTTTTGATGAGGTTTTTATTAGATCACAGCATAAATAAGCAATTCCTAAATTCCCTAGTTTCTACTACATTAGTACTGGGGAGTTCAGAGTGCTTTCAAGATGAAGTTGTGTTATGTCCAACATGTATTAGAGGAATAAAGTAGAAAATTTAAATAGTCAACATTTATTGATAACTTCTTATTCTATGGGAGATGTTCAGTCTCCAAATGCAATGTGCTAAATACATCCAAATCTAAACATTGCAGGAAACCACAGAGCTGATTCTGGCTCTGTGGTTGCTGTGGTTTGGATTCAGGAAAACACTCAAGATTCAATGTTCATCTTAAGATGATAGAAGATAGTTTGCATCCAACTTTCCCCCTGTTCCTTCCTGCGGACTCTGGTCACTTCTGTAGCCTTAAATCCTGTGGTCTTGTGGCCCCTTGATTGAATGGATCAGCTTGCTGATCTGATATAACAATAAATTTCAAAAAATGTTATTGAATTTGGTTTTATCTTGGATCAGTTAACTGACTTGACTCAACACTGCATCACAAACAGTGGTATAGAGAAGGATGTGGGACTATGTAGCCATGAGCAGGATGGAGAGCACGCCTGCTACTTTCAGAAGTAGCCTGCAGTTGAAACAGCTTAAACAGCATTGGGCAAACATTAGCTAAACAAATCTGTGGGACCAGCCGGTCTACATCCCAGGATGCTGAGACAGCTCTCTATTGTCTTTGAAAGGTCATGGAGACCGGCATGTCTTTGATAACTGGAAAAAGGTAAAACTCACACCCATCTTCAAGAAAAACACAGAAAGGACAATCCAAGAAACTGTAAGTCAGTCAACCTCACTTTGATTTATGGGAAAATCTTGGAGAGAGTCCACTTGGAAGTTGTTTCTGGGCTCATGAAAGAGAAGGTGGTGATTAGGAACAGTCAGCATGGATATCAAAGGTACCGTGATTTACCAAAGGTAATTCACGTCTGACCAGCCTGACTGCCTTCTATTATAAAATGCCTAGATGTGTGAATAAAGGGTGTCATTGCCTCAGCTTAGCAAGGTCTTCAATTCCGTCTCCCACAGCATTCTTCCATCCATGCTGGGACACAATGGTCTGGAGGGATGGGCAACCAGATGGGTAAAAAACAGGTTAGATGTTTGGGATGAGAAGGTAGTGGTTAATAGGTTATGATCTACCTGGAGACCAGTGACAACTGGAGTCCCACAGGGGGCTGAGTTGAGGCCCGTCTGTGACCTGGAGGAGGTGACAGCTTGCATTCTTGTATAATTTTCAGATGACGCTAAATTGGATGTACCAGTTGCTACACTCGAGTGCAAAGCTAGCACTAAGGGGGACCCAGACAGGCTGGAGGAGTGGGCTGATAAAAAGCTCGTGAAACTCAGCAGAGCTGAAGGCAGAGCCCTGCCCCGGGGGGGACGAGCCCCGGCAGCCGCACAGGCGGGGGCCTGCCTGCCTGGGGGGCAGCTCTGCCCAAAGGCCCCCGGGCTTGGTGGGCAGCGAGCTGGGCACGAGCCAGCCGTGCCCCGGCAGCAGAGACAGCCAGCGGCCTCCCGGGCCATACCAATGGGGTCACGGCCAGTGGCTCGCGGGAAGAGAGGGGTCATCCCCTCTGCTAGACCATGCCCAGAAAACTGCATTTGTTTTTACACCCCTCTCCTTATGCAAGAATGCCAACTAAGTGGAACAAGTTCAGCAGAAGCCCACCAATATGGCAAGGGGCCCTGTGAGGAGAGGGACCTAAGAGCCACCCAGTAGCTATGAGGAGCTTATCAAGAAATTGAAGCTGGGCTCTTCGCAGTGGTGCATGGTGGGAGGACAAGAAACAGCAGACTTGAACTGAAAAAGGAGATTTTCAGACTGGATATAAGGAAAATCTTTTCTGCCATGAGGACAGGCAGGCAGTGTAACAGATTTTCCATCCTCTTAGAGAAGCTGATGAAGTATGGGCTAGATAAATGGACAGGGAGGTGAACTGAAAACTGGCTGAACTCTCATGCTCAGAAGGTTGTGATCAGTGTCCTGAAGTCCAGCAGAAGTCCAGTTGCTAGTGGTGTACCCCAGTGGTAAATAATGAAGCCAATATTGTTTAATATCTTCATTAACAACCTGGATGATGGGAAAGTGTCTTGCTGTATCCTCAGCAAGTCTGCAGATGGTACAAAACTGGGACAAGTGGTTGATACACCACACAGTTGTGCTGCTATTCAGAGGGGCCTGGACAGGCTGGAGAAATGGGCCATCGGGAATCTCATAAAGTTGAACAAAGGGACAATCCAAGTCCTGCACCTGGAGCAAAATGTCCATATGCACCAGTACAGACTGGCAGCTGACCAGCTGCAAAGCCTCTTTACAGGAAAGGTGCTAGGATCCTGGTGGACAACAAGTTGAACATGAACCAGCAACGTGTCCTTGCAGCAAAGAAAGCCAACAGCATCCTGGGTTGCATCAGGAAGAGGTCTTTTCATCACCAGATGAGAGGGTGTAAAAAAGATGGAGCCAGACTATTCTCAGTGGTATACAGTAATGGGAAAAAAGGCAATGGGCACAAACTGAAGTACAGGAAATTCAATATAAACATAAGGAAAAACTTTTTTACTATGGGAGTGATTGAATTGTGGACCAGGTTGCCCAGAAAAGTTGTAGAGTCTCCATCCTTGGAGATGTAAAAGCCTCAACTGTACAGAGTCCTGAGCAACGTGCTGTAGCTGACACTGCTTTGAGCAGGGGAGTTGGACTGGACAACCTCCAAACGTTCCTTCCAACTATTCCTGGGATTTCCTGGGAACTATCAGTTTGTTCAGCTATTCTATAATTCTAATAGATTTATGTTTCAAAAAAGTATTTTGATAGGTAAAAGGTGACAAATGCAAATGAAGTGTTCTGTTACTTATGGTACACGAAGTCAGTTGACCCGGTAGCTTTTAAATTTGAGACTGCTTTTAGAAATTTATTTTTCTAATCTTGTAATGCTATATCTGTGTATAGAACTGTAACGTGTAATAAGAGAGCTTCCTGCCCTTTAGATGTAAACTGTGGTAATATTTGTAATGAATTGGACCATGGGATGACTAGTTTCACTCTCTTTTTTCATGCAATATCATGGTACCTGAAATTCTAAAACGGCAAGACTGCTCAATGAGAAACGGTAATATTTGCATTAGTACCAATATCCAGTTTTGTAGAAACATTTTTTATTTGAAGGTAAACTTAGTTGAATGTCCTTTTAAGTTCATTGCCATGGCAATCATGACTAAGCCATAGAAAACATCTTTAAAAGACCTTGGAAGTTCTTTAAGGTGCTGTTATAGCAAGATGTAAATCAAATGAAAAGTTGCTGAGCACTCCAAAATCTATCAGCCGGAGTAGTCAAGTCATAATGTAGGTACGTGATTTTGCTTACACTCTCTAATAGGCTTGTATGCCTTTAAAATAATCCAGAGAATTTGCAAGTAGAGTATAATTAGAGTTATTTATTAGTATATTGTAGTGTGTCATTCTAGCTAGAACACTCTAGCAGCTCAGTAGAATTGCCCTTGGAAAACTAGCAGTTAATACCCTGAGTATTTTATTAATAAGCCTTCTGACACTAAAGCCTACAATTTGGTTTAAATTTTTATGGTCAGTTTTTTTAATTAAATGCATCGTACTTTCATTTAATGCTACTTAATGTTTTACTAAATGTAGTTTCATCAGAATAAGATGCTTATAGTCTAAGATAAGGGTTCAGACGTAGAGTTCTACTGCAGATAAAAATGGTAGCAAATAGCTATTTTGGTTATGTTTTGTATATAATAAAACCCCAGATTCTGAAGTTATTTTTATGATCCAAATTACTATTAATAGTTATATTGTTTATGTACCTTTTGAATTTTTCTCTGGGCAATGGAAATTATTACAGTTTAGTATGGCCAGCATTACTGTCAAGTTCTCACTAGGGGTTTTGTTTTGCTTGGTACAGTGGAGAATGCAAGCATTTCAGGGCTAAAGTTACTTATTTGGGCAATTATTGCTATTGGAATTAAAACAAAAGCCATGGAATATTTTTCTTGGTCTGAAATTTCGTAGAAGCTGGTCTGACTCAAAACTGACTTGATAATGCCATGTTAAAAGTGTATCTTGTTGCTAAGATCTGGAAAGGAACTATTTTCATTAAAACTTACTGAGCTGTAATGTACTGAAAAACACCTTTTCTTTATATAGCATAGGAGATCTTGTATCTTTCTGGCTTAGAAATGTGAAGTGAAAAACACAGCATCTTCACAGAAAGCTTTTGGGTATGGGTTGCATTTTTTTTTTCTTGAGGGCAATGTGTAACTTTATTACTGAACTGTTCTTTGGACTTTATTTGACTGTGAGAAGTTCTTGCACATAGAGTCTCATGAGAAATTTATAAATTATTTTATTCTCATGCATATAGTGAGGATAATAGTAGTAAAAAAAAAAAAAAAATCAAAGGTAGCTGTAGGATTGTGGAATTCAGGAATAGAAACAAGCCCCAGGTATATACCACTACAGAGCATATTCTAGAGACACTAATGGTGTTTATGACTGTGAGGAAAAAATACCTCTGGATTTAACATCTGAATCTTGAATTGTTATAGATGCTTTGTGTGCCCACAGCTGTTGATTCTGCTGCTGAAAGAAGCAGGAGGGAAAAGAAGAATAGAAACACATTCATCAGCAGGTATCTGCATCATGTAAATACCCAGTTACAGCCAGTTTGTTTCATTCTTAATTTGATGGGGTTTTTAATTAGCTCAGGTTCTATATGAAGCTTTAATTAGTGTATAGAAAACAGTAACTGCTCAGAACCGTTGATACAGTGATGGCAGCTCAGTGTGTGGGGTGGGAAGAATCTCTTTTTTTCTGATAGAGCAAGACAATTTGCTAAAAGTGTACGAAAAGGCAGGAACCAAACAGACTGTTACGGGATGCGTTTGCAAGAGCAGGCAAACCAAACAGGTGAAAAGGCATCCATTTTAGCATGTTATGCCGAGGACTACTTTTGGTGGTAAAATGTTGCAGTGAAGGTAATGAATTTTGAATGTGAAACTTGCATAAGAATTAATTACGTCTTTGCTTCTCTTTTTGTTCTCTTTCCCTTTTGAGGCCTGTTGGTGTCTCCGAATGAATCATCGCCCCAGAGGGCAATGAAATAGGAGAGTTTTAGTGCTCCTGCCACTTGATGATTTGCATTACAGTGTTGCTGCTCCATTTAAAGGGCTCAAGTATTTTCATTGTTGCTGGGGAGCAGAGGGGAATAGTCGGAGTTTGGTAACCAAAGAGTGTTGCGACTGTGTCTGCTAACTTCGAGGGTGGTGAGGAGTAGCCCCGGAGCACCACAGGAGGCACATCTTAACACATTTGCAGTTGTCCATGCATTTTTATTTGGGCATCCTGATAAACCAACGATGATGTCGCCAGAAATTATCAAGTCAGGAGGAAAACCAAGACTGCTCCCTTGCAATTTATTGCTTGTTGTGCATCACAACTAGCAAAAGCAGATTTTCAACCGAAAGGACTACGGAGCAACTAGGAAATTACTTAGGTTTAGACATGGTCGATGCAAGATTACCTGCTAGATAGAAAAAGTACAGCTGCTGACTTTTCCATACACTTACTTCTGTAAGTTTCTTTATTTTTACAAAGCAACCTAAATAAATGATCTTCCCAATTTTACATGTCTGATTTTTTTCTTGAAGGAAATAATGATAAGTCACCTTTTGATTCACATGGAAACAGCCAAGCTCCCTGCAGCCCATATATCATGACCTTAATGTGTCAGGAGTCATAAGACTACTACCTCACCTTTTGGAGGGACGACGGAGTGGCGTTTTGCGAGTATTTCACAGGAATGATATGAAAGGGGGTCTCCCTACTCCACTGCAGAACAGGCCAGGGCACGGCTGTGCTGGGCATGTGACTCTGTTCCAGAATGGCCTCAGCAATGTTTTCTGCATCACACCTCCCACAGCCTTGGATTCTGATTGCCCAGAACCTGCAGGTCAGTGTAGACCCATCACAGCTTATAAAACACAGCCTTAGTCTGGGGGCTGTGCTTGCCTGCTAGATACGTTTAAGAGACAGAAATTTTCCACCTTATTACGAAACGGATGTTCAGATTCCACCTGAGATAGAGTAAGTTTTGTTTTCTATCATATCCTTGACTTGGTTTATAAAGAAAAAAAAAATCATAAACTGTTCTGTTTATTGAACAGAAAACAAATGGATGTAGGTCTCTAGTGATCTGAGTTGGGTCAATAGGGATATTTTCTGCCTGTCTAAATCATACTGAGATTTTTTATCATCCTTTTGTGTGTCATAAGACTATCATTTATAAGATAAGTGCTATCAAGAGCCTCATCCTGTTCCTGTTGAAGTCAATGGGTGTTTTTGCTATTGCTTTTCAACAGCAGTAGGATTGATGACTGAAACTGAGCAGCTGCTGAAAGGTTAGTTTTAAAGTAGAGTTGTGGTCAGAAAAGCAAAGCGACCCTGTCAAGCTGACGTGCTGGGAGCACTACATTTATTTTTTCTCAGTGACTTCCAGACCAAATCTGCTCAGTTTACAAGTCAAACATTTTTTATTGACTTCTAGAACTGCAAAGTCGGCCTCAGTCTGAAATATCAAAACTGTTACTTCTGCTTCAGTCCACAGAAGATTCTCCATTTAGAAATTGTTGACATGTCCCTGATGCATGGCTGAATCCAGCCTGCCTTTCTATGTCTGTCCTGGGTCTGGAGGGCGAAAACTGCCACAGTAAAAATTTATTTGTTGGGAGAATAAACAAATATGACCTGCAGAGATAAGGCGATATACTGGGGAAGTAAGGGCTATTTTTATATCTTTCTTCTAGTTGCACCTACACTTTAATCCTTAACTTCTGCCATGATAACGATTTAATGTTTTCAAATTGCTTTAGTCTGGGACTATAGAGTCTAAACCGTCTTCATTGTAAAATATATTTTACGAAAATACTTACATTTTATGATAAAAGTAATGATTTCAAGATCAGTTTAAGACTTCAGAAACTACACCTGAAAGAGGTGACTCTTCCCAGGTCATGCAATTCCTCACTTAGTCTCAAGGATTCACTGAGTTACACAGGGATACGGATTGGAGAACTAATTCAGTTTATTATTTAAAAGCTCTTTACATTATATAATCACAGGAGGGGCTTCAGCAGATGCTGCCTGTTATACCTGTGCCTTAATCTGACCCTGACCTCAGGATCTTTATGCGACTCCTCAGGCAGCACGTACCTCATCTGATCTCAAACTGCTCATTTGATTAATATACTGTAGTAAAAATGTATGGTCAGTGCTGAAGTTAAGGCCGAAGCTCTTCCCTTCCATCACAAGTGCACCACGCTCAACCAGATTTGTTTAAAGCTTCACAGTGATTAAGACAGTCCAGAGCAGAAGGTCGTCTTTCTAATAAAGGGATGAACCAGGGCTATTGTTTAAGAGTTAAAAAAGTGAACTAGCTTTCACTCCTGTGTTTTGCAATGCCCCTGGGCTGTTCCAGAAGTTCCTCTGGATCTTTATTTTGTTGGCTGTCACAAAGAATAGTAGTCATTCCAGTGCCTGAATATGTGTGTGTGCGTGCTTGTTTATGATGAAGTGCATATGACAGATGCACATTTTTCAGACGTGTTAATTTTCTACCATGCTTTATACCACACATACTTTTGAGTAATGCTTTGTGGAACCTAAATCTGCTGTGTGAAACCATAGCTGTTTTTAAAGGCAGCCAAGTATTAATGATTCTTCTGATGTGTGAGCATATGCTAATTGAATTCCTTGGATGCTACCAAAACTTGTTTGATTTTTACTGTGGGAGATTTTTTCATGCTTTCTCTAGGTGTTTTTTTTTTTACTTCCTCAAATTCACCACCAAAAATATTGGTAATTGCCTTCGTCTCTAGAGTGCTTCCTTTCTTCTGTGGATTGCAAACTGTTTGGTGAATTTGTTAATCTGCTGCAGGTGAGACTTTTTTTTTTAAAAAAANATCTCGTTTTGCATCCTTGGTCGCTGGTAAGCCTTTGAAGGGCAGGGGAAGACTGCTCCTCCCCGGGGAAGGACTGAGCATGCACAGGTGAGAGAAGTTTTTGTGGGACGCTGGGTGGTCTGAGGAATGGCACAAAGGCAGCGAGGAGCAGGTAGAAGGCTGGCGAGTAAGAAATGGAAGAGGAACAGAGAGATTCTCTGCAAGGGGGCTGCAGCGACGTTTTGGAGGTGATACAAAGAAAGACGCTCTCTTGGAGATCCGGAGGTTTGTTTCAGCCAGCAGTTGCTGAATGACGAGGAGAGGCTGTTGGAAAAGTTCTAGCCTTCAAGAACACCACCCTCGGAGCAGGTTGGTTTCAAAGCTCTCTGTTTAGTGTCTTACCTTGCAGATGTGCATTTCATATTTTTTTATTATTATTATTTTGGGTGCTCTCAAGAGCCAGTGTCAGAAATTGGAAGTGTTTGGTATCTGCTGATGTGCTCGCATTTAGAGGAAGTTAGGTGATTTGCTCTTACTTTTCAAGTTGTGGTGAGGTATGGTCGTATGTTCGCGTTGTGGGATCCTGCTTTCCCTTTGTGTTGAGTCACGCAGTCTCTGTGGGAACCGTGATCTCTTTCCAGTTGTGTACAAAAAAAAAAAAAAAAAAAGTTCCAACCGGTGNAACGTGTAGTAAAACTGGTCCATGCATGCATACAGATCAATGAATCAAATCCATTGATCCGCTGTGTTCTACGTTATTGTTTTGCTGTGCGTGCATAGCTCAGCTCTGCGGTACAAACAGTGAAGTTTGTTTTCTGGAAATATCCACGTCTTGGGGAAAAAAAGCATTAAAAAAAAGGCAAAAACAAAACCAAGAAACAACCCACCAGAAACAACAAAATCTTCTAAAATCCCTCCCCTCCCCCATTTGGGAAAACAAACCCGCTAGAATGTATGGAAGTACTCAATTTAACGACCTGTTAACCTCAGCTGTGTTTCTATGCTCTTGCAGTAGTAGAACATCCAAGGGTTACTTACTCTCTTTGGTAAAAGAACCCCTGCATCTTTTGGACAACAGCGAGCTTATGGTGTAGAGAGCCTCATAGCAGAATGTTTTTGTGCTTAAGCTTATTGACTGAATTTTTTCTGTTTCTTCACAGAAAGATAACGTATAGTGAGTTGTGTGTAAGTGAAGATGGTAATCTGGAGGTGTGTTGTAAAAAAACTTATATATGTCCTGTATACTGTTACAAAAGTGGGTGAACGATAAGAAGCTGTTTTACATGATCAGAAAACTTTATGCGTTAAGTTATCCTGTAAAAGGCCTTGTTTTAGCAGTTCGTAATGGCTCATCCCCTTATGTGCCATTCATCCAATTGTTTGCCAAGTTCTTATGAATACGTACAATGAGGACAATAGGTTTTCATGAGCTTCCTGCTGAAACTATTTGTTTATGAGCAGGGACACCACATCAGTAAAGCTGAAGTGTCATCATAGTTTAGGAGTGAAGACAGACATCCTCAAGTTTTCTGCAAGGGAGAGAATTAAACTTAAGAAGTCAGTGCTATTTTGCTTTCCCATGAATGTCATCTCTCTTTTTCATAATACATATGTGCAGAGCTCGGATTTGTGATTGTGGTGTTGCTGATGTTAGACAGAAATGCAGATAAATGGTGTTTATCATAGAACGGTTTAGGTTGGAAGGGACCTTGAAGATGACATCGAGTTCCAACCCCCCTGCCATGGGCAGGGACACCTCCCACTAGACCAGGCTGCTCAAAGCCCCATCCAGCCTGGCCTTGAACACCTCCAGGGATGGGGCAGCCACAACTTCCCTAGGCAACCTGTTCCAGTGCCTCACCACCCTCACAGTAAAGAATGTCTTCCTAATATCTAATCTAAATCTACCCTCTTTCAGTTTAAAATCCATTTGCCACCTGAATTTTGCCATCTTGAGAAGATGATTCTGTGCCCTCTCTGCATGTACTTCCTTTGTGTGTAACCTTTCAAAGTAGTTCTTGCAAATGCATTTAATACAACATGAGTTAATATAAATATTTTGATGTCATATATTATGGCTATTATGAGTACCCGTTGATGTAGCATTTTCAATGAGTAATCTTGATATATCAAGTGGCTGTTGGAGTACTGACAGCTAAGGTTCTCCTGTATTTTTTAAAGGAATGTGCTAATATGAATTATTTAGGCTTTCCAATTTTTAGTGATTAAAAATATGTCCAAATATATTAGTTTAAGTTATAATATTGTAAATTTCATTTTCTTTTGCTTTTACAATGGCTTGCACGTGTCACTTTCTTACTATAAAACTATAAAGTGTAACTTGTCCGAAGTCAGTTATGTTTTTCATCTTGCTGTGTGGTATTGAGTGCCCCCCCTTTCTGTCAAAATCAATTGGACTTGCGGTTGTTTAGTGTCAGTTCTATGAGAGCTTTCATAACCGCAGGGCATGTAAAACCAGAAAGGGTCCTTTGGTTTGTGTAGTCTAATCCAGATGTAGTTTATAGATCACGCTATAGTCCCTTCAGTTTGACAGTGTTTATCTGTTTCATTAGGTCCTGTGACTTCTGTTAACTTTAGCTTTACTCAAAGCTATTCATATCTTCCAGAAAGGCTCTCTGCCTAGGCTTTGAGATGGCCAGAAATGGAGGTCTTTGGCTTCTTATGTGGTTGGTTCAAGTAAATACATCTCCTTTACAGTTTAAAAATAATAATAATTATGCATTCACTTCAGTCTGAAACTGACAGTCTTCAGCTTCCAGCATTCGATTCTTAGGAAGATTTTGGATGCTTATGCGTTAGAGATGGGAATGCGCTTTGAAGCGGGTTTGCTGATCCTTTTTTTTTTTTTTTTTTTAATCTCCTCTTCCCCAGCTCTGTATCGTCTTCCCCCACCCGCTGCCATTCGAATCAGAAGGTCCTGGACCTGGCGAGCAGATTCCTTTGGAATGAACCTCCACCAGCAGATGCATTCCGGGAGCAGGAGCGTGGCTAACGCGCTCCAGCTGCCGAGAGGCCTTTGGGGCCGGGAAAGCAGGCTATGNATGGCTGGGCTGGAATACCTCCTTTCCCCTGCAAGGCCATAAGGGGCGGGCATCAGGCCCTACAGATCCTTTCTTAGTGGACTTGTGCTGCTTGTTAATGTAAACAAAGCCTTTGTTAAAGGTCAGCTTAGCACACAGTAAACTCTGTCTGTGAAAGTATTTACATAGTGTGTTGTAGCATGAAGATAATAATCTAAAAAGACCTCAAACTCTTAAGATTTTTGCTAAAAGAGGCTTTTTTTCAGCTCATGGTTCTTCTGAGCACAATTTCATATTTCTTCAAAGTTCTTTGTAAATCTTTAAATACCTCTTAAAATATCTTTTTTAAAATATTTTATTTTAATTAAGAATATTATTCTTTTTAAAGAGTACTAAACTAGTATCCCATGATATTCTGATCAAATGTTATATGGAAATACAGCATATTCAGTTTAAATTACAGAATCATAGAATAGTTTGGGTTGGAAGGGACCTTTAAAGGTCATCTAGTCCAACTCCCCCTGCAGTGAGCCAGGACATCTTTGACTAGATCAGGTTACTTGGAGCCCCATCCAACTTGATCTTGAATGTTTCTGGGAATGGGGTGTCTACCACCTCTCTGGGCAACCTGGTCTAGTGTTTCACCACCCTCATTGTAAAAAAATTTCTTCCTTCTATCTAGTCTGAATCTAACCTTTTGTAGTTTAAAACCGTTACCTCTTGTCCTACTGCAGCAGGCCCTGCCAAAACATTTGTCCCCATCTTTCTTATAAGCCCCCTTTAAATACTGGAAGGCTGTGATCTCTTCACTAGGCTGAATAACCCCAACTGTCTCAGCCTGTCCTCATAGGAGAGGTGCTCCAGCCCTTTGGTCCATGTCTTTCCTGTGCTGAGCGCTCCAGGTAGGATCTTACCGGAGTAGAGGGGCAGAAAACACCTCCCTTGACCTGCTGGCCATGCTTCTTTTGATGCAGCCCTGGATGTGGTTGGCTGGCCACCTGGGCTGCAAGTGCACAGTACTGGCTCATGACCAACTTTTCATCTGTTGTTGTATGAATCTCATTGTGTAAGCCACAATGAAACCAGAACTGCCTCCCCCACCCCCTGCCCAGGTCAACATAGTCTTCTTTTGACAGGAATATAGCTAGCGTCAATTATTTAAGCCTTTATTTATTGACCTCTTCTTGTTACTTTGTTCAGGATTGAAATTCATCCCAGTGAGGTGGATCTTTTAGTGCAGGTTTTATGCTTGCATCTGTCTACCCTTTTGGAATATAGGTAGACTTTTAGGTTTCTTCCATTCATGTAAAATATATTAAGGGCAAAAATTATATTGGATTTGGATGCAGGTAGGCCAGAGAAATCATCTGCAAATATATTTCAAATATTCACTATGAGTTATCGAAGTATATTAATTTTAAGAGTGTTTATTTCTTGTAGATCTTTGTTTAACATACTCCTTAGTTACTAATGGACCGGAAAGTACTTCATCATCTTATTGTGATACTAGCCTGTCATCCTGCTTCTCTCCAAGCATACAGGAAAAACGTACTGAACAATTTGCCTTTTCTACTTCATTAAAAGCATTCCTGTCTTCACATAGGAATTTGCCTATAGCTAGGTATTCTTCTAGTTTTTCTCAGTTTAGATGTGCCAGCCAAGTTACAGCAGCATAAGCTTAGATGTTAACAGGTCGGAATTAAAATCTCTGGCTTCTCCTCAGGCTCCCAGTTAGCCAGAGACAATTAATTTTGAGTCAGATTTTAAAGGCATTTAAGTTGCTACAGATTTGGGATTTTACATATTTGTATGGATTTTTCTTTGCTTCAATTTCTTGCAGTCTTGTTTAAAGAAGTCTTCTGCCGTTTTCATTAAATAAAACCAACAGGATTATTTGGGGGG